>JAHDVF020001016.1:0-420579 GCA_022606425.2 Lepidostoma basale
GATTAACCAGCCTTGGTTGTTTAGCAGCTAGCTTTACCATCATGGTTTGCAGTTGCTGACAATAGACATCTGCCGTAATCGTCTGGCAGAAATGCACTACAGTTTTCTGGCAGATTTCATATGTAAGGACCTAATATTAAATAATTCATTCGATTGAAAACGTCTGTTTTCTAAAAGTTCGACAATATTTTATGGGAAAACATTGTCACCGTGCTAAGGCATTATCAAATCCTTGATACAACAAAAAAATATATAATGCTTCCGCTAAGCGAAATACATCATTCCCATAAAAACAATAAAAATTCTAGAAAACAAACGTTTCATTCGTATTAATTATTATTTCGTACACATTTTCTTATTAATACTTTAGTAAGTAAGATGAGCATTCTGCATCGAAGAGAACTGGAAGAATGGGGTGGGACTTGGAGAATGGAGAGGGATGGTCAGGGACGGAAGCCAGTGGATAACTGTAGTAGAGGAGGATAATTACCACATCGGGATGTAGCACCGAGAAGACGAAGAAGTTTATTTACATATATAATACAAAATTGAAAAAAAAATGCAGTGTTCAAATTTTGAGTAAATAAAATTCTCTTACTATTAAATCAACCGAAAAAAGTTACTATCCATTTATAAAAAAGGTGAAATAAATCTGGATCTGGTTTAAGTTTTCCAACTGTGAAAATATATGCAATTATGAAAATGGCTTAATTGCAAATATGTATTAACGCTGAATAAAACTTTCTATCAATTAAATATACTCGTACGTAACCCTCGTTGATCACGGGAGATGAATTCCGGACATGGCCGCGATAATCGAAATTCCGTACTCAATGGGGGATTAAAAAAAAAAAATTTAACTTCTAAGAGACGTTTTATGTATTTTTAATATAAACATGAAATAACAATGCCATAATAAAACATAATTCATTATTTTTTTTCGCTTCGTTAAAAAGAATCTGGATTTCCTTGTTTGGCCTCTCTACGT
Source organism: Lepidostoma basale (assembly GCA_022606425.2). Lineage (NCBI taxonomy): Eukaryota > Metazoa > Arthropoda > Insecta > Trichoptera > Lepidostomatidae > Lepidostoma > Lepidostoma basale. Next base: position 989 of record JAHDVF020001016.1, read on the forward strand.
TTATTATGTAAAATTTGTCTATAACCGTCAAATAATCCATTATAACCACGCTTTATAGCACTCACTCGCTCATAATCTTCGTATTTTCTTCTTACAACTGCATGCATTGATTGTGAAGAGAAATGGCCTTTTCGATTATTTAAACACTTAATTTGCGCAATTCGTCGAGACGTCATTTTCTTGTGAAATAGTATGGCGTCCATTTCCTGCAGCTCTTCATTAGTTAAGGGTTCATTGTGTGCTTTTAACAGAGTCTGAATGTCATCTACATCAATATCTTATATGGCTCCGGAATTGGCTATAAGACTATAATATCTTCGACAATATTATGAATATCAAGCCCGACAAGTGTAGTTGAAAATATTGCGTTATAACGAATCCGCATTGACCGGGGTCGCGATGAACAGGGGTTACGTGTACGTCCCAATTATTAAAAAAAATACACATCAACTATTTTAAAGACCTCTGTAATAATCTTCGAAACGTCGGTGGAATAGAATACCAAGAGACACGGTACTAAAGGCCTTATAGAATATAATTTTATCAACCGTGATTATCTATGCACACATATAAATATTGCTGTATAAAATGTCCAAAAATGTAATATAAAATCATGTAATAATTAATGTACACAGTTCCGACAAAATCCAAATTTGGAATTTTTAAGAAAATAATTAATTTTTATCTCGGATAGCATAAAAATGACGCAATTTTTAGAATTTAAATCTCAGAAAGATTAGGAGAAGAGTAATGCTTAATGGCGCAAAATTTATTTGAATTTGGGTAATTTGCGAGAGAAAAAATGGAAAAAACGAGACAAATAATATATTTTAATATTAATTATTTTAACTGTTGTCAAGAAGCTCTCTATTATACAAAAATAAGAAATCTATGTTTATCTTAATTGAATAAAATGATATTTGTGAAATGTATACTTATATCTGTATACGAGGCGGTAGCCTCTTCGCATTGTGTTAATAAAGTAGTTTGCTAAATGCTAAAAACAATCATTCTTCATAGATGGCGTGGGTGGATTGTATAGATTAATCTTAAAAAAATAATTAGTACAATCAAATCTACATAGATGGCTAACTGGAACTGACACGTGAAGATAGGTATGGATTTGGAGTATATATACAACTTCCAAAAATGTATCATGCATGATCATAATAACAATGGTGGAATGGGGAATGTTGTAATTACATAAAGCGTGCGCTTAACCCAACCAATGACAGGTCATAAGTCCTGTAAACACCTTGATCATCCATATTCAGTTTTCCAGTTGGTTTCTTCGTCTCTATTGAGATACAATTAAAAATTTGAATAAAATGAGTTTATTTTCTTGAAAGGCATTACAACATTTATTATTTCTTGAACAAAGATGTAAAATTCCATATTCAATAATTAATACGAATAAAAACGTATATTTTTTAGAAGTTATATTGTAATTTATTTGATTTCATAATGTTTTAATCAGGCGATACATGTCATTCACATAAAGTAAAATAAAACTTCTAAAAACAGACGTTTTCTTTTGTATTAATCAATACAAATATATTAATTGTGAAAGGGATATGCATTTAAGAACAGATAAAATACAAGGAATGTTCGATAGATGGTTCAACTTTGGAAAAACAATACTTTAATACTCTCGTAGTCTAGAATATTTGTTCACTAATATGGTGTTGATCTTCTAGGTGTACGTGTTTAGCAGATTGTTCTTCGCATTAGCATCACCAGAAATTCATTAATTATTTACTGTTAAGAAACACCTTGTTAAAAAAGGATATTTGTTTTATTATATATATTTTTAACTAATACCTGGAACAAATTTCTATTATTTAGGGCGATATGGTAAAATAAATATTGCTATATATTTTTGCAATTTTTGGTTATAAGTAAATTGTATAAAAATATGCTTTACCATTATAATGATTTTTTTTTCAAAAACTGGTATTAAATTTATTTATAAAAATGCATTTTTTCTAAATATTGATATATTGTAACATTATCAAAATTTTCCATTGTTTTGGCTGAAACACGATGATACTGTTAAATTTTTTAATTTGGCAGGTGTCACAATAAACTTTATTGTAACACCTGATGATGCAAACATCGGTTGGCTAAACAGCTGTCCCGACACTCTTAGTGAATATAAATTAATTGTGATATTATAACATTGTTATAAATTTTATCAATAATGATCAAAATTAATAAGAACATTCTGGAATCCCCATTTCATTATGTAATATTAATAATTACTAATATTTATAATTATTCATTAATTACACTTATAGGTGAGAACAACACGCTACAACTTATATCTTATAATTTACGGGGAAAACCTTATTAAACTTCTTATATGTAAATAAATCTGATGTTACGTTCCTCCCATTTACATAACTTAACAGTACATTCGATTGATTGCAGTGCAATGGCTACGACATGACAATGTTATGTACACGGTATTATTAATGTCACGTAAATGCCGTAAATAATTGACTCATGAAAAGCAAAAGAAAATAACAAGAAAAACACAATTCTTATTTAATTTTGAAATTGTACAAAATTGAGTAATACTGAGATTCGGATAAAGAATTATCTCCAATTGGATTAAACATTAAAATTGAAAAAAATAACCACTTCTTTAATATACATTTAAATAAAACTTCTAGAAAACAGTGGTTTTCATTCATTTTAATTGTTTAATATTGAGTTTTACATCATTGTTCAGGGAACAATAAATAAATATTAACAGATTGCTATTGTTAATAATAAATTTATATGTTCCGCTGACGATGCTTTATTCTATTGTTTTGTACAATGAACATTCTTTTCTTTTCAGTAGTCTATTTATTTATACTATAGTGTTTCGTGTATTTATTAATAGATGGCGTTAATATAAATATGAAATGATTTAAAAAAGACACATAAATAAATAAAACTATATTCAACAATGTTTTCTATCATAAAATAATTGTATAATAATAGCATGATGTAGATATATAAACATTATTTTTTTAAGTTGGGCGAATTTTTTTAAAGTTGGGCGAGTGAAAAAAAAATGAACAATAAATCAGAATGTACTTGGATATTAATTATTATTATAATATTTTATTAAATTATTGAAAGTTAAGGCATTTACACATTGGAAATTGTAATACTCTTTGGTAATTGAAAAATAACGTTGATATTTAAAAAAAAAGAAACATCAAGAATTTATATCAATGATATAATATTAGAACTCATTTTACAACCTTTAATGTGAGCAGAAAATAGCTCATTATTATGAAGAAGGAATCTGGTCGTTGTCCAGGCTTGCGTTCTATATACTAAATTATCCACTAAAATATCACGACATGTTTCGGAGGAGACATCCATCTTCATACTATCATTTATAATTATTATGTATTATTACTGTTAAAAATTACTTTTTTTACTGATAAAAAATAATTATATGTACTTAAGCAATAAGTCCAGGTTATTTTTTTTTTATACAAATATATTGTTATTTTGTATTGTATCGATTTTTAAATGCGTTTTAATAAGTCTTTATTTGTTAAGGTTTTTGATATATATTAACACCAGAAGATGGAGGTCTCTTCCGAAATTTGTGGTGATATTTAATATTTTAGTGGATAATAAACAACGTTTTTTTTTATTAATAAATAGTATATTTTATCAGGGTAGTTATTTTTTACCCTAATTTAAAAACAAACAATAAATATAATATTTAAATGCATTAAATTATGCGATTGATCACGTGGTTACTTGCATTTTCAAATTTGATAAACAAAACAAAACAAGTTCATTCACAAGATATATTAAAGTTAAGGAAATATTTATGTATAATAATATATATCGTGGTAAGTGCTTTGATAGCCAACCGGAAGGTCCCGGTTTCGATTCTCGGATAGGCGGTGTAATAGTCAACTGCCTTTGATCTGGTGCAGAATTCACGTGACAATATAATGGCGATAGATTCGATACCTATCACATTTCGCGAGAATCAGTATGATAGCTATACCCTTTACATCGATTTGCCTCGTGCTGTAATTATGTACAGAGCGATTCAACAAACAAATAATTATAATATACAATACAAAAATATAGATGAGTACATCTTAAGGTCAAAGAGATCAAATAATAGGCAGTATAAATTGTAGTTGAAAATCATTCTCCATAGATGGCGTTAGTGGGTCGGTTGTATAGGTTAATTCTTGAAAAAATTCACTAGTGCAACCAAATCTACATAGATGGCTGACTGAAACTGCCACGTGAAGATAAATATGGATTTTAAAGTATATATACATCTTCCAAAAATTTGTCATGCATGATCACAAATAACAAAGGTGGAATGGGGAATGTTGTAATTACATAAAGCGTGCGCTTAACCCAACCAATGACAGGTCATAAGTCCTGTAAACACCTTGATCATCCATGTTCAGTTTCCAGTTTACGTCTTCGTCTCTATTGAGATACAATTAAAATTTAAAAAAAAAAAAAAAAAAAAAGTATAAATTGTGTTTTTCTCGCTTTCTTTCCTCTCCAACATTCCCTCTGATCCCATAACATCTCAAAGAAGATAAGATTCTCGACGATTGCCCAAGTCAAAGGATGATATTATTTTACGAATAACTCGTATTCCTCACAAACAGGATGATTGCTCCTTTGAATAAACAAAACGTATTACAAGAAAATTCCACCGGAATGGAATGCTGCAGAATTCTTTTTCGATTTTTAATTCGGAATAATAAAAACTGACAGCAAATGCTAAAGGCACAAATGTTGAGCTATTTTTTAATAAGAACATTATTAAATATTTCATGAGATTGTTCTGTGTTCATAGATACCTGTGTACAAAGCATATTTAATTAATAACACTATATTGTCCAATTGCATTAAATATATCAAGTCAGATTTCGTACGTACATTTATGCATCTCGGTGTAATACATTTTTCGAGTTTACAAGAGATACAGTACCTGAAAGTAAGAACTACACATCTGGTTTAAGAAGTATAGTATTGGCCATAATTGGTTAATATCTTAATAATTAATACGCATGCAAATGTCGGTTTTCTAGAAGTTTTATTATATTTCATGTGAATGGCATGTTCCGCCTGTGTTAGGCATTATAAAATGTCTTAGTTAGGCGAAACATGTCACTGGGAAAAGACTGCAGATGACAGACCTAGGTGGAGAACAACAGTACATAAAGGCACGCAAGACTTTGAAGCACAGCGCAGAGACGATGTCGCAGAGAGGAGGAGAAGGAAAAAGGAGAGACCACTGGGAGACAGTGACGGCTCCATTACAAGCGCCTTCCCCTGCCCCAGATACCCCTGAATTTGTGGGTCCAGGATCGGGCTCTTCAGTAACATGCGGACCCACAACCGTGAAGGACAGTCTTCCTCGGACACCAGGGACAGCCGATGAATAAAACTTCGAGTAAACGGTCGTTTTCATTCGTACTAATTATTTAATATGGAGTTTTACAACATTTTTCAAGAAACAATAAATAGTTTAACTTCTGTTTAAAAAAAATAACTGATATTTTTTTAGTAAAGTTTACATTTGTTGTATATATTTTTTTGTATTAGAAATTTAATTTCTTCCCTTAAGCGTATTTATACAGGAACATTTGAATGAATATAGAAAGTTTTATTGAACTATACAGGTTTTGTTCACTTTTGGGCAGTTCTCATCCTTCTTCAGTGTAAAAGTCTTAAGGATGGTAACCATCCGATACATGTCTGGGTATCGGATGTATTTAAATAGATTAGAGTAAGGTGATAAAAATAATATACGTTTAAAAAAAGTTATGTTAGTTCGTGGTCAGGAAGCATTTAAATTTTATAAAATTCGAAAGATTGTATCTTAAGCAAAAATTCACATTTGTATATTAGCGATTTGAATATGCATATTATTACTTAATAAATTCTAAAACTTCGTTATTTGAATTTTTGAATTCCATTCGATGTTAAATTATTCAGCTTATAGTAGGGACGTTCGGTAAAATTAAAATAAAGTGAATATTTTTGGTTAGGTACCTACCGCGGTTACAGAATTTTAAGAGGAATTCGTTAGTGCATTCTTCGTTCCATTTATAAATATTTTATTCCGCATGTGTAAAGAAAAAGTAAGCCTAATTTTTAGTAGAAAAATAATACTCACACTTGAAATCATGATGATATATCTTACACAAATGATATGACAAGAGTAGGTGAACCAAAATAGGTTGAAAATCTTGACAGTCTGTCCACTAATGATATGATGAACTGAGCGCACCAGAAGATTAACTGTGTATGATTAAGTCACTAATCATATTAACCTTGTCACAAGTAAGTACATCATTCTATTAATACAACATAATAATTATGTTTATTGAGTGCAAATGAACAGGATGTTCTGGAAGGAATTGCGCTGTAAAAAAGAAAAAATAATGGAAATCAGTAACTGACTTATTAAGTATAACCCCAGTTTCCAGTATAGTTTCCTAGATACGGGGAAACGGACGATGTATGCAAAAAGTAGAACCTGAATTGGAACGAGGATGGTGGAACTACACCTTTCAGGGAGCTACGATTATGCAGTCTATCAAAAGCACATTTATCAAATAATAAGCTAAATCTCTTTCTTACTATCTATAGTATATCTAGTGTATAAACCATTTTTTTTAAATAAACTAACACTGTGCCATTCCGCTTTAAAAATTTCTTTAATTAATTAAAATACTTGTATGTTTTTGTAAATTTGCGGAAGCGAAACCGGTTGATTCGATAAAACAAAAAAAGTAATGTAAAAACAAAATATAAAAGTGTTAAAAATGATCTTAAATTAAAATACTATTTATTTCACTTTTGAGATAATTTTTCTCGACACGTTTCTAATTTTAAGAATGAAATAAACAAAAACAATTCAATCATCGAAAAAAACTGTGACTCATAAGAAAGGAATTTAATATCGATGAAGTTTCTAAAAGTACAAAATAAATTCAATCACTTGCTGTAAGTTCTCCTCTTTCAGACTCATGTTACAAACTGTCATTACCTCTTCCTTTTCAAAAACCATCACCTCTGACTTTGCAACATTCATTATCGTTTGACTTGCATATCTCAGGCATTCTCTAAATCTTGTAATTCGTCTGCATTATTTCCAATGAAAACGGCACCAACATGTTATAAATGGGGCGGACAGATGTCTTAAATATCATTTTGAGTATGGCTTCTATAATTTACAACTTATATTTAAAATAAAATAGCTAAGTATTTAACAGTTGCGTCAAATTTTAAAAACATTTTGTCTATTTTATTACTTCCCAATACCACAAGATACCACAAGAACGAAGGCTAAAGTACGGGTGGCAGAGATGAAGACGCTGAGGATGATAGCAGGAAGGACTATTCGAAATAGGGTGAGGAACACGGCTATCCGCGAGATCTGCAAGGTGGAGGATATCGTGAGATGGGGCAGACAACGCAGAAGATACTGGAATGCGCACGTGCAGAGGATGGATCCCACCAGAATCCCACACGCTGTGGCGCATCAGATTCCTGCCGGCTGCCGTCCCCCCGGAAGACCGCCGAAGAAATGGAGAGATAGTTGGGAGTCAACCTCCCAAGAGAGGCCAGCTTGATTTCAGGAACAGACCAAAGGTCGATAAGGAGAAGAAGGAGAAGAAGAAGAAGATAAATATTCCATAAAACAGCAAAACCCTGCTGATAATTTCGAATCACACTGTATTATTGATCTCATTAAATAAAGGTTTAACATAATTTCCATTATAAGCTTAAATATAGATAAAATATATTGAGGATAAAAAGTTTGAAAATGACGTATCAGGCTGAAGGACGGATAGAAGTGAATCTAGAGATATCTTATTATTATTTATACATCTGAAATATATTCTAAACCAATCAAAACATACTCAGAAACAGTTTATCTGATAACCTCGTGACTTTTGAAAGAATTGTTTGTACAAAATAAATGATTGATAATAAAGAGAGAAAACATCCACTTTATGTTATGAAATCTCGACTCGCATGGAATAAACCCAGTTGGATATCCATTTCATTAAACACATAAAAACTTAATTTATTATATAGCTAGTTTTTCTAGGAAAAATGGATAAAGAAGTGGAGGAAGGCAGGAAGACATGGCTTGACTAAATTAATTAATTAATGAAATGCGGCCATGTTAGAAGTAGGAACAATTGACCAGCGTGCGTGTCACGGTGTATGAATGTAGAATAATGTTGAAGAGGTGTGAGAATTTTGTCAGGATTGAACAGTGTGATGGTTTGTAAGTTAGTTAGTTAGCCAGTGTATCTAGAAAGTAAAAAAATCGTATAAGAAGCAAATTAAAAATATTATAAACTTTTTTTCAGTAATAAATTAACTTTTTTTGAACATACACAAACATGCTTTTGACAGCAAGATCAGAAGTTTATAGGACATGCGTTCGACCTATTATAACGTATGCTGTAGCTGATTTGTATGAACTCAAAGGCTTCTAAGAACATCTGAGAAGAAGGTCCTTAGATCCATTACTGGAACAACTCTCCGAGATCGTGTTTGTAACGTAGAAGCATGAAAACTTGCGAAATAGAGGACAGCAATCGGTGGAGTAGATCCAGAAGAAGAAACTGGAGGAACTATGTAGCCAGAATGAATAGTGAAAAAACACGAATATACAACAATATTAACGAAATCCCACTTGGACAACGTCCACCTGGAACACCACCTAAGAGATGGAAGGACAGTTTTACCTTATCATCTCAGGAGACATTGATTCTTTGTAACATATCGTCAGATCATAACATAATAAAAATAAGGTCAAATAAGTATCAGTTAGTAATTTATATTATGTATGGAAGCGAAGCATAGAACTGGCAAAAGAAGGATGAAAGTAGAATAAATGAAGACTACAGGGGAAAAACAAGGAATGTCAGTAAAATGTTAATGTGAATAAATTGAGAATAAAGCTAATGAAAGTCTATACATTTCTTAGCAATTAGCAATCGATTATCTGGCCAAAGTCGATGACACAGATGATTTTTGAATAATAAAATTTTACTGTGGATAGATACGTACAAATGCCGCTAGATGGCATTATTACATTTATTTTGAATTTTAACTGACATTCCTTGTTTTTCCCCTGTAGTCTTCAAATGCAGTAGAAATGAGATCTCTTGGACGAATGTGTGGATAATTTGTGTATGACAGAGTGTCGAATGAAAATATAAGAAATGAATGCGGTGCAAATGTTGGTGTTATGAACAAAATAATGAAAGAATCATTGGACATATGGAAAGAATGAATGAAGAAAGAATTGTAAAAAAAATATATGTTGACGATGTAAATGGAACCAGAAATAGAGGAAGACCGAGGGAAACGTGGCACGATCAAACAAATCAAATATTGAATGTCGGCCAAGTGAGGAGTCAGAGAAATCGACGCGCGTGCATGACACGATGTATGAATGTTGAGGACTCGAGCGAAATATGTCAGGAAAGAAAAATGTGGCAGTCCATTCTTTCTGCTTCGGGGAGACGGCGTGATGATTAGATACTTAGTTAGTTAGTAATATATAAAATTCGTAAGAATGCAGAGAAAAATATGGCGGTAAAAAATCAATCAAATGATAAATTTTAAAACAAGGTGGTGTTAGTCCATTCGATTCTCTAGTAGAATGATACGATGGTAATTTTCGTATTCTTTTTTTGAGAGTTCTCAAAAAAAAAAAAAATATGCTCCGCCATGACAGTGTGTTTAGCACTGCCGTGACCAGGAGTCGAACCTGGGTTACTACGGCCACAACGTAGGGTCCTAACCACTAGACGATCACGGCTATCGGAGCTGTTGACAGTAGCGACAAGAAACCAGATCATATTAGAGGTTTATTACATTAAATAATTGTTGGTTCACTTTCACATTCTTATCAAAAATTGTACTGGTCAAGGCGGGCAGAGCCGAATCGGGTTATTCCGCACGAATAAACATTATTTTGATAAGCGTGTTGATTCTCATTAGAACTATGTGGTTTTCAAGATAATAATTTTAACGGTTAATGGTCGATTGCCTTTAGTTGCAAATATTTTCTCGTCGAGCTACTAAATCCCAAAGAAACTCTCGGGGATCGATGTATTCTGGTCTAGGGTCAACGGCAGCGACAAAAAATGTTGGGGTCCACAAGATTTAGATGAGAAACACGTTAATGGACCTCATTTACATCAAGTCATCATGGACATTCAAACATAATTGACAGTGATGCCAAACCGAAGTGGAAATGGGCAGGACATTTCGCCAGACAAGGAACAGATGGGAACCCAGACTCTTGGCGTAAAGACCATAGTAGAGAAAAAGGGGCTTCGGTCGACCCAAAAAAGTTGGATGAGAGTCGCGCAAGACAGAGGAAAATGGAGAATATTTTAAGAGGCTGTATACATTCAGTAGTCGAGAGATAGCCAGGGAGAAAAAGAAAAAGAAGAAGAAACCACTGCCAATGTATTTCGTGTACACGCAGTAACAAATGTCCAGACTTGTTCAGACCAAAGCTTGTATGGACTCTTTGGATAATTTTTTTAACATTACCTGCGATATACACATTTCCCATTCATAGAGAAACGGGGTCTACGAGAACAATCGAAAAGTCGTCTAGGGGGAATTTTTTTTGGGAACCTCTGATTTAGAACAAGAGTAAAAAAAAATGTGTGCTTAGAACCTGTTTGAACTCGTAACAAGCAGTATAATTATAATTATTTCATTGATCAAAAAATATATGCTCAATTGAACAATTATAGTGGACGTTGTAGAATACAAAACCTTCGTGGCACGTGGATTGACGACCTTTGTGACAGAGAAGCAAGAGCTTTGAATACACACTGATGGTCCCGAGTTCGATTCTTGGTGAAGGCAGTGTGATTGTTGATGGCGATGGATTAGCTATGTAGCACCTGTCATGAGAATCTATTTTATATAAATAGCTAAAAAAAAAATTCTATACAGTAATTGGGTTCAAAAAGATCTGTTGTAAGAAAAGCAAAAAAACTCAATCGAGATAACCAACTCAAAAGTTTGAGTTGCTATGCTATAGAGCTTTGGATGCTTGGCTTCTGATCCAGAGAACAAAAGTTCGATTTTGGAAAAATCAGAAGGTTTAGATCGAGAACATTTATTTTAAATGTACAATTATTTCCTGTTAGAGAAAAATGTCATTTGCCTTATTCATTGAAATGAAGACTGAAATAGATACATTAAAAATAATAATATGATAATTTATAAAATGAAACAATGTTTATTGTTTGACAAAACTCAAACAGGGCTCAATTACGCACGCAAATCCTAAAATAAAAATTCTTTATTCATCGTGTAGAATAGCGTATTAGAATATATGTCAAAGAAAAGATGAAAAATTCAAATGCCGGAACTGTATTCTTACGGTTATATTCTGTGACGTCACTAGTCAAACTCGTTGAACCATGACACTAAACTGCTCTTGTTAAAGTGACGTAGCCAACTTCAATTTGTATTGTCAAATTAATTACTAAACCAAGTTTGTGCTAAGGAAACCAGCTTCTGGTAACTAATCGCCTCAGTTAATCTCGTGTTTAACGAACACCGAAGAACAAGTTTTAGTTAATAAGGAGTAACTGAAATATCCGAGCGCAGTCTAAGCGTTTATTTAGTAATTAATGTAAGAAAATAATAAAAGCATATTTATTTACACTCAACGGTAATTGTGACTTGTGACCTCTGTTGTTCAGAATATGAAACTTGTATTAGGCATTATACCTTTATTAGGTTCTTTATTTATGTGGTAATTGATCATTTTAATATCTATGGCAAACGGACCTGTTTTTGTTTGTGGTTCTTGGTGTTATCAACTTATTGAATACAATTTGACTATGATATGTGATTTTATTTTTTATTTTAATCAAACATAAATAAGTCGTTTTTTTCAAATGCCAGTTGATCGTATATAATAATTTGATATTCTTCTTCTTCTTTAACAGCCGTTGTCGTCCACTGTTGGACATAGGCCTCCCCCATACTTCTCCATGTATGAAATGTTATACGGGGGGTGGTTGGCATTGATAGTTAAATTTGATATTGATAGTTAAATAATGTAACTAATCTACTACCAATCACGCCGTCTCCTCGAAAATGGACAGAAATAATGGACCGCCACAATGTTCTTTCCTCTTTCGATTCGTCAACATTCATAAATCGTATCATGCAAGCACGGCGATTTCTCCGACTTCACACGTAGCTGACATTTATAATTTGATTTTGTTACGTTTTCTTCGGTGTTCTTGAACAAGTTTACATATAGGTAGGTACTTCCTTTACTATTATTTTTTAAGTTATCATTTCCATGTGCCTAGACCACCTTAATGACCCTTTCATTATTTTGTGCATATCACTTTCATTCGCACTGCATTCACTTATTCTATTTGCATTTGACACTCTAACATAGACAGATTAACCACCCATTCATCGAAGAGTTTTATTTATTTATTCAACCTTTTGCCACTTCCATGCATAACGATCGGTACAAGAATACCAAATAATGTTAATACTAGTATGAATTAATCTAACTAACTGACAAAAATTTCATTTAATTCCATGTAAGAGGTTCTCTTTAAAATATTCAGAAGTAGCGTTAACTCCAAATATTCAGCAGTAGCGTTAAAAGCGTACTGTTGTACGGATGTGAGACTTGGAAATCTACCGCGGACGTTGTTGGAAAATTCCAGGTATTTATAAAGAGGTGTCTCCGCTCAATATTCAAGATCTTGGCCCCAAACAGTATCAAATACCGTTCTCTGGACCACGGCAAGCGAAAAGCCAATTAGAGAACAAGTCGCTAGACGCAAATGGCAGTGGATCGGTCACACTCTGAGACGGAACTCAGCCGGCATCGCTCAGGGCGCAATAGATTGGTCCCCTATGGGAGGAAAGGGAAGCGAGGCAGATCTAGAGCCACCTGGAGAAGGGCCCTGCAGGACGAGGTTAAGGCAGCAGGTCTGCGATAGAGTCGGTTGGAGACGGTTTCTTGAAGCCCTATGCACCACGGAGGTGTGACAGGACAAATAGAAGAAGAAGAAGAAGTGTTATTTAAAAACGAAATTGGACTGCTTCGAAATGTAAATCCTTATCAGAATCTTCGGACCCAATAAAATTGGTCGGATACGATCTCTACCTGGATGTCAGCATAGTCATGTTTATTATAATTAACAGATTACACTAGCTCGGTCATTTGCACCGCATGGAGGATCTGGAGTCTTTTAGAATAGTGTTGTTTAACTTCATTTAACGACCAAATATGGCGAAGAAGCGATAGCAGGCAGATACTGCAATGGTTGGATGGTGTCGTGGCAAACTATCGGGCCCTGGGACAGCACGACTGGAAGGTGGCAGTCAGAAATAGAGTGGGTACGTTTCTTGGAAGAAGTTAAGACCCACCAAGGGTTGTAACGCTGAAGATGATGATGAAGAAGTACTCTTATATTGACATTCTTCTCTAGATTTTTTCAATTCATACAACTATTTTAATTTGACTTATTTGAATATGTATTGCTTTTGTTTAAAGGGAAATTGGTACAATACATAAACATTTTTAAAATTGAATTCATAAGTGAGCATAAACATTAAACCATTTGTAAGTAAGCTTCATAAATTTTAAATAATTCATGTTTTGAGAGTTTCTCATAAATGTATAATGCAGAAAAACTCAACGTAATACCAACAAATATTATTAATTAATAGTAAACACGATTGTTTAGTGGTTTTACTTGGATTTAATTTATATAAGTTGTGAAAAATTTGTTTCGCCTTGCCAGGGAATTCTCAAACTGAACCTAATGGCCAAACAGTGTGTCCATATATTGAGTCTAGAAATTTTAAGGGTGGGGGAGAAAGTATATACCTAATGCAAATTTTTGAGTTGTTAAATAAATCGATTTTAAGGTTTTTCTTAGAACCAATGATGAGTCATAAGTAAATTTACAACCCGGAAATTCAGTGGTAAATTTACTTACGACTCATATTAGTTTTAAGAAAAACCTTAAAATTGTTTTATTTAACAACTCAAAATTTGCATTACATAATTTCTCCCCCACCCTTAAGATTTCTAAACTCAATATAAGGACACACTGTTTGGCGATTAGGTTCAGTTTGAGAATGTCCTCGCATGGCGAATCAAAATTTGTCACAGTTTATATAAATTAAATCCAAGTAAAATCACTAAACAATCGTGTTATGGTATATAATTATTAATTAATATGGAGTTTTACAAAACTAATACCCCTAACCATTAACCAACAAACATACAAATAAGTTAACAAAACAGATTTCAGAGTTATGTTTCACATTTAGGTGTAACAATGTATAGTTATAGTCACTTCCGAAGATGGAGTATACCTACAAAACATGACAAAAGTGGTTTTACATACGAAGAATTTAATATTGGTGAAAACGAAAATATTCTAGAAATTCAATTTCATTATATTGGATACTTGATTATTCTCTAGCAAGGTGATTATTATTCTCTTCGTATAAATAATTACTCAACTTCTAGATAATGGCGATTTTCATCAATACAGAAATAATTGGAAAGAAGATATAAGAAACGTTTACTAAAAATAACATAACATATTTAAAAAGTAACAATATGTTGCAATTAATAATAATAAACAATGAATAATGGAGAGATTTAGATTTCTGTTTTTTGTTCTAGAAAAGTAAAGTTTTTTTTATATGATAATACGTAATAAAGTTATTTACCATATCATATCTCCTTCGCCTCCCTTTCCGGTTTCATCAACGTCGCCATTTTATTATAAAAAAATAAAAGTGGGCAAAAGTGTTTAAATTCATAAAAATATCATATTATTATTGTAGATTTTTCTGTGTTGTGTTGGGTTAAGATTACATCAAATATATGTACCAAAAATTTGGACACTGAAAAATATTTGAATTAGAAGTGATTTGTTATTTCAATAATCCATTACATTTTGTAAACTAGTAAATTATTTCGCTCCATTATTGAAAACTATGATATAATTTACGGGATGTTTCGTTACCTTGTCAAACTTTGGCAAACTTTTCGACGTTTTACAAAAAGCTTCTAACTGATTGAAAATAATAGTGCCTGTCCGGGTTAACCTGATTCCTGAAATTTATTTAGCGGTTTGCTTAAAATATACCTCACAAACTTTACTATTATAAATAATATATATATAGTCTAAATAATATAACTATGTAAGAGAAAAGTGCGGTTAGTTCACAAAATATTAAATAATACACAGGAAATACCCTAAATATTAATTGGTACCAGAAATATAATAGCTAATTTATGTACAATCTGTTTAATGCCTTAGCAGGGCGAAACAAGTCATTTCCATTAAACGTCATAAAACTTCTAGAAAACAGACGCTTTCATTCGTATTAATTACTTTATATGGAGTTTTACACCACCGTTTAAGAAGCAATAAATACATAAAATGTTTAGACGTTTTCATTTGAGCTTCTTGTTTTCATTCGAAAACTTGACATTTGATTAAAAATGTTTTTATTCATATCTTCTCAAGACATATTATAATTCATTTATATTGTACCATTTATAATAATTAACATGCCGATTTGAATTTTAAATAAGAAATATCATTGAAAAAACTTTACTTTCAATGATTAATACTGTTTCAAGTTTATAGTTTAAATTGAAATTGATTTTGCAGTTATGTTTGATGATTCAGAGTTTTTAAAAATATAACCGTTATTATCATTTTTGAATAAATCAAATAGTAGTTCAAGCTTCTATCTATCTACTACAGAATTTGAAGTAACTTAAGTTAGTCAAATAAAGTCCCAGAGAGTTTAAACAAAGTGTTTAAGCTCAGAATGTAGTTCATGCAAATAAATTAGTTTATATTAACACAATTTTAAATGTCGGTTTGTCGAAAGTTCAAAGGAAAAGTGAATCAAAGCGCTCTGCTTGTTGTAGTGTGAAATGAGTGCCAGTTCATCAATTATTCATTGTTTAATATTAGCATGTAAATATATTGCGCTAGAACTAGACAAAGGTAGCGACCGACTGATTTAGGTAGGTAGGTACTGCTTTCTTTAAAACTATAACGTGTTTGACGGTTGTCATGCAATTAAAGTTTGCTTTGTTAAATGCATTCTTTGTTCTAGAAAAGTAAAGTTTTTTTTATATGATAAGACGTAATCAAGTTATTTACCATATCATATCTCCCTCGCCTCCCTTCCCGGTTTCACCAACGTCGCCACTTTATTATAAAAAATAAATAAATCAGACCAAAGACAATCGATTCCTCCGACACCACAGACTTTGACAACTGCAGCGCGCGAGAATACCGCGCTTTTTGTTGCCAACTTCAGCGGGAAGGCGCGCGATCAGTTGCTAACGCGGAGGATCACTTTTCGAAAATGGAACATAACTCCCCGAGCACTTTGAAGTTAGTTGCTGGCCGGGAGGGACATTCTGTTATTGTTGCCATCAGTAAGATGGCGCTGGTCAGACGTGGCGGCGGCAACCTCAAAGCTTGGCGGGTGAGTCACGACTGACTGTTTGCCGTATTGTAACGCATTTTCCAGGGTGCTTTGCGCAGGCGCCGGGCGGGGTGGAATTATTTTCCTCCCTAGCGTAATTCCGCGCCGTTGTGAAATCGAAGAAAGCCCCGAACCGTCGAATAAAGGGGACTTGTACAGCGTTTCTTCACTTGCAAAGTTTGGCACGGAGCGATGTTCCTCCCATTATTGTAGCACGCATTGAACTTGTCCCCGACTGACGACGTCTACAAAAAATAAGTATTTCGTTATTGTATGTTGTAAACTTCCTATACAAGACAATCTTTTCATTGTTAACAAGTATATTTTATCCATACCATTTATACACAAAAAACAATTGTCCAAAATATGTCTACTAAGTTGCCTATACAATGGCATGATAAATATACGAATATGAATCTTACAAAAAGTTTGTCAAGAGTTTGAATTAACCGACAGAAGAGTAACTATTTATACAAATGTTTAATATATTGTTTTTCCTGTAACTCCAACTTATTAATTTTGGAATGAAAATTTCCAAGATGTTAAAAGTTTCCAATTATATTATATACGAAATAAATTTATTCATGGAAGTATTTGCCATGCTGCAAGAAAAAGTAAACAATGTTTAAATTTGAAAAACAATGTATTTTCACAACAATTTTCAGCACCATTTCTAAATATGTTTCGGATTGTATACATCCTTCTTCAGTATAACTTTGTTCTATTAAGTAAAAAAGTGTCATGAAACGACGAGAATTTTCAAAAGTTATTGAAATATTAATCCACAACACGTGATGGCGAATACAGAATACATGGTTAATGCATTTTTTCTTATAATCACTGTTTGATGCATTCCAAATTATTTATATTATAGGTACATATATCTAAGAAAAGGGAACATATGTATTATTTTGTAAACGTGTTATTTAAAAACGAACAATCAACAACAAACCTTCACGCCGTTTCCCTGAAAGATTAGGCATAGAGAATGAACCACCACACTACTCTATCCTGACATCTCTCTAGATCTTTTACATTCAAATAGCGAGTTATACACGCCCGACGATTCTTCCGACTTATAGGTGACCGATATTAAAATTATGTTTAATTTGGTAATGCCATGTTTTCCAAGGTTTTCCTCGACCCCGTAATCCATGCACATCAAAACAAACAAACTTTTCAAATTAACAAATTCATTTAATTACCATGGACAATTACATGAAAATAAATTGGCGATGGATTAGTTACCTATCACATGTCATGAGAATCAATATGATAGCTATACCCTTTAAATCGATTTGTCTCGCTATGGAATGAAGTAAATTGTCAACAAAATAATAATAATAATAATAGTAATAAAACTTTACACGTAATTATAATAATTATTTACTTTTCAAACATACTATTTTACAATTGTGCCTTGGTATGTTAAGAGAAGATGGACCGCCATACACATCTGTTCCTACACACTACTACCCAATCCTCACGTTAATACAGCGCCTGATGCATTATTCTTAAATGAACTCGGGAGTTAGAAAATCCGTTGAAACCTAAGAGAAACGATTTGGATATGTTTGTGGTAAATTCAGTAGAATGTTATCGTGCAAATAAAATTTGACGGATGGAGATGAAACTGGAATCCCGAGGAGACGAAATGGATGGTTAAGTAATTTATCCCGTGACCTATATAGAGTAACAACTTTCGGAATTAAATTCGTCAGTGTGGTAGTAATTCTTCTTAGACAAGATGGCGAACTTTTAGACGAATAAAAGTGATTTAAAAGTTTTTTATATTATTTTATATAGTTACAAAAATCATTTTACACATTTTTTTAATTTTAAATATTATAAAAATGGGAGAATAAAACTATTAATTGTTTAATTTGAGACACTAATATCACCATTCTTTAATTGATTTTTTTATGAATTTAACGTGACAGGTGTTTCGACAACCGATTTTGGCATCACATCAGGTGTTATATTCAATTGAGGAGTCGATTGTAACACCTGAACACCATCAACATTGGTTGGTGAAACAGCTAACGCGACAATTTTATAGAAATTAAATAAATAAATTGTGGTATAAACAGTGTTTCAAATTAAACAGTTAATCATGTTGAAGTGTCATCGTGTTTCGGCCAAAACAAGGAATTAATATTCTTATTATTCTTCTTCTTCCTTTTTGTAGACCTATGTGGTCTGTTCTCCAGAGTGTTGCTCCTCCTGTGAGGTAGACTCCCAGCTGTCCTTCCATCTTTTAGGAGGTCTTCCACGAGGACGAGTCCCATGGCTGATTATGCAATGCAATATAGCGGAATCTGGTGGTGTCCATTATTTGAACACGCCCGTACCAGTCCCTTTTTCGCTGTCTGCTCCATCTTATGATATCCTCAACCTCATATATCTCTCTTATTCCGGTGTTCCCACGCGATCTCTCAGCGTTTTGCCTGCCATCGCCCTCAGCGTTTTCATCTAGGAAGTCTTCTAAACTTGTTTGGTCATTATTATTATTAATTTTAGATAAACTTAAGGCGTTAACACTGTGGAATTCCATAATGTCGATTTTTTTTATGAATTGAAACACTGTTTTTTTCCACTTTTCTGGACATGTTTCGAAGGCTTACCTTCATCATCGGGAGAACGATACTAACACTAAGTTTCATATCGTTCTCCTGATGATAAAGGTGTAAACCTTCGCAACATGTCGAGAAAAATAAACTCAAAAGTGGAAAAACAATCTTAAATTCATAAAAAAATCGTTATTATTATAATTATTTTACTCTTAATTAAATATTGAGGAATGATTATTTGTACATTACAAAGAAAAAAAATTAACAACGAAAAATATATATTATGATTGATCTTCAATTAATACATGAAATAAATTAATATTGAATTAAGATATTCAAAAATCACACATTCATGCTTTCCCTATTCCTATGTTATCAACCGATTCTAAAAATATCAAGAGGACAATAATTTTGTATTGTTTAAGAAACTGGTTTACCTGCGTACAAAGTAATCTCCAAAGCCATTAAAAGGCGAACAAGAAACTCAATTGGAGGGAATCTTAAAGGAAATTATGCAAATTTCAAGATTAGCGATTTCTTTATTCTGTTATCTGCTTATACTCCGTATAACTTCCTAAAGTGCCTGTACATTCTTCGTATCACGAGGAGAGGGATTTTACGCTATCGCTTAAAATTTTATTGGCGCGATGAAATTTGTGAATGGGTACATTTAATTAACTATTTATTAAGCTATTGTCTTCTTCTTCTTCCTCTTAGTTTAGATCGTATGACCCGTTTCCACTGCGTCTGTCCTGGGATGATGATGTCCAGTCACCTCTCAATCTTTTTGGCGGCCTTACTGGTAAACTCTTGCTGCTTGGGTTTCCATCTTTAACAATTTTTGCAATTCTTGTATTCTCCATGTGGTCCACGTGGTTTCTTCAAAAGTGCCTTCTGCTTCTTCCAACAGACCGTATCGTTTCATTTCTGATCCAATCTTTGAGGGTTTTGCCTACGATGGAGCGTAGGGTTCGTATTTCTGCTACTACTAAGCTATTGTATACTGGCAAAAGCTTTAACGTGTGTTAATATTCTCGAGCTTGAAAATAATATTTAAATATTTATAATTAAAAAATAGAAGCTTTTAGAAAACAAACGCTTTTATTCGCATTAATTAAAGATATAAATGCTTAAGTTCTTTCATTGTTTCTTGAAAGACAAAAAAAACACACTTTAATTTACCTTTTTCAATGATGATGATTAAAATGTTTTCCTGGAAAGGCAAACAAAAATGATAGACTAGTACTCTATATATATCCTGACATACTTTTATTCGTCTTCCTTTTCGATAGTTCTGTAGCTTATCTGCCTGGAAATATCTCAAAGCACTTCTGTAACCTGCTGCGGCCTTCCAGTCTCTCATTTGTCGCATTTGTGCAGCGTCCTTCCTCACCTCATCCTCCCACCAGAGTCAAGGCCTACTGACTCTTCTCCTTTAACCCAGATTTTCCTCAAGAGTTCTCTTTGATCCGCGAGACGACGGCATTCGCTTCAAATGTCCAGCCCATCTCAACCTACCCAGTCTAGCATGAATCGAGAGCTCGGGTGCTTTGTAGACGTTATTATATTATTCTCCAGGCTGCACCATCGTTTAAGGGCCTCTTTTGAGGTAATCCAGGTATCTACCCAATTCTTGAGATCTGCATATGAATAGTGCTGCTCTTCTTAGACATGCGTCATGGATCTGAACAAGTGGTTGTCGGCTGGTGCCACGTCTGGTGAATAAAGCGCAAGTGGTATAATCTCCCAACCCACATTCTGTACGTAATTTTTGACTAGCAGCCAGTACCCTTGTTTGTAAAACGGACCGAACTTTCCGAAACACCTAATATATATTCATAAAATTAGCTTTGTATCTCTCTATTTTTAAAATAGAGTTTTTAAATAGTTATGTTGTTGGACATGAACCGCGTCTTGTAAGTTGAAGATCTGAAGAGAACTGCAGAAGACCGAGGGAGTAAGAGGTACAAGACTTTGCTGTAAATCAATCCCTAGGATTGAAACTATACATCGCACAGTATCATTCTTTGTTTTTCTCTTTCATCGAAAACGCACAATTTATACCATAGATCAGACGATAATCTGCAAAACTAAAGTGTATACTGCCCACGATGATATACGGACTAGAGACGACAACTCTTACAGCAAAAAGTGTCCACAGGCTCAAGTGTACACAGAGGTCCTTGGAAAGACAGATACTTTGTGTGAGCTTACGTGACCGCATAAGGAATGAGGAAATCAGACGCCGCACCAGGGTTGCCGACGTCATGGACCGAGTGGCAAAATTGAAATGACAATGGGCTGGACACTTGGCTAGACAGGGTGGCAACAGATGGGCACCCAGGATACTCAGTTGAAGACCATGGGCAAATAGGCGAAGTGTCGGAAGGCCACCGATGAGTTGGACCGATGATATTGTCAAAAGGGTTGGAAAATCTTGGATTCAAAGGGGGCAGGATAGAGACGAGTGGAGGAAATTGGAAGAGTCCTATATCCAGCAGTGGAGGTAAGAAGGCTAGCAAAGAAGAAGATACAGGTAATGTTATAAAGTTTTCTGAGTACAAGATTTAAAAATACTTCACTTTTATATTTAATGTCATATTTTAATAACGAAATGTTTATTTCTTCTTAAAAGTAATCTATTTTAAATACAACCACCATGGTTCGTAGTCGTAAAATAAATAATACATTTTTCATCAAAATGTGGGTCGCGGGCCATTGCAGTTCAGCCATCATTCTTTTATTATTAAAATAAAAATTTAAAGGCGCAATTCCAGCAATGAGAATTTCTCAGCCTAGGATTCTCTTCGGGCGAGCTAGTGCAAAGGGAACATGGAGTAGTGGGAGACATATTGCGCTGTATAAAATTTACATTTCATGTAAGTCAGCGGGGGAATTTATACTCTCGAAACAGCGATTCTGTAAGAAAATTGTTGAGTCAGAAGTGCAAGTTGCTTTACATATTTATAAGTTTTGTCCTATTTCCACATCGGGACATTGCAGGGCTCTATCCAAAGCTGTTTCTCGTTTTTGGGTTAGGCTCTTCTGAACTTAGGGAATAAATTTTTGAAATGTTGAATTACTAAGAGAGTACGGAGTACAATACATTCATGGCTTCTTCTAATGATGTTTTTTAACAACAACAACAACAATAAACCATCACGCCGTTTCCTCGCAGGGGTAGGCAGAGAGAATGGACCGCCACACTACTCTATCCTGACAACCTCTCTAGATTCTTCCACATTCATACAACGAGTCATACACGCACGTCGATTCCTCCGACTTCTAACATGACCAATCTTTAAAATTTGATTAATTTGGTTATGCCATGTTTTCCTCGGTTTACCTAGATTCCGTACTACATTTACATCATTAACGTATACTTTTTTAACCATTCTTTCTTCACCCATGCGTTCCATATGTCCGAACCAACGCGGCGATTCTTTCATAATTTTGTTCATAATACCTTGAGATGGTTTGAGCTGTCCATGAGGACACCTAACTGTGATTAGATCGCCTCCCACCCTTCCAAGTTATCATCAACTACTATGGTAGTTCATCCTGGTCATGGCACCAAATGTGGTGGAATCGAGCTGGTCCCCGATCGGAACCCGGCCTTCATCCTTCCTGGTCATCATCACTGTGATGACCCGTCCTGGACACGGCGCCGAATGTGATGGATTGCCCTTTCCGCGAGGACACCTAACCGTGATGACGGTCTCCTCTCCGCGAGGAACCCCTAACCTTCATCCTCGAATGGTGGAGCTTCCTCCAGTCATTCCCTCTTCATCCACCTGTACGGAGCTTACAGGTGTTTTACCTTACGCGAGTTGGCCTTCGTGATCGTCTAGAAATAATACCGTATGACCCTTCGTTATGACCGATGTAATCCGAGCCCTTTTATTTGGCGAATACTGATAATTTCATTCTAAAGCTAATCGTTCCTAACCCTTCCGAATATTCTAAGCAATCCTGACAAACCCACGTGTAATCAAACTATATGTCACTCAATATTTCCTAGGAACATCTAAACCAAACAACCTAAAATATCTCAAAGTTTACAAAACATAAATTCAAAATATTATCTCTAGAAAATGTGGCAGCCCTGGAAGAAACATTCACAAATAATTTGGAACAAATACGATGTACAGTAATTTAAATCAGGGCGTAATGTAATAATGATGCAATAAAGAAGAGCTTCCTGAAAGGCACAGGTTATATAACAATTCAGTGTCAAAATATAATATATTAGATATATAAGGAGTTGTAGGGGATTCGGATATAATAGTGTTAGTATCGCGGGGAACCAGTCTTTTCGTCAGACTGATGATTTTTCTCCACTGCTCCACAGCAGGATCGTCTGGTAACCAGACGACCTACTTCCCAACCCTTAATCAGTGGACCTGGGGATTCAAACCCATGAACCTGGCCATCACCCTATCAGGGGTTTTCGAAGTTCGGTCCACTCACCTTCGAGACAACCTCCACCAATAGACAGATAGCAGGGTCTTTCACCATACTACCTTATATTTCGTCTTTCGGTGGGGTCCCGAAGTGCGCGATCCCAACCTCTCCTAGCTGTCTTCATTCATCAGCAGTCGGTCCACTCACCTTCGAGACAACCTCCACCAATAGACAGATAGCAGGGTCTTTCACCATACTACCTTATATTTCGTCTTTCGGTGGGGTCCCGAAGTGCGCGATCCCAACCTCTCCTAACTGTCTTCATTCATCAGCAGTCAACCATATTTATGTAGCATAATTTGCATGGGTCGAAGTTTATATGTTTATTTATATAGAAGATTGCAAATTTTGTTAGAACGCTACATGTCCATAACTAAGATTTCAGTATTCGATGAGTTAGTGAATACCTGTTTCGGGCGCGATGCGTTGGCCCGAGTGTTAGTGAACTATATTACGTGCAGTATAGGAAAGGTATCGATATATCATATATATATATATATATATTTAGGTACATGTATGTAATATATAAACGTAAGCATAGTATAATCAAGGAGTAAGCCGAACGCATACGTTCCAATTTCCTGAAATATAAATTCTTAATTCTAGACTTAGCTTTTCCGTCGTAAAAACAGCTCAGGAAAACTGATTCTATAGTATTTTTAAATCTGCAAATGCCGCACCCCTCGTACCACTATACTTGTATACAAAATAAAATGAAGTTCTTGATAATCAAGACAACAAACACCCACTGAATTTAATACCAAAAGCGACCGCTTCCCGTCAGGTCAAAAGTCAACTGCCCCGAACTACCTCTCTCCCTGGCCCACTACCCTTCCCAGCTAAACTCACCCCTCTCCCCTCTCCCTGCATCTCCTCTGCTTCCCGCTGCTAGATCTACCCCCACTTGGCTAGGTTTTATATTTTCTAGTCATTTGAATTTATTTTCGTACATCTGAATTCACGTATCTCTCTCTACGATGGTTCAATACCATCACAACCTTCTTTCGCTCTACATTCCTTTATAATATCAGCATTTGAGATTCTGTCATACATCGTTCTACCACACATACGTCTTAGGGGCCTCATCTCTACCGCATTTATTCTGCTCTCATCTTTCTTCTGCCAGTTCCATGCTTCGCTTCCATACATGAGGGTTGGGACCAGAACTCTATTGTGAACGGCCATTTACGCTTTCATTGATAAATTCTTGTTTCCAATAACTATTTTAGATCTCCATTCACTTTGTTACTTGCACCAACCCTTCTTTCAACATCACTGCCCGTTCGGCCATCCGCTGTGAACATGCTACCTAAATGAAGTTTCTCTATGGCTTATTAAGATAGTATACATTTATTTAATGCTTTAACTTATTTTCTTATTCGTGGTGGTAGTGGGGTCTTTATTCAGAGGTCCGCCTGCTGGGTCACGCTTCTGTATGCTTGAACCAGATCCTCTTCAGTGCAGGTGACTAGGGGCACCGCATTATACGAGTATGAACCATAGATTGCTCCATGCCATATACGAGTATATAGTGTATCTCTTCGCCACATTACTATCAATAAACAACCACTGGGGTAGGCAGAAAGAATGGATAGCTACACTATTCTATTCTAACATGAGTATCAAGTTTTCACTACATTCACATACCTTGACACCGTCGATTATTCAAACTTCGAACACGGCTACCTTTTAGTAATTAATAATCTGATCATTCTATGTTTTACCTCAACCTTCCTAGACTTCTTTTTCTACTCCTACTTGTAAATATCTTTTTATTCCATCTTTCATTCGTTTATAAAGTCCATACCATCAAAGTTATTATTAATTTTACAATAGAATCTTATAAACATTTGTCTTCATTAATTTCTTTTTATTTGTTCGGTATTCTATCATATATCGTTTTTCCGCACATACTTCTAAGCCATCTCATTTCTATAGAATTTTTCCTATTTGTATTCTTCTTCCACTAAGTTTCTTCTTCTTACACTAAGTGCCTGAAAGAGAAGACAAAAATGAAGCATGCTTTTTCTCTATTCACCATCTTTCGTGTTGTGGATTCACATTTCAATAAAAAAAAATTAACATTTTTTTCACAACACTTTTTAACACTTTTAACAAACATGTTTTGGGCCGCAGACGACCTTCTTCAGTGTAGACATTATAAGCAGATATTGATTATTCAACAGTATATTTTCGTTTGTAGCACTTTTTAGAAATAAATAGCGAATAAACAGCGAATAATGAATACAACTTACAAACATAAAATAAATAACACTATGTTAATTTTAATGCATTCCAGAATCAGGAGAAAATAATAAATTAAAAAAGAAACATGTAGAATAAATTACATAACTTGTGTTTGGATGTTTTTAATGTTGTTTTTACAATATGAAAACAGAATGATAATATTTTGTTTAAATACTATTCGAAAATACGATAAATTATATAACTAGGGTAAAATTCTTACTTTATTAGATCATTAAACGTTTTTTCCCATCCAATTTCATTACACGTTCAAATGGATGCTCTCTCATTATGTACATAAATCTACAAATTCAATTAATTCTATCTGCTCCCTGGCGCAAGATTAGGAAGGAAGTAATGTATTTAAAAAGGGAGAAACAAATCGAATAATGAAGAGACTGATAGAAAATAATGTTTGAAATCGATAAAAGCATGCAAAATTAGAAAGGAAACCACTTTAGTACTTTAGTATGGTGAAACAAATATGTAAAACAAGTTTAGAATAGAAAAAAAAACACAGACGAGAAATAAAGACGAATTAAGATAATATTAAGCAGTGAGCATATAGACGAAAATTAAAAAAAGGTAAATAGTACATAATATTGGATAAACTGGAAATAAATAAATAAATAGATAAATGACAAGCCAGGAAGAGTGCTGGAAGTAAAAAACACCAAGATATAATAAATAGTAGAGAAGTAATTGAATTAAATATAAAGAGAGCCGAGATACAGATATAATAGTTGAGATATGATCAAGTGGTTAAAATATGTGATGAATAGTTTTGACTATAACATAAGGAAATATTAAAGTATTGAAAAGAGTGTATTTTTTTATTTATTTGAATTATCTTATCAAAATTTTGTAAGTTGTTATGAAAGTAAATAAAAGAAGAAGAAATGAATAAGGTTTACTGAAGAAGTTTGAATCTATAAAATAAAATTCGATCAATTAACAAATACTTTTACATATGAAGAAAGAGAGAGAAATAGAGATACAGAGAGAAATGGAGGTAGAAATAGAGAACAACGCGGAAAGGAAAAGAAAAAGGATGAGGTAGATAAATGCTGAGAAAAAAATAAAAATTGAAAGAAAGGGACATAGATAGAAATATAGAGATAGAAAGAGATAGAGAGTAAAAGGGAAAGAAAGTGTTATAGTAAGAACATGTAAGAGAGAGAATGTGTAAAATAGCCTATTTGAATTAGAACTAGAGACACAGTAAGAGAGGGAGAGACAGAAAGATAGACCGAAAGATAGAAAGAACAGTGTTGAGTAGAAGAAAGGAATGAGAGTGTTGTTCAAAGATTGAAGAAGTTTTGATCTATAAAATATAATTTGATCTATACACCATATGCTAATACAAAGGGAAAAACAGAGAGAAAGAGAGATAAGAAAGACAAACAGAGAGATAAACAGAGAGAGAAACAGAGAAATAAATAGAGAGATAGACAGAGAGAGAAACAGTGAGAAAAACAGAGAGAGAGAAAGAGAGAGAGAGAAACAGAGAGAGAAACAGAGAGAGAGAAACAGAGAGAGAGAAACAGAAAAATTAAGAGAGAAACAGAGAGAAACAGAGAGAGAAACAGAGAGAGAAACAGAGAGAGAAACATAGAGAGAAACAGAGAGAGAAACAGAGAGAGAAACAGAGAGAGACACAGTGAGAAACAGAGAGAGAAACAGATAGAGAAACAGAGAGAGAAAAAGAGAGACACAGAGAGAAACAGAGAGAGAAACAGATAGAGAAACAGAGAGAGAAACAGAGAGAGAAACAGAGAGAGAAACAGAAAGAGAAACAAAGAGAAAACCAGAGAGAGAGGAACATAGAGCGAAACACAGAGAGAGGAACAGAGAGAGTAACAGAGAGAGAAAAACAGAGAGAAAAGAGAGAGAAACAGAGAAAGAAAACAGAGAGAGACACAGAGGGAAACAGAGAGAGAAACAGAGAGAGAAACAGAGAAAGAAACAGAGAGAAAAGCAAAGATAGAAAAAGAGGGGGAACATAGATAGAAACAGAGATAAACATAGAAAAAGAGAGACGGGGTAGACAAAGGCCAAGACAAAAGGGGGGGGGGGAAGAAACATAGATTAGAAATGAAGGAAAAGAAAGTAAAAAAAAGTGAAATTGAAAGAAAATTAAATAGAAAAAAGTGAAAGAGGGTGAAGGACAGAGAGAGATAGAGAGAGAGAGAGAGGGGTGTGAAACAAAATGATAAGAAGACATACAGAGAGGGAGATAGAGAAAGGATATGAAAGACAGCTGAAGTGAAAGAAATATGAAGAAATAAAGAGATATAGAGAAAGACACAGTACAAAGACGAGAAATTCAGAGGATACAAATAATTATTGTAAAATACTTTGATTTGAGTGAACCAGTATATCATATATATCACTTTAATACTGAAAAAAAAATTATCGTTTTGTTTATAGATTTTCATGTTGTGACTATATACCCTGTTTATTTAATTGTAACGTCGTATTATAAATAAAAGTATAATAATTAATATTTATTAATTTAAACAATAAAGTGCTCTATTATCATATAAATCAAATAATAATATTACAGAATAGAGAGAATGCGAAAGAGTTAGAGAGAGTGGTAGAGAGTAAGAGAGACAGAGAGAAAAAGATATAAATTACATGTAAATACACATTGAGAGAATTTTAAAAGAACGAGAGAGTGAAATATCGAGAAAGCGAAATAAACAGAATGACACAGAAACATAAAAGTATAAGAAAAACAGAAAAATATAGAGAAATACAGAAATAAAAATCTAGAAATTCGGTCAGAGAAAAATAGAGAACGACAGAAATAGAGACATACAGAGATAAGCAGAGAAAGACGGAAGACAGAGAAAAAAAGGCAGTTCAGATAGAGAAATACAGAGAATAGAGAAAGCGAGAAATAGAGAGTATAAGCAATAAAGCAATAAAGTGAATGTGAAAAAGATACAACAAAAAAAATACATAATTTGACCTCGAGAAATAGTGTAAGAATCTGAAAAATATTGCTAATTGACTCGAAGGGCAAACAAAAATGGTATTATTGAGCCAGAAATATAGAAAATAGAAAAGATTTATGGGATATAAATATAATAAAATAGTGGGCAAGAGCATGAAAAAGTATATGAGAAAACATAGAACGAGGAAGACGGTGAATGAGATTTTGTGGGTCCAAGAAAGAGAAAGGCAAAATAGGCACAATAGGAAAAATATTCTCAAAGAAACAGAGAAAGAGTCACATAAAATAAAGAATTTCTTTCAGCCCAGATAAAATAAGATACTTTATTTGAAAATTAGCTTACGAAGCATTTCAATTTCGTAATTACTTTCTGTATTTACTCCGCGAAGAAAGTGGGAATATTTTTTTTCTAGCAGACGGCAGAGAATGGATAGATTTAGCTATCGGTAAGTTCAGTACAGAGCAGCGACGAAAGAATAATAGTTGGGTTAGAGTTTAAGTCGAGACGATACATAACTTGGTGAAGCTGTTAGGAAGATAAACAGCGGGAGAATGATGCCGTGAGATAAAATGCCTTGGAAACATCGTCTTAGAAAAGTGTTAAGAAGAGATAGGACCATGATAGAACTCTCTAGGAGTAATATATAGTTTGATAAATTATTAGTAGAGATAAAAGGCAATAAAGTGAAAAACCGAGCGGTTAAAAAATATGGTTCAGTCTATATCCATTTCCTAAGTCCAAATATAAGGTATGATATAAAAATAAGAACAAGAGAAGTTTTATTTATATTATACCGAATCTTAGATCTCTTAGACGAATGTGTGGAAAATCTGTGTATTTTTTTTCCTGGTATACGACAGGTCGTTTGAACCCGATTTCTGTATAAATTTTTTATTTTAGCTATTATATTGATTCTTATGACATGTGATAGGTAGCCAATCTATCCCCATTTTATTGTCACGTGAATTCTACACCAGACCAAAGAGAGTGTGACAATCACACTGCCATCGTCGGGAATCGAACCCGGGACCTTCGGAATGGAAGTCAGAGCTCTTACCTCTCTGCCACGAAGGTATTATAGAGTGTCGAATGAAAATGTAATTGTGAATGTAATGCGAATGAAATTGTTGTGAACAAAATAATGAAAGCTTCATAAATATGGTTAAGATACATGGAAAGAATGAATGAAGAAAGAATAATAAAGAAAGCATATGTTAACAATGTAAACCGAACTAGAAATAGAAGAAGATAGAGGAAAACATTGCAAGCTCAAATAAATCAAATATTGAATGTCGGCCAAGTGAGGAGTTGGAGAAATAGATGTGCGCGCATGACAAGAGATATGAATGTTGAGGAAGCGAGAAGCATGTCAAGAAAAAACAGTGTGTATACATTTTACCAAAAGCGAATGTATAATAAATATGAAATATCTATATATTATAAATTAAAAATTTATGTATAAGAAGGCATT
This sequence comes from Lepidostoma basale, assembly GCA_022606425.2. Classification (NCBI taxonomy): domain Eukaryota; kingdom Metazoa; phylum Arthropoda; class Insecta; order Trichoptera; family Lepidostomatidae; genus Lepidostoma; species Lepidostoma basale. Next base: position 31,276 of record JAHDVF020001016.1, read on the forward strand.
AGTAATATAATAATAAATAAATAAAATATATTAATATGTTATTCAAATAAAAGTCAAAAATCAAGACGTGTTTCTTAAAACGGCATTAGTTTGAAGGTGTTTAAGATTGAATTTTTGAACTAAAAAGAAAACCTAGTATGCCTACCTACCATAAATGCATGTATTGGGTAGCACTTTAGTTTCCATAGATAATAAACATGATAGATTCTTAATATCGCGTTAGTATTTCTTAAGTGACTCATATCAAAAACATGTTTTTGACAACTACTATGTGAACCATTTTATCTTTAACGTTGATCTATTTTACATCAGCTATATTAGTTAAAGAATACTCATTAAAATACGCAATCGAAAAAACAAAATGGTAATCATATCATAATAGTGTTTCTTAATTGGCTCAAATCAAAAACACGTTTTGATTTGTGTCACAATTGAAAAACATGTGTGATTTATTAAATTGTATTGGAAATATGTATTACAGAAACGCATAAAAATAAGAAGTTATTATAAACAAAAATATATACCATCTTACTGAAATCTCTTGATGGATGTTCATTTTAAATAATAATTAAATATCCCGATGTTTTTTAAATGACAACTTCCACTTATTACACTTATTGAGATAGCGACCGGTTTCGTCTGGCTAGCTGTCGTCGACAGACTAAGACTCAAACCGGTCGCTATCGAAATAAAGACAATAAGTATAAGAATTTTATAAAAAAAACATGGTTTTATTTATCATATATGATATATGTAACTTCTTAAGCTAATGTTATGAATGGCATACTAAAAAATAATTTACATGAATATTAGTAAAAGGTAAGTGAATTTGAGTACAAATTAATATAGGGAATTATCTCAAAATACCAAAAGAGAATGTCTTGTATTTAATTTTTTTCCCATAGCGTATTAAATGTTTTAATTAAATTATATAAGCATATCGGTAAATGTGAAAAAGTAGGGAAGAGAGTCACGTTTACGAACGAAGTTAATAGGTACCCATGCAGTCCCTAAAGAAATACATTGAAGTAGAAGATATTATGTACCGAGTGAAAGGAATATTAAAAGAGAAAGAAGTAACGTCCACTGGATCCGGTTTGGCCTGAAATATGTTTAATTTATACTCTTATAAAACGTGATTTCATTATAAAGCAGGCGCATTTAAATCAAAGGCAGAAATAATTTATTGCTCTTAATCCATACTCAGGAGTCTCTTAAATTTAGTTCACGGGCTTTAAACTGAGACGAGTGTTGCAAAACTTAAACAAGCTTTAATTATCGTAAGTATTACGCGTGAAAAAAAAAACACGATTGACTTTACAACATTTTAAATGTATACAAATACTTGTAGACGAATATTGGATACTACTCGTTGCGGGTTATCAATTGAAGGTTTTTAATCCTTGAATTGATAACCTAGTATTCGTCTACAAGAATTTGTATACATTCAAAATGTTGTAAAAACAAAAACTGGTCCAAGTTATAGCATATAAATTGGAGTGGCATCTCCAGGCGTTATCTAGCAATACGTTAATGGCGGTAGCCTTTCACATTGCGTTAATAAAAAAAAATATCTTCTGCTTAATGCTTAAATTCAATCTTCATAGATGGTGCTAGTGTGTAGATTGAAATAGAATATGTGAAGTGTGGTGTTACATATTAACATGTATACAACATCCAAAATTTTGTCAGAGATGGTGGTCGTAAGAAAGGTGGAATGGTGAATGTTGTATTACATAAAGCGTGCGCTTAACCCAACCAATCACAGGTCATAAGTCCTGTAAACACCTCGATCACCATATTCCGTTTCCAATTTGCATCTTCGTTTCTATTGAGATACAATTAACGATTGACTTTATCGAGAAGCAAATTATACTCTACATAATAAATCATTTAAGTAATATTTATATTTGAATATCGCAGGCCTACATCAAAATAGAAACGTTTAGGCCTTTGCTCGTGTCACTTTATGAACTAAATTATTATTTTTTAATATATAATGTGAAGTGTGTCGCTTGGTTGTCAAAGTGGTGTGTCTGAATTTTATTATATACTATATTACTTTGAGGTTATGAATGACCCAGTTAATTAATCGCCTAAGCAAGAAAGTGAGTGATGGAGCATTATGTTAGAAATTTTATAATACTATTATATTACACTCAAGCAAAGTTCATAGTACTCGTAATTCAGTTTTATTGTTACTGCTTAAATAAGTGAAGCATAGAACTGGCAAAAGAAGGATGAAAGTGGAATAAATGCCGTAGAAATGAGATCTCTAAGACGAATGTATGGTAAATCTGTATATGATAGATCAAATGCAAGTATAAGAAGTGAATGCGATGCGAATGAAAGTGTTATACAAAATAATGAAAGGGTCGTTAAGATGGTTTGGACACATGGAAATAATGAGTGAAGACAGAATGGTGAAGAAGGTATATGTAAACGACGTGAAAGTAAAGGAAGACCGAGGAAAACGTGGCACGATCAATTAAAACAAATATTGAATGTCGGCCATGTGAGGAGTCAGAGAAATCGACGCGCGTGCATGACACGATGTATGAATGTTGAGGAAGCGAGAGAAATATGTCAAGAAAGAAAAGTGTTGCAGTCCATTCTTTCTGCCTACCCCTTCGGTGAGACGGCGTGATGGTTAGTTAGTTAGTTAGTTCGTTAGAATAAATGGCATATAAAAATTCACGAAATTTACAAGCAGAAATAAAATAAAATTTTAACTTGTATTATGAATGTACAATACTTTGCTTCTAGAAATATAGAAATTTTTGTGGCTACATATTTCTAAAAATAATTTTTATTATAATTGATATTCTGTGGATAATTGGATGGAAAAAAACGGGACGTAGGTATCTAAGTACTTAAAACTAAACGAATTTATGAGTATTTACAATAAAATAACTGATCAATGGATGTTTATGAATGTGAAATGATAACCTAAATATTATATGAAGTTCAGTGCTGATAAAGGGCATTATCATTGATTTGTGGAACTCCAGCAACCAGGTTAGACCAGAATGTGCCATACTCCTTTAGCACTGTGCCCCTGAAATACACAAAAAAACATTAGTTTATTTGAATACATACAATACATTAAACCAACAAATCAAATTATATTAGTAGTTATACAATGGTTTAAAATTGCAAACAGATGTAGCGATTTATTTTCAATTTCAATTTATAAAAAAATCATAAACATTACAGACATTACATTTTACAATTCGTTCATAATGGCAATTTAAAAAAAAGGGAAAAGAAACAGTACGAAAATGGACATTTATCTGAGTTATGTATTCGACCACAAATCAGATAAAAAAATGAACACTCAAATGGATAGTTGGTCTTATTCGTCCAATGATTGGTAGTCTACCATACCCAGCAAGTAATCAGATATTAAGCAGCTATATAACTTGTCATTCTGTCTCGGCTAAGTTTTCGGTGGCTTTAATTTTTCTAAGATAAATTAGTCACTTGATTGAATATTTTATGAAAAACTTTATTTTTCATAGCACTTTTTGCAGATTTAAAAACACGTTTCTTGCACAGATCCTCATCCTCAGTGCAGCAATGTAAATACTACAGAAGAGCATTAAAATAATAAGGAATAACTTTTTTGCACGTCCGAAAAATGTGAAAAGTACAAAAAAAATGTTTTCAAAATATGTATCTACAACAAAAAATGATGTCGAATATAAAATAGAAAATAGTCTACTGTATATTTATTTTATTTGCATTTAAAATTTTATTACTATTGACAATTGTTTGTTAATTGAATTGATAATGACCCATAATGACCTATGGAATCGAAGCAAGAGCGGACACTGTCTGAACCAAACATCTCTTCAGAGTAGCAGAAATGAGAACATTGCGACCTATTCTAGGGAGAACCCTTAGAGATTGGATACCCAATGAAGAAATTCGCAAATCCTGCAAAATTTAATACATGGTGAGATGGAGTAGGCAGAGAAGACGATTCTGGAGGGACCACATCGAGAGAATGGATCCAGCAAGAATTTTTAATATCGTGATGCACGAGACTCCAGAGGGCCGTCGACCACCAGGACGACCACCAAAGAGATGGAGAGAAGGCTGGTCGTCTTCATCACAGGATAAAAGTTGCATAAAGAAATCGCAAGATTTACAATCAGAAGAATAAGAAGAAGAAGAAGATTCACTATAGTTTTCCAAGAATATGAGAATAGGGTTTAAACATGAGTCTTGAAAAAACCGTTCTACACGTATAATAAAGTTGGAGTGAGGTCAACGATAAGTACAGAGGCCTGTATTATGCTCGTTTTTTATCATTACTAAATACAATACCACAGAATATATATGTACAATTGGTTTTATACCCGTTGAAGTAGTTAACAACCAGCTTTCAACATGATTAAGTGGCTCCGATACTCGGTAGACATTGCTCTGGGCAGTGGGCAAGCGAGTCGGCAATTTCTTATTTTATATGATACAGATTACATTGCGCAATGCATGTTCTATATTCGGTATTGCTTTCACAATAGTGAGAGCAGCTTTGCTTCCTTTTAGAGACTTTTTACGCTGTATAAGCGGTTGGGCAATTCGATTTTATTCCTTGCAATAAATTCTCTAATGTGATTTACTTGTCGATCGTTACGACATTACCTTTTACGAAATTCGAGTTCACACGGAAATGGTGGATTATTTTAATGCGGACTTAATAAAATAAATAGCGAAACTGGGGGACATTGTGAAATTTGAAAATTTTTAGACTCATTAAAACAGCAATTTCATAAACATTTGTATTAACTAATGAATGTATTATACATATTGAAATTTAGATGTTACATATTAAAGATAATCAAATGGTTTTTATGTTCATTAAAAATAATTATATAGAATGCTATTTTTTAATAACGACTTCCTCTTTTAACATTATTTCAAAAATGGCTGGTTTCGCCAGGCTCGCTGCCCTCGACAGACTGGCTGACATCGGACCAGTCTGTCGATATCAGCGAGCCTGGCGAATCTGATCACTGTCGAAATAAAGACAAAAGTAGAATAAGTTCCTCAATCATCGTTTTATTCGATTATCATTTCGAAGTTATGAATTAAGTTAATTTAAATAATCGTATTAGAATACTTAATTATTTTTAATTGAATATTTAAATTGTTATATAAGTTTAATTAAATTGTAACCGATTAAATCAGTATCACTGATATCATAGAAATACGTGTATGCATACATAGTTTTAAGCGCTATTGATCGAAACCGGTCACAATAATAATCACATGTAGAAGAAATTAAAAAAAAAAACTTTTAACTGTGTATTACACAATCAACGAGAAATGTTCGCTAGAATAATAAATGTTACTATTTGTGTGAGGAATGATACATACGAGTATATTAAATCCATTAATATTTTGTTTCAATGTTTTGTTTCTAGCACTGTTCTTTATACGTTTGAACTAACTAATTAACATCATACCATGTCTCCGAAGCGGTAGGTAGAAGGAATGGACCTCCACACTGTTATATCCTTACTTCTCGCGAATCAACACTCAATAATGCATGCACGTCGATTTCTCCGACTTCTCACGTGGCCGGCCTTCAATACACTATATACAATTTTATATCATAATTCCATAGTATTAATGCCAAGTTTACAAATAAAATAAATCCAGTTTGTTGTTGAAATGTTTCTGGAACAATGTTCTAAAAATCCCGATAGCGTTCCCCCATTGAATTATGTATTATGTTTCCGACAACTACCTGAGTTCCTGGAATTATTCCTTGTTTTTTTATCTTACAAGCTTTCACTTTCGATCTCAGAAGATACTTATCTTACATCAAATAAGTCTCCTCAACACACTTATGTATATATTATAGATTAAAATTGATTATATTTCACATAAAACTTTTGTTCATTTTGTTTACGTACCTACATGTTCTCTTTTGTAAGTTCTAGTAATTTTATTTACTCTGATGTTATGATGGAAAAACAAATGTTGGACGAACAACAAAGGTAAAGTAAGATCACAAAAACGGATGATATTAAGAAGAAAAGAGATTATCCAACTTGTGGGTCATAGGTGACAACAGAAAGCCTAAGATAAGAGCCCAAAGAGAACATGTTATAAGAGTTTAAATGAGGCCTATATCTAGCTATGGAGTGAGATTTGCTGACAAGAAGGAGAAGAAGAAGAAAATTATATTAATAATAAGTATTAAAATAACTAATTTGTTATAATTGTAACAAATGAAAACCTTTGTTTTCTAGAAGTTTATTATATTTTATGGGGATGACATGTTTCGCCTTACTAAGATGGCAAATGTCTTAACAAGGCCAAACGTGTTATTCCCATAAATATAATGAAACTTCTAGATTCGTTTTAATTTTTTAATTTGGAGTATAAGAACATTTGCCTTTTTCTTTTTTATGTAATTTGAATACACAAAAATAACTTCAAAAAAAAAATCAATTGAATATCAGACATGTTTCGGACAACCGGTTCATCTTCAGTTATATTATATTATAAATATACACATTTAAAATATTGTATTTTTTTTACAAACATGATCAGTTTTGATAGATGTCAATAAGGTTTATTTTGGAACGTTTTGCTTTTGTTATAACAAATATTATGAATCAATTTAAAATTTAAACTAATAATTTAAAGTTCTTATTAGGGTTCAGGTAATTAATTACTTACAACAAAATAAATAAATCAAAGATTGGACTTGACGTTGAATGTAATTGTTTATTTTTAATACTATCTTTATTTTTAATTGCTTTATTTAATTTGTAAAATTTCGAGATTGCACAAAGTTATTTTTCTATTATTAACATGCAAAATTTGAACACCATTATCATTATTAAATGAATGATTTTTTTCAATGTGCTAAAATTATTATTAGAGAGTAAAAGACAAATAAAACATCTATAATACAACCCAAATTATGACGAACATAAAAGAAAATATAAGAACATTATTCAAGAAACACAATAATTATTATAATTTAAAATATTGTTTTTCTACAATTATTACAGTTACCATTAAAGGAACGTTCTGGTCGTTTTGAATTATATAAATGAGTACCTACGTAAATGCGTTTTTAAAAGCATTTTCTTCGGAATGCGACGAAGCTTCTGAAAGAGCGTTTAAGGAAAATAAGAAAGTAATGTATCCATCCTGATGCAAGGAAGCGGAACACATTACTCACCCGAGGGGTAATATTTCGGTACAATTGTAATGAGAACTCTCTATTGTTTGCGTAATAAGAGCATAAAAAGTTTAAATCGCGTCCAGGATGAAGTTATTGCTCGGGTTGACTTTATTTTATAGCTACAAGTTTACGAAAATAATTTGTATTTATACTTTTAAAAGTCCTGTTCTAATTTCATTAATACATTAAATCTTTAATAACACGTCCGTTTCAGTTTTGCAATGCTTTGTTTATGTATAGTTGTAAAAATGTCGACCCAGTAAATTATTATAAACTGAAAAACTATCGATCTTAAAATGACTGCACATATCTGCATTTTCGTAATGTCTCTAACTAAAATTTACAGACTGAAAGGCAGGCAGACCGACACACCCACAGATCGACAGATCCACAGACAGACAGATCGACAGATCGACAGACCGACAAACCCATTCAACATTCATTAATGAGATTTGATTAAAAAATGGATTTTTTTGAATTAATGATTGGTTAACTGCTTCTCGGGGAGCTTAACGATTATTACTTTTTTTTTTAAAATGCACTGTGGAATTTCATAAAAATCAATTTTAATAAATTAAAATATATTTTTTTATTATTATTACTATTATTATTATTTTGTTGAATCGCTCTTTCCACCATGACAGCACGAGCCAAATCGATGTAAAGGGTATTATAGCTATCATAGTGATTCTCGTGACATGTGATAGGTAGCTAATCTATCGCCATTTTATTATCACGTGAATTCTACACTAGACCAAAGACAGTGTGACAACCACACTGCCCTCGTCAGGAATCGAACCCGGAACATTCGAGGTGGCAATCAATGCACTTACCACTCGACCACGAAGGTCGAGTTTTCTAGATAAGTAACTATCGAAAATTCAATTCAAAAGTGGAAAAATAATCGAGTTTGGCTTCATAAAAAAGCCTTAATACTTTTATTTTATCTACTGTTCTAATAAGCAGAACAAACGTCAACTATAATTATTTAATAGGGAGTAAAAGTTTAAAACGATATTCTGAATTTAATTCGAAAAATTAAATGTCAATATAAAAATACTTTCGTAACAATAATACGTGAATAATTAAGGTATAATATGATCAATAAAAAAAATTAAATGTTATGGGTTCTACCACTACAATTATTCGCGGATTTTTATTTCTTGTCTCCACTATTCTTAATTATATAATTTTCAAATCAAATTATACGATTAATTACGCCGTTCCGAATGTTTCATCAGTTCCGATGCTTGAAATGCAACGTTAATAATTGATGCGCCAAATGGAGCTTTCGTGTGAACACGTAATATCCGATAATACAATCAGATCTCGTGACTTTACAGTTGGCTGCATGTGACAGATCGTATCAATCTGCTGCACAGCATATGATTCTGTATGCAACTAGGTTTAATATAATACAATATATAGTTATGATTACATCTCTTGTCAAGTTCATTCCGAACTTACCATACATAGTTAGAACGAATCAATTTATTTTCTAGTGGATAACGCAAATTTTAATGTTAAGCTACGTTAACTGGCATATTGAGAACTGAGCTGTTTAATATGCTGGTTTAATAATAATATATTGGTGACATTCTGTAAGAACAACGACTACGGTGAGCTGGTCAAGTAGAAAGAATATCAGAACACCAAAGATGTAGGCAAAAAAACTAAAAAAAAGATGGCATGGGAAAAATCGGGCTTATTTTCAATATTTTATCTACGAAATGAATGACCCACAAATATATTATAATGTTTAATTGTATCTCAAAAGAGACGAAGACGCAAACTGGAAACTAAATATGGATGATCAAGGTGTTTACAGAACTTATGACCTGTCATTGGTTGGGTTAAGCGCACGCTTTATGTAATTACAACATTCCCCATTCCACCTTTGTGATCATGCATGATACATTTTTGGAAGTTGTATATATGCTCCAAATCTATACTTATCTTCACGTGTCAGTTTCAATTGGCCATCTATATAGATTTGATTACACATGTCAATCTTTTTAAGATTAACCTATATAATCCACCCACTAACGCCATCTATGGAGAATGATGAAATTAACCACCCACCATGGGTGAAAAACCAGGATTCGTATACAAGTATAAGTATACATTCAGAAAAATATTATAATGGCTTTTCACAATCCTTATGTATGGAAGTGAAACATTGAACAGGCAGAAGAAAAATGAGAGCAGAATCAATGCGGTAGAGATGAGGTCCTTTAGACATGTGTGTGGTAGAACGATGTACGACAGAATTTTAAATTCTGATATAAGAAAGGAATGTAGAGCGGAAGAAGGTATTATGATTAAATTATGAAATTGCGTTGGTTCGGACATATGGAGCTCATGGATGAAGAAAGAATGGTTAATAAAGCATACGTAAACGATGTAAATGGATTACGGAGTCGAGGTAAACCGATGAAAACATGGCATGAACACGACGCGCGTGTATGCCTTCGTTGTACGAATGTGGAGGAAGCTAGAGTGGTAGGTCAGGATAGAATAGTGTGGCGGTCCATTCTCTCTGCCTACCCCGGCAAAGAAACGGGGTGATGGTTTGTTATTGTTGTGGTTATATTATAATTTTCAGTATCGCAAGTAAAAATATGTGTTATAAACCGCAAAAAGTTTATATTTAGAAATAATGAATTGAATCGCTGATTATACTAGTATTACCGACCCCTACTTTTCTTAATTTTTTTTACTTTCTACGGTTTTATTTACAACGACATGTAACGAAGTCTACCATCAAGAGAACAATTGAAAGGTTATCTAGAGAGTAATATAAGTTGATTAATAATAAGTTAACAATATTTTCTATCATTTTTACTGCGTATTTTCTACTTACTATAAATAAAATAGGGATATCGGTTTACGTTCCGTAAAATTGGGAAATATCGTGCTACGTTCCGTATACTACTCGTATAATAGATGGATCCTTAAATATAACGTTTTGAAATATTTGAGACATTTATGCAACCGCCAAGCTTATTGCTAAACTGCCATATCTATAGTTGACCTTTCTGACTTTTGTAATCTGTGGTGAATTAATTAATAAAATATAATGACAATGCTTGATCTATTGTGGGACAATTGAGTATGTCAAGGTTGATACGTCAACCGGAGTGAATGAACTAAACGGAAGCTGCGTGCATGGACCTTTCACTTTTTGCGATGTAAACACAACAAGAGTTGACCAACAGCCTAGGGAGATTATCAAATAGCATACATGGTGTCTGTAAGATACGATTAACAGTTAAGTATTTTTGTAATTAATACGAATGAAAATGTTAGTTTTCTAGAAGCTTAATTATATTTTATGGGAATGACATGTTTCTCCCTTCTAAGGCATTATCATATATACAAATGGACATTTGATAATGCCTTAGAAGGGCGAATCATGTCATTCCCAAAAAATATAATAAAACTTCCATAAAACGGACGTTTTTATTCGTATTAATTATTTAATATGGAGTTTTAAATCATTGTTCAAGAAACAATAAATAAGTATTTTTGTGTATAAGCTTTTGGAAATTTCACAAAAGAATCTACTTACTTAAGAATTTAGTATGACAATTAAAGTAAGCAAAAAATGGTAAATACATAATTTCTGTCAATAAACTAAAAGTAGAGAGTCAATTGTTTTGGCCGAAATACTATGATACTTTAACATTATTAATTGTTAAATAAAAGAAAAATTGTTTATGTATCAAAATTGTATTTGTATTTTTCGCGACAGCTGTTTTGTCAACCTATGTTGACATTATCAGGTGTTACAATTATAATGAAGGTTTGAACTTTGATTTTGATAGAAAGAAAGACATTTCATAATTCTTTAGACAGGCGAAACATGTCATTCAAATTAATTATAATAAAACTTCTAGAAAACGTACGTTTTAATTCGTATCGATTACAGCATTTCAAATTTGAATGTAAGTTTATAAAATATTTAGTTAATTTATGATTGTAAATATCAAGTACACTTCCCCTGTATAAAAGACACCGGCATGACTGTGTGAAACTGAGAATTGGATCAATTTTAATTACTTTTATCGTTTGTGCAACTTGTTTACTTCTACCGGTTAAGAAAATCGTGTATGTAATCAATTACCGAGCTGCCTGGGGATCAATTCAACGGGTGTGGGTCAGACTATTGAGTAAATCTCCACTACCAGTCTGCATTAAATTATATTATACCTCGTAAACATATTGCTATGCAGGTAGGTTACTACGCATAAGATAGGTTTTAACTGATTCGTAGCATCTAGAAAATTTACTCATATCATAATTTTTCGGAATTTTCAAATGATGAAGTCATAAAACTGGGAATGAAATCTAACCATCATCTTATGATTCTTTGAAATATATAGGGTGTGTTTTTTTGAGGTATACAATACATATTGAAAATGCAAAAAAATAACACATTAAAATAATGTTAATGTCTATGATATTGGCTTTATTTAATAGATAATTTTATGCCAATATTGTTTAAATATGATTTCGGGCATATGAGCGCCACGGCTAACTCGAATGAAGCGCAATCGTGAAGTCCAATTTTCGACAATTGTCGTCTTTGTGGATGCGTATTATCCACTGGAGTGTACATGGTGCGAAAACGACCCATAGTCTTCCGAATAACTTGCTCGGATGGACAATTATGTCGACCGTAAAAAGGACGTAGTGCACGATAAGTTTGGCGAACCGAACTCTGACGTCAGTCTATTCATGGTAAAATGGCAAAGCGTATTGTCTACAAATCAACTGTGTCTGTAAAAACAATGTTGCCAGTTTAAAAAGCAAACCTCTAAAAATCACCCAATAGTTTTAATAATAAGGGCCTGGTTAAACACAAGTGGAAGCACACTAAATATAATATATAATAATAAAGAAATTTTGTATTAAATTTTCTATTTATTTTTCATTAGTTTTAATAATATTTACTTCTATAAAAAAATGCAATAACTTATTGAAAGAGGTTGGAAAATCTAACCTTACAACGAACTGGTAGAAAAAGAATGAGAGAAGAATTAATGTGAAAGAGTTGAGATTGCTCAAACATATGTATGGTACTGGTAAAACGATGTGTATAAAGTATTATAGTATGAATAAAATTATGAAAGGATGCTTGGTTTGTTTTGGATATAGCCGAAGAAAGAATGGTTAAGAAAGCATACGTTAACGATGTAAAAAGATCACGGATTGGAGAAATACCGAGGAAAACATGTAATAATCAAATTTATAGAATTTTAAAAGTAGGCCATGTTAGAAGTCGTAAGAATTGACGCTCGTGTATGACTCGCTGTATAAATGTGGAGGCATTTAGAGTATCGGGATGGAGTAGTATAGCGGTTCATTTTTCCTGCCTAGCTTTCCTTGGAAACAGCGTGATGTTTTTTTGTTTGTTTTTGTTAGTATGTAATAAGAATAGTAACAAAATAAATACATCATCAATCAACAATATCGATTAGAATATTTCTATAAAAAAATAAAATCGATTCAGGATTGATTTTCTCCATTGATGATATTATAAAAGCTCTACAAAGAAACGATCACAATTCATGTATTATTATGTGACTAAATAAAATATTGAGGAGGAAATTTTGGAAAAGAAGAATACATCGAGATGAATGCTCTTCCAGGCAGCTGTCTATGTACAACGATGTTAAAGAAACAGACTTAGATGGTAAAGAAAATATGATTAGAAATTAGACTTATATCTTGGTATTCTATCTAACATCAGAAATACGTAGCCAAAGAGGATAACACAATATACGTACTAATAATACATCATCATATATCCAAGATATTTGATGATAAATTATAGTTTAAAATTATATTTATATTATAGTTATATAGAAACAGTTTTGATTAAATAAAATGTTAAACATATCTGCGTTCTCCGACATATATAGTTTTATCTAACTAACTAAGGGGTAGGCAAAAATAATGGACTGCCAAACTTTTCTTTCCTGACATATTTCTCTCGATTCTTCAACATTCATACACCGTGTCATGCACGCGCGTCGATTTATCAGACTCCTCACGTGGCCGACATTCAATATTTGATTTATTTGATCGTGCTACGTTTTCCTCGGTCTTCCTCTATTTCTTGTATCTTCCATTTACATTGTTAACATATACTTTTTTTACCATTCTTTCTTCATTCATTCTTTCCATGTGTCCAAACCATCTTAATGATTTTTTCATTATTTTATTCATAACACTTTCATTCGCACTGCATTCACTTCTTGCCTGCCTATTTACATTCTACCATATACACATTTACCACACATTCGTCTTAGGATCTCATTTCTATAACAATTATTATACTATCATCATTCTTTTACCAGTTTCGTGATTCTTTTTCCATTCACATTGCTTGTATACCATTTTCAACCGTTCTTCTTTCATCCATCTGTTCTATATATCCAACTATCTAAGTGGGCCTTTTTTAAATTGACTTATAATGCGATCATCTACCTAACATTTCTTTCTTATTTCGTCGTTCGGTGTTCTATCATCTTCATGCATAAAATTGTTAATAGGCACACACCCCAAGAATTCTCAAGGAAGATCAACATTAACCAGCATGAACATCACTATAAAACAAGAAAGGAAAATAAACTAAGGCTCCCATTCAGAAAAATAACTAAATTCCCTTATATACAAAGCTCTTAAAATGTATGAAGATATTCCAAAGGATGCCAAAAGTGAGCAGAATACGAACAAATTTAGAATATAACTTTATACTTAATATTTATGTAGATTATTATTTTTAATTGAAGGCTGATCATTACAAAAGTGGTTTAAACATAACCAAAGACAATAAGTAAAAACTGTTTTTGTTCCATATGTCATGTACCATAAGTGGCATCTTTAGAGTGACGTTTGAACTACGCTCTATTGTTAAATCACTTTGCACCTTTTTACAGTTAATTGTTTTTATATTTAACACCAATTGGGATCAAAAACGCATTTTTGACTTTTTTGATACTTGGTACCTATGTTATGTCCAGCCCTCAATTGTTTAAACCAGAGGTTCCCAAACTTTTTTGTCCCGTAGACCCCTTGCCGATTTCTTCTATTTTGTGTAGACCCCCTGCTTTCTTTAAATATGTTTTTTTTTTCAGGGCAAAAAAAAACGAAACAAAAAAGTCGGAATTCGTTGTCGACATTTTTTTAGCTCATTTAGTCGCCGAAGATTTCGATCATCAGATTCTCCCAAATGAGCTAAAATAAAGGTCATTAACGATTTCGGTCGTCCGATTTCCCTAAATGAGCTAAAAAAAAAGGTCACCAACGATTTCGATCGTCCGATTTCCCCAAATGAACTAAAAAAAGGACGCCGAAGATTTCGACATTCGTTTTGTGTTTTAATATTCAGCTTCAATTTAGTTGAACCATCTCGTGGACCCCCATTTACTCCCAATTTTTTTACAATTGTCGTAGACCCCTTGCAAGTTGTCGTAGACCTCTGGGGGTCTATATAGACCACTTTGGGAATCACTGGTTTAAACGAATTTTATTAGAACATATGTTTATGTACATTTGTACTATTTCAAGTAAATAAATGAATAAAAAACCGTACATCGCTTACCCGCATATATTTTAATATGAAAGATATTATAATACTGACGTGAAGTAGACCCGGCCTGGCGGCACGTTGCCGGGCGCCGCCCAGAGGAAGGTGGCCTGCAGCTTGTCGCGGGGGTCGGCGTGCGTGATGGAGGCGCACTCAGGGTGGATGGTGGTGTTGGCTGCGGGCAGCCATTCTCCCACCCAGTTGTCCGTGGCCACGTCGCGCGCCTGCATGAAGAAGCCCTTGAACGGCTCCAGACCTTGTATTGTCACTGGAAACAGAATACTCTCGTTTCATTCCATTCTGCATACGTTTTAAACACTGCCATTTTCATTTATTTCATTTCATTTATTTTGATAAAAATCACAAACATTACAGACATACAATTCCAGATCGTTTGCAATTACATTATAAAAAGAGAAGCATTAAAAAAAATTAAGCTTAAGAATAAGAAAATATCATAACATTGATATTGCATCCCTGAGGCAACTCACACTATCACGAAATATGTCGATCTCCGAGGCGATCCGATTAAGCAATAAGATCACCCTACCCACAGGCATAACCATTGGTAGGTTGGTTCTGCAGCGCGGCAAATAAAACAATCTGTGCTGTCTTTGACGAAGGTAATTATCAGAGACAAATAGACCTACATCACTCAGGACATCCGAGTTCTGTATACGGCCGCCAATCAGCTGAAAGAAGTGAATTCCCAAGTGAATATTCCTCCTTCTCTCCAATGATTGGTAGCTTAGCATACCTAGCAAGAATTCAGTCGGAAAGAGCCACGGGTAATAACCGCGCTCCCTGAGGTAAAGAAAACGCAGAAATTTTTTCTGCACTCGCTCCACCATCAGAGAATATCAGATTAGTAAATACTCCATCTGAATTGAATATAGATTAGTAAATACTCCATCTACTCGTACATAGAATCTTCGTGGCCGAGTGGTAAGTGTTTTGACTGCCAAAGCGAAGGTTCCGTGTTCTATTCCTAGCAACGGCAGTGTGATTGTCACACTGTCTTTGATCTGGTGTAGAATTTACGTGACAATAAAATGGAGATAGATTAGCTTCTTATCACACGTCACAGGAATCAATATGATAGCTATAATACCCTTTACATCGATTTGGCTCGCGCTGCAATGATGTAAGGAGCGATTCATTCATTAAAATAATAATGATAATAATCTTCTTAAATAATGGAAATAATTTATTTCTTCAATATTCCCCATCACTTTGTTTTGGGGATAGACACTACGAGATAGAATTATTGTAGGAAATCAAGGATAAAGGAGATATGAGAGGTAGAGGATGTCGTTAGGTGGTTAAGGCAAAGGAGAAGATACTGGTATGCACACGTGAGGAGAATCGATCCATCCAGACTACTCCTCATTGTGTTGCACGGCTAACCCCAAGTAAGACGACCCCCGGGCAGACCGCTAAAGAGATTTATCGACAGCTGAGAGTCGACCTGGCCTTAGAAGAAGAAGAAGAGAAGAATATATATTAACCATCACTTTGTTTTAGGGGATTCATAACTATCTAAGTAACCATCACGCCGTCTCTCCGAAGAGGTAGGCAGAAAAAATAGACGGCCACATTTTTCTTTCCTGACATACTTCTCTAGATTCCTCAACATTCATACATCGTGTCATACACACACGTCGATTTCTCCGACACCTCAAGTGACCTTTTTTTGGGGATTCATAAACGAATAATATTTTTATTAAGTTTGATTTAATAAAGTGTTGTGTTACAAAGAAATTAAAAATACTATTAAATTAAATAATTAATTAATAAATAAAACGATGTTACGACTGCTCTTATCTGTCGATGCCAGAGACCCCGGCAAAACTGTCGCTGTCGAAATAAAGGCAAATAGTGGAACTAGTAATTAATTAAAACCGCTTTATTAATTATTATTTAAAATGAACTTTTATCAAGAGATTTCAATAAAATCATGAAATTAATAAATTGTAGATAATATAACAAAGTATTTATTGCTACTTGATCGATGATGTAAAACTCCCTTTTAAAGATTAAATGTTGATGAAAACTCCCGTTTTCTGGAAATAGTTTTTTTTATTATTATTATATTTTACGAGAAACGCGTGTTTTGTCTTTTTACGGGCATGATTTATGTGTCACAGATCGTCAGATCTATTAAAAGAAGAAGTAGAAGAAAAAGACTTTCTAGGGTAACACAAGTATCAAAAGTCAATATTTCTCAGAAAAAAGGTAAAATCAAATAAACATTTGCGTTGTTCTCTACGGATAAGTTATTTTAACTACAGGACAAAACAAAGCTGCTGACTGTGGGCCGAACGCAACATCAGATGAGAGTAGTGATGTCAGGAGTTCCACTAAAGAACACCAAGGAGTTTGTGTACCTTGGGAGCAAAATAACATGGAACGGTCGGTCTAAGAGCGAGGTCAACAGCCGTATACATCAGGCTAGGCTTGCATTTAATAAAAGGTCGAAAATAATAGAGTCAAATAATATAGACCTAAAACTGAGAATACTCCTCATCAAGACCTATGTATGGAGTGTCTTGATGTACGGCTGCGAGACATGGTGCCTATCCGAAAGGGATAAGCGGAGACTAGAGGCTTTTGAGATGTGGTCCCATAGAAGACTCTTTGGAATTTCCTGGAGAGACCACATCACGAATGAGGAAGTTCTTCAAGGAATCGAAGGAGGAAGGCACCTGCTCAGGACCTTGTCCGGAAGGCGTGCAAGATGGATCGGCCATGTAATACGTCATAATGCCGTCATACGCCATGTAGTAGGTCTCTTGCATGCCATAATGGAGGGTATGATCGAGGGGATAAACTCTATGGGACGCCCACGCCGAGAGTACCTGGAGGACCTGTTGGTGGACGTGCGCTGCTCATCATATGCAGATTTCAAAAGAGCCGCACAAGACAGGGAAGAATGGAAGAGAATAATAGAGGAAATTGCTGCAAACCAATCCCAGGATTGAAATCAGAGAAGAAGATAGTTCTTGTGCACTAACCTATGCAAATCAATTAATTAACCATATTGTTTGAAAAAATATTATTTTGCTATGTATCGCTAACTAACCGCAACTAGTATACGAGTATCAATGGAAACTATTTATTTATTTGCTGAAAGGGGCGGCCTTTAGTTTTTTTAATAGTGTTTTTATTATATCCACTATATGTGATTCTAATCAATATTTGTAATCATTGTGTGATTAATAATAATATGGCTGAGCCATAGAGGGCTCCCTCCGCTTACCCGAAGCTGTTATAGGCGCAGCGGCGCCTTTCGTCAGCTTCACTCGTGCACTCCCTAGGCCCGTCCCCCGTCCATGCGGGACTTACGTTAAATAATAATAATAATATATGTATATTTGCAACCAAGGGGGACCCAGACCACATTTAAGCTACGCTACTCTCCCTCGATGTCCCGCTGTACACACATAGCAATACAACAGCAAAAGAAAATACATAATTGATACATAAATATGTTAGAGAAAGAATAAAAAAGAAATAATGTGATTAATATAATGAACAAGATATCTTTGAATATCTTCAATCAGTTCATTTATTACACAAGAGTTTCAGTCTAATTATGTTCTCACCCGATACCGCCATAAGAGGGCACCTGACTCGATTAAGTATACGCCATCACAAACGAATCACATGAGAATACCATTTGAATTATAGCAGAACATTAACCGACAAAACTTTCTTCAAAGGAGTTATATGAAATAATTAGAATTGTAGTTAACTCGTTACGGCGCGTAAAATTGATTTTTAGAAGCTCTGTAATTTTCTTCACGTGTACTCGATAATTGCTTCTGGGGGCTTTGTGCTTTACAATAGGTATTAGGCAGTGGCGGTACTCCCATAGAAGCCCAGAAGCTCGGCTTGCGCAAGAAATTTTGAATCAAACCCCCCAAATCTAAGTAATCATGCCCCCGCATGAACCAACAACCAACCAAATCACCTCCAACAATGTTCCCATCAGACGTTAGAGGAATAGCCACAAGAGCTGAACCTCTATAACCCAGAAGAGGTTTTGATTCAAAATTTCTTACGCAAGCCGGGCTTCAAGGCTTCAATGGGAGTACCGCCACTGGTATTAGGCTACAAGTATTTTACGATACCCAACTACACAGAGTATTTCTATATATACGCTCGGAGTCAATATCATTATGATGGATGTATAAATGAAAGTAAGGTCCGTATAATTTCGTTTTTGGGTCCCATTCAGTGTGGAAACAAATATGTGATCTGAATAAATTTTGGAAAACATTGTATTTTCAAAATACTTTTTTTACATTTTTCACAAATATGTTTCGGGACACTGAAGTCCTTCCTTTAGTGTAGAAATATTAATAATAAACTTACTATAAAAATATCGTTACCACATCTGCATTGAGAAAGGGCTTCTGTGTCCTGAAACATGTTTGTGAAAAGTGCAAAAAAGGTTGTGAAATTAAATGTTTTTAAAACAATTGTAAATAAAATATAATACAAGATTCATTAGTTTAAGATAATACACAAGATGAACAAAGTCTTGACTGCTTAATATATAGTATGAGAGTGGACTGGAATAATGAGTATGGAGAAATAATTTAAGACAGTGTATGGCAGATAGGTTTTTGCAGAAGTGATTCCAAACGTAAAGTCAATAAGATTTGACGCAGGAAGAAGAACATGTTTTAAATAAGTGAATGATTTAACTAACTAACTAACAATCACACCGTCTCTCCGAAGGGGTAGGTAGAAAGAATGAACTGCCACACTTTTCTTTCCTGACATATTTCTCTCGCTTCCTCAACATTCATACAACGTATTATGCACGCGCGTCGATTTCTCTGATTCTTCACGTGGCCGATATTCAATATTTGATTTATTTGATCGTGCCACGTTTTCCTCGGTCTTCCTCAATTTCTAGTTCCATTCACATCGTTAACATATACTTTTTTTACAATTATTTCTTCATTTATTCTTTCCATGTGTCCAAACCATTTTAATGATCCTATAATTATTTTGTTCATAACACCATTATTCGCATCGCATTCACTTCTTATATTTTCATTCGACACTCTATCATACACAGAGTATATACACATTCGTCTAAAATATCCCATTTCTACTGCATTTATTCTACTTTCATCCTTCTTTTGCCAGTTCCATGCTAGATAAGGTATTCTTCTGATTTTTTGTCTTGAACATTGATTTAAAATTACAATTAAAAATATTAATATTGATGAAAACATCCGTTTTTCAGATATTTGATAATGCCATAGAAAAGACGACCTTCGTGGCAGAGTCGAATCGAAAGTCCCGGGTTCGATTCCCGGCGATGGCAGTGTGATTGTCACACTGCCTTTGGTCTGGTGTAGAATTCACGTGACAATAAAATGGCGATAGAATAGCTACCTATCGCATGTCATGATAATCAATATAATAGCTTAAAATTATAAATTATACAGTGATTGGTTTCAAATGACCTGTTGTATTAAAAAAAAAAAAAGCAAAATTGGACACTGTAAAGTGTTATTAATCTTATAGAAAAGAGACATATTCATCAATATCAAATTTACATAATTTTGAGGTGATTTCTCTTTTGTAAAAAATATACGCTAAACAATACTTGGAATGGGTAGAGTCCATTCATTTTAGGGAGATTGTTTTCAATAGTGTGAGTGACAGTGCGTTTACAAAAAAACTAGACCCTCTTTTTATTTTATTTTTTATGAATAGAAAAGGCAAAAAAATATTAGATTTTTTTATATTCAAACATTCAAATAAACAATTTAAAAAAATTAACATTCTATTAGCTTCAATTGTAATATTCACATAAAAAGTGCATTAAATTTTTGAAAATTGAAAAAAAAAAATTGTAACTAATATTCATAATGATACTGTAGTACAATGTAAAAATTTAAAGGATTTTTTATTTAAAATATCTGGTGTCCCAGCAAATGGTGTCTGGAAATTCCTATTTTTCTAGCAAATTTATGTTGTTATTGGAAATACAAAAACAAAATCATAAACACAAACTATTATATGTCCTTTTCCACCGTTAAAATTTACTTATTTTCTTAAGAAATTAATTTTGAAATTAAAAAAATATTAAATTACTACTGTCTCGAAATTTATTTCGAGATAGTAGTAATTATCTAATCACCGAGTAATTTCGAAGCTAAGGACACAGGAACCAATCAGATAGCGTTCTATAACCAATTTAGGAGGTTTTACTAATACTACCATTTACATCATTAACATATAATTTTTTTACCATTCTTTCTTCATTCATTCTTTCCATATGTCCAAACCATCTTAATGATCCTTTCATTATTTTGTTCATGACACCATCATTCGCACCGCATTCACTTCTTATATTTTCATTCGACACTCTATCATACACAGAATATCCACACATTCGTCTAAGAGATCTCATTTCTACTGCATTTATTCTACTTTCATCTTTCCTTTGCCAGTTCCATGCTTCGCTTCCATACATAAGGGTCGGTAGAAGAACACCATTGTGCACTGCCATTCTAGCTTTTTTGGATAGGTTTTTGTTTGCGATGACAACTTTAAGTACACCATTCACTTTGTTGCCTGCCCCAACCCTTCTTTCAATATCCCTCTATATATATAGTAAATGGTACCAGAAATAGAGGAAGACCAAGGAAAACGTGGCACGATCAAATAAATCAAATATTGAATGTCGGCCATGTGAGGAGTCAGAGAAATCGACGCGCGTGCATGACACGATGTATGAGTGTTGAGGAAGCGAGAGAAATATGTCAGGAAAGAAAGGTGTGGCAGTCCATTATTTCTGCCTACCCCTTCGGGGAGACGGCGTGATGGTTAGTTAGTTAGTTAGTTTACTAATACTATTGCAAATCATCTCCCTGAAGTGAATAAACTATACTTCTTTCGTTGTGAATATTTGATAAGAAATGAGTATTACGTTGAAACAAAAAATATGCTCTGCTTCGTCATCTTGTTTAATACAACGCATAGATCGCATAACTGTTTTAAGGTATTTTAGAGATCGGTCACGATTCCACTTTCATCTCGATTATTTCCAAAAAGGTAGTAGGTGCCGCGGTGTTGAATTGTGGTTGAAAAAAAGCAACACTAGCGGAGAAAGTATCTACCGAAAATGATTTCTTCAGTATTTGCCCGGTTTTATTTGCACGAACAAATATTTCAAAGACAAGACAAACATTTTGAAGGCAAACATTTTCCGCTGAGTATTCGGGAAGGGTCGGAGCCTCAACGCCGGGGGATGTTTTCAGGGAAAACACTCAGAGGAAATCGTTTCGATCTAATGAAACCAATACAGAAATGCTGAAAATTCCTATTCTGGTTGCTGAATATGGCTTCATATTTCTTACAAACGTTTTTTGTATATTTTAATACATTTGAATACTTTACATATTATTTTATATCGTACCTTTATTGTTTTTTAAATGCATGGACGCTCCAAAGCTGGGAATATTTTATTTTATTTGATTTGATACTCGTAGACATATTATACAACTGGAGGAAAATATAGGTTACCTGGAATTCTTATAATATTTGATAGCCTTATTTGTGTAATATAAAATATAATTTATAATTAATACGAAAGAAAATGTCTTTTTTCTAGAAGTTTTATTATAATTTTTGGGCAGAAGATGTGTCGCATTTTTAAAATATTATCAAATGTCATTTAATAATGGCTTAGAAAGGCGAAACATGCCATTCCCATAAATTTAATGATACTTCTAAGAAACAGATGTTTTCATTCGTATTAATTATTTAAAATGGAGTTTTTCATCATTGTTCAAGAAACAATAAATAAACAATAGTGGCCTAGCAATATGAAACATTTACCTTCCTAATAATGTCGAAGAAGACGTATATGACGAATTTTTATGAATTAGAACACTGTTTTTCCACTTTTGAGTTTATTTTTCTCGACATGTTTCAAAGACCTTCATCATCGAGAGAACGATATAATATATCGTTCTCCCGATGATGAAGGTGTAAGCCTTCGAAACATGTCAAAAAAAATAAACTCAAAAGTGGAAAAAACAGTGTTTTAATTCATAAAAAATCGTCATTATGAAATTCCACAGTGTTAACGCCTTCAGATTATCTAGAAGACGTATATTTTTATTAATACGAGTATTAAAAATTTAAAACGATTTAGTCCAATATTATTAAATACTTGAAGATATTTTACATATATAATTATAGTATATAATTTAATAATTTTTCTATATTATGATCGATCGTAATCTGAGTGACCTATTTATTTAAATTGTAAATGCTTAACATGGGAAATCAGAGTAAAGAAAGATGCCTAGAAAACCCCTCAAATAATGGAAAGATAGCTGTGAGTCCACATTGCAAGAGGCGCTAAACTCTGTAGAGATAGGCCCTAGCGGCCTTCGATAAGTACAAGAAGAAAAATATGATTTTAAATGCTTACGTTTGAACATTTTAATTCTACTAAAATATTAACTAATGTGTTCCGCTAAAATAAAAATCTTTGGAACGTTAAAACGTTTATTTGTTAAAGGCTCTTATATATTTCTCTGTAATAGGAATACTATCTCTCCCTTAGATCACCAATTATTGATTTCATCCAAATCTCAGCTTCTCAATTATTATTATTGTATAATAGCAGACCAAGAATTGAATAAATCTTTTAAATTTCAAGTCAAGATCACGTTAGAAAATGGCATAGTTAGGTGAAACATGTCATTCCCATAAAATAAAACACATCTTCTCGAAAACAGAAATTTTCACTTATATAAATAATATAACACGGAATGTTAAATAAACGAGTTAACTATAATATAATATGAGTATTATGTATGATTTACCTGTGATTTTGGCTCCTGGTCCATAATTGGAATCTGAAGCCACAACTTGGTAAGGGATGGTCTCTGGGGGCTGTGGTTTGGCCTGGCCGTGGTAGGGGGTGTTGGGACGCGGTTTCACGCACGCGTCCACTGGAGCACCGTCGGGGAATCCCAGAATCTCTAATACGAGAACGGAGATCGCAAACAAAATCCCCAGATGATTCCTCATCTTCTATTCAGATTAATTTACAAACCCCTTTAGTATACAATAATATTGAAATATTTCAGTAGGCTCTTTGCTTGATTAAAATAATAACTTATTAAAATTGTACATTAAGGAAGCAAATTAAATATTTTTCATTTTCAATAATTAAATTAAAATAATCATATATAGTTAGTTACCTTGAAAGATCAGTAACCGTGAAATAAATATGTTATCTTGTAATTATGCTACCAATTAATTGGGCAATTAGTTTGCAAATTTGTACCAAATGAATTAGAAAAGTATTGTTGAAAATTAAATTAAATCAGTATGAACTACTACAAAATTAATTAATCAAATTTAAAAAATGGCGACTATTTTTGTTGGGTGTCTGTATTTTGAAAGTTTGCGTTTAAATGGTTAAATGGTGCAGTAGTTTCTTTGGTAACGGCGAGAGTCGAACTGACAGTCGCCCGGTGTGGGCAAAACACGAAACCTCTCGACCAAATGTCAAAGTGGCCGACTGGTTAAAAGTGAACGTAGAAATTTGGAGTGCATGAATTTAAAGGCGAACTTAAAGCCATTTTAATCATTAATATCGATCGATATGTATTGATCGCCATTGATATTAATCCTTAATTTTTTTTTTTTTTTAATTTTAACAAAAACAGTTTTTTAGTTGTATTTTACAAAATAGAATATGGGATAATGATTAAAAAATAATATCTGTTTATTTATATACCTATATGTATAAACTTTTGTTTGCAGTAAATTAAATTTATTTATTTATTTATTGTTGGTACACAAACAAAGCATCCAATATACAGTAGTGATAAGTAATAAAATATATATTCAAACAGATTAGATGCCTCAGTTAGATGTGCGCACCAAGGACATCACATTGGAAGTTCAACTATCTTGTACCACCCTTCGGTGTAAAGAACCGTCAGGCAAAACAAGACATTTTAAGATAAAGAGACATACAAATTCAGTTAAACAAGGCTATAGCAAAGGACAAAGAACAAACATACCAATCAGGTATAATAAAACAATAGCACTAGACAAAGAATAAAACAAACAAACAAATCAAAGTATGATAAAAAAAGAGATATACAAATCAGATAAAACGATACAATAGTATTACATGAAGAAAAAACAATGCACAATTCAATTCAAATAGGTATAATAAGGCAAGGTATACTAAAACAATAGCAAGAGACAAAAAAAAAACAAACAAACAAACCAAGTATGATAAAAAAGAGAAATGCAAATCGGATAAAACGATACAATAGCATTACATAAAGAAAAAACAATTAACAAATTAGTCAAAACAGAAAGTTAAATTTGATAATAGTTCACAATATATTTTATTATTATAATACATACAATAAATGACTGCGCATGATGTAAATACTCACATGGTAATGTAGCAATTATTAATTTGTTTAAACATTTTTTTTAAACTCAATGTGTTAAATAAACTGGCAGTAATCGAAGCCGGTCAACTGTCAATCAAATGTCAAAGTAAAATTGATAGATTTGTAAACTAATGTCACTAGTGTAACTAAATGGGTAAATGAGAATGTAGAGTGTAGCGTACAACAAGAATATGTATGAAAATCAAATATTAGTCGATTATTCAGTTTGTAGCAATTTTTTTACAACATAGAAGGAGGGTTAAAATCAACACATTACCTGTCAGTAATCTTCAAATACAAACTTTTTCTTCATCTTCTTATTGTGTCAGGTTTCCTCGATGTTGGCCATCACTTTTGCAGAGGTTTTTTCTGCCGCGCTGCCGGGAATGACTCCTCCACGCTCCTTATTCCAGTCCAGAATTTTATGTTGCGCAGCCATGACGTTTGTATCCCAGGACCACGTCATCCTTCAATATTAAACATTAACATAAGTTAGATTATCTTATTTCTGTTTTATACAAAATACAAACTAAACCGTTTTATTATAATAGGTTATGTGAAAGTGAATTTTTTCGCTTTAATAAATCATTATAAATTGTTATTGCGTATGTGTGATAATGTTTTATATAGGCGAAACGTACCACTCCCATATAATATAACAAAGGTGCTGGAAAACAAAAGTGTTCATTCACAATTCATAAATATTTAAAATGGAGTTTTACATTACCATTCAAGAAACAATAAAGATTGGAAAACTAATTCAGTTTATTTACTGTTCAGATAATACGTAAACTGATTTAGTTTTCCGATGTTTATTGTTTATTGAATGATCATACCCTAGTTCAAAATATAATCATACCTTAGCAATGTGAAACATGTCACATACATAAATATAACTTGGGTAACAAATTTAAAAACATTAACAAGTTTTTTTTAACCTTCGCCCACCAATTAATAAATATCTTTGTCTTTTGATTCTTCCCAGTTTTTATGACAAACTATTCTCATACCTATCGTAAAAAAATACAAAAACAATTTACTCGTATATCCAGACTTCACTTTGATATTGGAAGGCAGAGACAATATACACACAACACAACACATTTATATAATCCGACAACCATTTTTTTAAATATAATATTTCAGCGTGTCATGCACGGACGTCGATTGTTCGACTTTCATAAACGAAAATGTTTTAATGGTAACATTTGGTTATACAGCGTTTTTATCAGCATACATGGATTATGTCATATTTTTCATATTAAAACTGTATTTTTCTTGTTAAAAATTAATGTTGTATGCATTAGATTTCATCGATTCATTTATTATAGATAAAATACAATAATATAATTAAATATTCTTACTGATGTGTTATTTTCAATTGATATCAAGCTGGCTTATTGAACTTACATCACGTGGTGAACAAATGTGGATCAGAATGAGATTAATATTACATAACATGCCAGAGTTCTAAAGTATTAATAATAATAGAGAGATAAATTATGTTTGTTTAATGATTCTAAGCCTCCAATTTATTGGTCCATTGTTTACGTAGGCACCACGAAGCCATTATATAAAGTTGGTGATTAATTGGTTGTGTAATAGTAGTGGGTATTGTTTGATATAAAGTGTTTATACAAAGGATAATGTCTACTTATTTTATTTGATATTGTTTAGAAACGATACCTTTTTGTACCGAAAATGGATTTATTCAAAGGAGGCAAAATAATTCGGCGAAAATTTTGAAATTTGCGTTTCAAAGAGCTTTGTTTTAGAAATATTGGTCTGACGCATTCCACCTTATTCAGTTTGCCAATTAAACATAACCAGTAAAACTATAATATTAAGGCGAAATAAGTATTAAATAAAAGCGCTTTGTTAATACGAATTGTAAAATATCTTATTTGATATGGAGTTTTAGCTCATTACTTATTGACTGGAGTCTTGGTGGAAACGACTGACGGCAAAGAGAAGTATCTACAAAGCGACCGCAACTACGGTGGAAGAATGACCTGAACCGACACGTCGGTATATCAGGATGCAGTCTGCACAAGACAGAGTGCCGTGGAAGAGAATGGAAAATGATTATTATTAGAAGAATACTGGAATAGGCTAAATAAGAAGAATACACTGTCACACTGTCTTTTGTTTGATGTAGAATTCATGTGACAATAACTACCTATCACATGTCATGAGAACTAATATAATAGCTTAAAAAATGAATGGGTTCAAACGACCTGTTGTGTACAAAAAAATTTAGAAGAAACGAAGCTACTCGTTTTAACAAATTATTTTAATAATTGTAAGTTCCCATGTAAATGTGTTACAACAATTTGGGAATCCTTTCTGAAATATTACAAGTTAAGATTGCGGTCTTTATAATATTATTCAGATTAAAATAAGTGTCGTAAAATAATAGACGTTTGACATACTTTTTAAAATGTTATTTCACGCAATGGAAACGACTGCGGGAATTAATTCAGGCTTTGCAATTATGTGATTCATTAGCACAAAATAAATCGTTTGGTTCATTAAAATGTCGTTTAGATAGGCTGAAATTCTTGGAATGTTACTAAGTGTATAAAATCTGACATGGGAGACTGCAATTATTTTCATGGATTTGTAGAAAGTAATCAATATTTATTGTAAGTACCTACATACAGGAAATTCTTTCACGTTTTTTAATCGAATTCGGACCATATATATTTAGCACCTACGAGGTCCGTTCAAAAAGTATCGCGAATTTTGTGTTTTTTCAAAAATTATTTATATATTCATGAATTTCTATTTTGTCCCCTTCAAAGTAATCCCAACCAGATATTATACACTTGTGCCAACGTTTTTTTCAATCCTCGAAGCACCCCAAAAAATCATTTTTTGTGATCTTGTTCAGCTCCTCCTTCGATGCCGTCTTTATCTCCTCAATCGTAGCCTAGCGTCGTCCTTTCATGGGCCTCTTCAGTTTCGGGAACAAGAAAAAGTCACAGGGGGTCAGATCTGGGGAATACGGTGGCTGCGGCATTATTGGTGTGTTGTTTTGGCCAAAAATTCGCGCACAAGCAGATGCGAAATTGAGCAATTTTGGTACGAATTTCGCGGCGACCGATCTCATGCCCAAATCATTGGTAAAAATCGAATGGCACGAGCCAAGCGATATGTTTAAGTCCTCAGCAACTTCTCTAGCGGTGATTCGACGATTGGCCAATACTATGTTATTCACTTCATCAATGTTTTCGTCTGTTGTTGACGTGCTCGGGCGTCCGGCAGGCTCTTTTTCGTTCACATCTTCTCGGTCCTCTGAGAACATTTTGTACCACCGATAAACGCTGCTTTGGTCCAAGATAGCTTCACCATATGCCACAGTCAACATTCGGAATGCGTCCGGGGACTTAATTCTGTTTTTCACTCAAAATTTGATACAGATTCATTGATCCATTTTTTTGGAGTGTGCAAAAATCGAAGACGAGCCAAAACACGTGCAAGCAAAGTGGCTCTCAAAAATTAACTGAACATTCAAACTGGCCGAACTTATCGGCATAAGTGAGAGACATGAGTACCAACATAACGCCACAAAAAAATCAAAAATCGAATATACATAACCGGCGGAAATTCAAAATTCGCGATACTTTTTGAACATACCTCGTATGTGTATTTTTCGTACTTACAACACATATGTAATTATATTTTCCATTTGATATTCCCTCTATGGACGATTTCATCGTTAAAGCAAACAATTTATTTAGAGCTATTGACGTTGTTATTAATTTTTCTCACCCAGACAATATTTTTAAAGATACATTATTATAATAATAAAAAATACAACTTACGTAGCCAGACGCACCGCGGCCATCTTGTGAGAAACGTCAATTTCGTAATTTTTTAGTTTATGACGAAATGCAGCCATTTTGGTTTACGAAATATAGTATATTTTTTTCAGCAATTCATTATAATAATATTTTGAAAAACGCTTGATTTAATAAAAATGTTACAATCACAAGATGATAGATTGAAGTAGGATAAATTAATTTAAGTGGTAGAAACATTTTAACAATGTAGGCTGCTGCTAGGTAAACCTACTTCAGGTTAACCGTCGCGTTGCCATGTGGTAAATTGAGTTTCCACTGCCAATTTAAAGTTGATTTTCTTAAAACCTATGGACCCTAATATTATAAAAAAAATTGTAATCCTCCATTGAAGTGTTCTCAATATTTCGTAATAAAAAAAAAAGCAAAAAATTACTTCCTTCATCCCAAAAAAAAATATTTTCTAAGACTGCCCCTCACCTTCATTCGTGTTAAGGTAGAATTTGTTTTGCTAATATTTACAACTTTATCAAAAGTGACAAATACTTACTCGCTGTTTTGAAGTATTATAAATTATATCTTTGGCTTTTTCAATATGTACGTAATAATACCGACTGTAGACGGAAACGCAGGATGCAACTTAATAATATCAGAACTGTGAAAATATTAACACTTTACCAAAAAGGACAAATATTAATACGTACTCGTTGTCTTGAACGTACTATACATTTTGCCTAGGTGCCTTTATCATACGTAAAATCTCGTAAAGTCTAGCCGCGCCGGCCGCCGCGCGGCGCTTGTCTTTACATGCGTGTCCAGTCACTCCTATGTTATGACGCATTACATATCAGAAATCGCATGGTTCCAGAAAAAAATTAATAATGATATGTTTTTCAAATAATCCATGTATGTTATAGATATCGATCTATTTCTAATGAAATTCCCTACAAGATGACATAAATTAAATTTTGATTCATCTAGTCATATGCTTGATATTTAGATAAAGTTAGCGGTAAACTGAACTTACCACATGGGAGCAAGCGTTTTGTTTTGAACACGGTACGTTAAGGGTTAAAGAAAACAGCCCAAGCAATGTACTAAATAATGTCACAATTATTTAAAAATTACAATAATAAAACGATAATATGTGTGTGTCAATAAACGATTCATGTATAATATAATATTTTTAGAGGTATCATATAATATATCGATTTAAAATCCGCACACGATAGTTTACAATGAAAGGCAATTCGCACAACACTTGAAGTTAAATGAATGGTTCTTACCAATATTACGACACCATTCTCGCAATATAAAATCCCTACAGTGCTTAGTATATAGCCTGGAGTGTACTTTCTCCATTAGACTCAATAATTTCTTACCTTGTAGAGTGGTTTGCCACCTAGCCAGCGTAACCGTAGCAAAGATCACGGTGCAATAATATTTAAAACATTTATATCTTTAACACTTAGTTGTAATATGCGATTTGAGTTAAGTTGCCACTTTCGCTGATTGTTCATTGTTTAAAAAAAACAGATGTTCCAAGCCCGGGATCGCGTGCTGCGATGTAATTTGAATTAGTCGAAAGAGATAATGGTAAAATAATTCGTTGTTATTGAAGCGTTCTGCTCCCTCGAAGTACTTGAATATTATTGTTTGTGTGCTTACATTGTTTCGTACTTTATATGAAAAGGCCTGATTGCTGAAATAATTAACGAATTGGAGCCATTTAAAAAACTGTTGGGAAGCAATGGAGGGCGTAAAACGTTAATTATTTTAAAACATTAAAAAACACGTTATGTAGGTGGGTTGAGATATGTCCTGATTTGAAAATTTCATAATTATTACAAGTCTTCCGAATCATTTTATACCACAGTTTATAAAAAAGCAAATAATCAGAAGAATTAACTGCAACGAATATTTTCACTAAATTTTTTTGTGGTTTTCAAATATTTTCTTTGGTTAATAGAATTTGAAAGCAATATACTCGTATATTTGCAAACACAAACAAACAAACCAACACGCCGTTTCTCCACAGGGGTAGGGAAAGAGAATGGACCACCACACCTCTCTAGTTTCCTCCACATTCATACAACGAGTCATACCTACACGCACGTCGATTTGAAAATTTGATTTATTTGGTCTTGCCGTGTTTTCCTTGATCTACCTCGACTCCGCACTCCATTTACATCGTTAACGTATATTTTCTTAACCATTCTCTCTCCATCCATGCGCTCCATATGTCTGAACCAACGCAGCGATCCTTTCATAATTTTGTTCATAATATCTCC
The DNA here is from genome assembly GCA_022606425.2 of Lepidostoma basale. Taxonomy (NCBI): domain Eukaryota; kingdom Metazoa; phylum Arthropoda; class Insecta; order Trichoptera; family Lepidostomatidae; genus Lepidostoma; species Lepidostoma basale. The sequence goes on from JAHDVF020001016.1 coordinate 62,646, forward strand.
TTCCGCTCTAAATTCCTTTCTTATATCAGCATTTGAGATTCTGTCCTACAGTTCTACCACACAAACTTCTTAGGGATCTCACCTCAATCGTATTTATTCTGCTCTCATCCTTCTTCTGCTAGTTCCATTCTTCGCTTCCATACAAGGGTTGGGACCAGAACTCCATTGTGAAAGGCTGTATATATTTGAATTAAACATTTATCTTTTGTTCATGTGAATTCAACACAAAATCTCCTTTGTGTTGGTCGTTGGCAATGCATTATTTAAGCCAGAGATTGATTCTTGATATGCACACAGACAATTTAATCCTCTATTAAATTTAAAAAAAGAAGCTTTTATTTTCGTTTTTCTGTTTTACTAAGGTGAAAAGTTCGTAGGCTGACACATAGATGGCGTTACTTGAATTAAATCCATAATTATGTAAATATTGTTTCTTGAACAATGATGTTAAACTCCATATTAAATCATGAACATGAATGAAAAGCCTGTTTTCTGGAAGGTTTATTATATTTTATGAGAATGACATGTTTCGCCCTTCTACGGCATTATCAAATGTCAACATTTGATAATGCCTTAGAAGCGCGAAACATATCATTCCCATAAAATATAATAAAACTTCTAGAAAACTGACGTTTTCATTCATATTAATTAAATCCATACGATTTTTAGTTAGTACCAACCTCGAAAAGATACGTGTATAAACTTGACAGCTGTCGGACAATTGGTTCGTGAGATATAGCATTGTGAGCGAAACTACTTTTCTTATTGTGAAAAAAATAGATAAAAAAGAATTTCATGTATAAATGATGCATTGCTTTTTGGGAAAAAAAAAATACTGTTGAAGCCAAGGCTTGGCTTGATAAACATTATTCGGACCCTGCACCAGGAAAATGAACCCTTGAGAAGTGGTTTTCTAAATTTAAAAGAGGCAAAATGAGACTAATAGCGACGCAAACATCATAAAAGTCCACAAAATAATTTTGAATAATCATAAATTGAAGTTGATCAAGATAGTTGAGACTCTAAAGATATCAAAGGAACGTCTTTTGCTTCTTCTTAGTTTAATTTGCATGACCTGTATGTGACGGTGAGCCGTCCCGGGATGATGACATCCAATCATTTCTCCATCTCTTTGGCGGCCTTCCTGGTTGGCTCTGATCATTATTATCTGGATTAGAATTTATTATACAATATCCAATAAGAGCAGAATAGCTCAGGATTGAACCCAAGTCCCCTGGATCAGGAGTCAAGCATTCTGCCACCTAGACAACCACTCAGTTGATTGTAAAAATAAAACAATTTTTTTAATGATTAGTATTTATTATCAGTTTTCAGATTTATTTTATAATAATGGTGCAATAATACATATTATAATAAGGAGTGAATGTGCATAGATTACCATTGTTATAAATTCAATGCCAGTTTTGGTGTTAATGCCGGTGAACAACACAAAATAATTTACCAGAAAATTATTGTTGTAAAAAACAATCCAAAAATATTTTATATATAGTTATTTACTTAACTATTTATTCTGTAAACTTTTTTTACATGTACGGGAATGTAGTACTAAAAATATTTAAATTAAATACATAAATATTAATTTAAATGTCTAAATTGTCCCTATGGGATATTTTAATGAGTATCAAGCAAATTTACTTATCAAAAATAAGAATAAGAAAAAAAAAAGTTTTTTTTAAATAAAAAAAAAAAAAAATCTTATATAGTGACTTTTAAAAATAGTTATTATTAAATGTGTTAGCAACAACCAAAACAATATGTTTGAGATTATGAACATCTATTGGATTTTTATTTTAAAAATCTAAGATGGTAAAAAATCACTTGTTAGCTGGCCTGCTTTACAAAAGATTTCCTGTGACCCTTAAAATGTTATTTGGGTTAATACATTATTTTTAAATTATGAAATGTAAATTTTATGTTGTATTCTTCTATTGCCAAATCCAATGTTTTAAAAATTATTGTATATTCTCAGAGACTAACATAAGATTTGAAATCAAAATTTTTTTATGCTCAAACTGAGCCGATATTAATTGTGACCTGAAGAATCTTGTCTTCCTAATGTGGAACCATTTCTCATGTGTTCCTGGTATTAAATGTATTATTTAACCTGCTCTCGATAGATGCCTAAACACGTATCGTGCCATGTATTTAAAAAAAGAGACCCATTGTGCTGTCATACAAATTTTGTTGATTATATATTTGTATATAGGAATGATAAATTAGCTTGAGGATCTTTACTTTAATTCAACCGTTGGCAGTCACATATATGACTGCCACAGGGTATTGGTAACAATTTATGCAGTCATTGAATCATTGATAGTAAATATACATACATATATTTTTTTACAAATTCAGAAAGATGTCAAAAAATCTTATGAAATGAGAAATAATGGTGACATTATGGTAGGTGATGACTGAAGAAACATAGCGAAGAGACTGATGTTCATGTTTTATCTATAATCTAGAAATTAATGTGATAAAATACGAGGCCTGTTCAAAAGAAAAGGTGAATTTTGAATTTTCGTGGGCTGTGTACATTCGATTATCCAATTTATTTTTTTGTTATGTTGGTACACATATGTTTATCATATGTTAGCATTATCAGCCATTTTGGATTAGTGGTTTGTTTTTGACAACCGGAAAGGTTAGTCACGTTTTTGTGTGTTCTTCGATTTTTTTACTTTTGAAAAAAATAGATCAAAGAATATGTATTAAATTTTGCATTAAAAATGGAATAAAGTGCTCCAACTCACTTAAAATGTTGACTATGGCATTCGGCGAGTCTACTTTGTCTCAAAAGTGTTTATAAGTGGTACAAGCGCTTTACAGAAGGCCGAGAAGATGAGAATGACATGTTTCGCCCTTCTACGGCATTATCAAATGTCAACATTTGATAATGCCTTAGAAGCGCGAAACATATCATTCCCATAAAATATAATAAAACTTCTAGAAAACTGACGTTTTCATTCATATTAATTAAATCCATACGATTTTTAGTTAGTACCAACCTCGAAAAGATACGTGTATAAACTTGACAGCTGTCGGACAATTGGTTCGTGAGATATAGCATTGTGAGCGAAACTACTTTTCTTATTGTGAAAAAAATAGATAAAAAAGAATTTCATGTATAAATGATGCATTGCTTTTTGGGAAAAAAAAAATACTGTTGAAGCCAAGGCTTGGCTTGATAAACATTATTCGGACCCTGCACCAGGAAAATGAACCCTTGAGAAGTGGTTTTCTAAATTTAAAAGAGGCAAAATGAGACTAATAGCGACGCAAACATCATAAAAGTCCACAAAATAATTTTGAATAATCATAAATTGAAGTTGATCAAGATAGTTGAGACTCTAAAGATATCAAAGGAACGTCTTTTGCTTCTTCTTAGTTTAATTTGCATGACCTGTATGTGACGGTGAGCCGTCCCGGGATGATGACATCCAATCATTTCTCCATCTCTTTGGCGGCCTTCCTGGTTGGCTCTGATCATTATTATCTGGATTAGAATTTATTATACAATATCCAATAAGAGCAGAATAGCTCAGGATTGAACCCAAGTCCCCTGGATCAGGAGTCAAGCATTCTGCCACCTAGACAACCACTCAGTTGATTGTAAAAATAAAACAATTTTTTTAATGATTAGTATTTATTATCAGTTTTCAGATTTATTTTATAATAATGGTGCAATAATACATATTATAATAAGGAGTGAATGTGCATAGATTACCATTGTTATAAATTCAATGCCAGTTTTGGTGTTAATGCCGGTGAACAACACAAAATAATTTACCAGAAAATTATTGTTGTAAAAAACAATCCAAAAATATTTTATATATAGTTATTTACTTAACTATTTATTCTGTAAACTTTTTTTACATGTACGGGAATGTAGTACTAAAAATATTTAAATTAAATACATAAATATTAATTTAAATGTCTAAATTGTCCCTATGGGATATTTTAATGAGTATCAAGCAAATTTACTTATCAAAAATAAGAATAAGAAAAAAAAAAGTTTTTTTTAAATAAAAAAAAAAAAAAATCTTATATAGTGACTTTTAAAAATAGTTATTATTAAATGTGTTAGCAACAACCAAAACAATATGTTTGAGATTATGAACATCTATTGGATTTTTATTTTAAAAATCTAAGATGGTAAAAAATCACTTGTTAGCTGGCCTGCTTTACAAAAGATTTCCTGTGACCCTTAAAATGTTATTTGGGTTAATACATTATTTTTAAATTATGAAATGTAAATTTTATGTTGTATTCTTCTATTGCCAAATCCAATGTTTTAAAAATTATTGTATATTCTCAGAGACTAACATAAGATTTGAAATCAAAATTTTTTTATGCTCAAACTGAGCCGATATTAATTGTGACCTGAAGAATCTTGTCTTCCTAATGTGGAACCATTTCTCATGTGTTCCTGGTATTAAATGTATTATTTAACCTGCTCTCGATAGATGCCTAAACACGTATCGTGCCATGTATTTAAAAAAAGAGACCCATTGTGCTGTCATACAAATTTTGTTGATTATATATTTGTATATAGGAATGATAAATTAGCTTGAGGATCTTTACTTTAATTCAACCGTTGGCAGTCACATATATGACTGCCACAGGGTATTGGTAACAATTTATGCAGTCATTGAATCATTGATAGTAAATATACATACATATATTTTTTTACAAATTCAGAAAGATGTCAAAAAATCTTATGAAATGAGAAATAATGGTGACATTATGGTAGGTGATGACTGAAGAAACATAGCGAAGAGACTGATGTTCATGTTTTATCTATAATCTAGAAATTAATGTGATAAAATACGAGGCCTGTTCAAAAGAAAAGGTGAATTTTGAATTTTCGTGGGCTGTGTACATTCGATTATCCAATTTATTTTTTTGTTATGTTGGTACACATATGTTTATCATATGTTAGCATTATCAGCCATTTTGGATTAGTGGTTTGTTTTTGACAACCGGAAAGGTTAGTCACGTTTTTGTGTGTTCTTCGATTTTTTTACTTTTGAAAAAAATAGATCAAAGAATATGTATTAAATTTTGCATTAAAAATGGAATAAAGTGCTCCAACTCACTTAAAATGTTGACTATGGCATTCGGCGAGTCTACTTTGTCTCAAAAGTGTTTATAAGTGGTACAAGCGCTTTACAGAAGGCCGAGAAGATGTTAATGACGATGAGCGTCCTGGAGTTGCAACCACGTCAACAAGCGAAGAAAACATCGAAGCAGTGAAGAAAATGGTTTTGGAAAATCGTCGAATCACTTTTAGGGAAGTTGCAGAGGGTGTTGGCATATCAATCGGCTCATGCCATGCAATTTTCTCGGATGTTTTGGGCATGAAACGTGTGGCAGCGAAGTTTGTTCCGAAATTGCTAAATTTTGAGCAAAAGCAACGTCGCATTAGAATCGCTCAGGAGTGATTATTTGGCCAAAAAACAACACCGTAATCATGCCTCAACCACCGTATTCACCAGATTTAGCTCCCTGTGACTTTTTCCTATTCCCGAAACTGAAGAGACCAATGATAGGAAAGCGTTTGCCACAATTGATGAGATAAAGTCAGAATCGAAGAATTAGCTGATGGCCATATCGAAAAGCGCATTCCAGAAGTGCTTTGAGGATTGGAAGAAGCGCTGGCATACGTGCATTATATCTGAGAGGGATTACTTTGAAGGGGAGAAAATGGATATTGATGAATAAATAAATACTTTTCGAAAAAATTTGAAATTCACCTTTTTTTTTTGAATAAACCTCGTAGTTACAAGAAAATTTAGTTTCCATCAATTACTTGTACATACTTCATTATCCATTCATTTCCCATTTAAAATTTAATGAGCACCCTTTTCCAATTTGCGAGGATACAACAGTCAAAATTAATGCTAAGCATTGCTTAAATAAAATGTTAAAGCGTGTGTTACAGTTGAGGTGTAATAAATTAGTACGGAAGCGAGATTATTATTTATTTGGCTACTCCTTTGGCCACTGAAACGGGATGAACTATTCCCATCAGGTCGCAGATGGAGTTCCTGATCGGTTTCAAAGTGGGAACATCCAGTTCCCAGTTGGTATCTGCCAATATCTGCATCACCTAGGGTGTTAAAATAGATAATAAATGTACAAATAACAATTAACAATTAAATAAAACAATAGTAAATACAAAAGTTCCATTGCTCATAAATACATAAGATAAGAGACATATATTTGACCAGAGTGGAATCTACCAAATTAATTGTGAGGAATGTGGTAAAACGGGCAGATCATATTCTAAAAGGTTATATGAACATAAAATTTAATATAAAAATAGAAACATAAAATTTCATATCTGAAATGGTGAACTATTGCATTAATTTTGACCATCATGTTGAAATCAAGAATACAATTTTTTTATAAAAAATATCATCAACAATCAAATTCCTACATGTTCCCCTCTAGTATATAATACATTAAAAACATTTACGTATTATAATTCAACAAACAAATATTGAAATTACGTTTTCACTTTTTGGTTTATTTTCTCAATTATGTATGACTCATCGGTTATTATCTAAATATGTTTTTTTCACCATTATTATAATTGTCTTTCATTTGTCGAACCCCTTTTCTACTAATGTTATTTACTTCTCTGAATATTTCTCCTAATTTTGTTGACTCATCAATATTGAATTTCTGTTACTGTTGAATCTAATTACAGTTTTATCCCATATTTTATTGTAATTGTTTACAATATTGTGTGTAGTTTCTTCCCTTCCTAATAATTTTGCATATAAACTAAGTCTTTCTGATGTATCATTTAGTTGATTGTAAGACCTGACGATGCTAACATCGGTTAGCGAAACAGCTGCCGCGACTAATTATATTCAATTTCGATATTCATAACAAAGTTTTTTTAATTTAAGCATTTAATAAATAAAACAATGTTGTTTTCTGCTTCCACTTTTTGTCTTTAATTCGACAGCAACCGGTTCCGCCAGGCTGATTGTTTGTCGCTGTCGTAATAAAGACCAAAAGTGGAAGTACAAAGTTATTAAAATCACATTGTTTTATTTAATTATTATGAATGCATATTTTTTTAAATAAATAATACTGACAAAAAGTAAATGTATTATTACCTGGTCTAGTTTGTCCTCAGGAATACCAGTCATATCACCATAGATAAGCAGAGCGTCATACAGGCGGGTGGCCGTGGACTTTCTGATGTACTTCTGTCCATTGCAGATACAGATCACCAGCTTAGAGAGCGCAGCCTGACTCACACTGCCTCCGACCTAACATAAATACATAATCACATATTCAATTAATGTAAATTACGAGGATAAAGTCTTGAAAGTAATTAAGGCAAATTGGTTATTAAACCAAAGAGTTATAACATCTAATGGAAATATTCCAAATAAATAATTAAATTTTGAATGAATAAAAGTGCCTCCCTGTGAATAAAATAAAAAGGTAATTTATTATGAGGATATAACAATAGAAACTGATTTAAATAACACATGTACAATTATTGTTTAATCTCTACTCCGATTATGTCTTTAAACAAGCCCTCAGTACTACCGAGAAAGTTGTGAAGATAAATGGAGTTGTAATTAACAACATTCGTTACGCAGATGATTACTAGCTGACAGTATTGATGATCTTCAGGACCTACTGAATATGGTTAATAATTCCGGAGAACAGTTGGGCTTAACTATTAATGTCACTAAAACTAAGTGGATGACATTCGGACGACTGGATTATACTGATTCGGTGATACAAATGAACGGTTGCAATGTTGAAAAGGTGGAAAAGTTCAGATACCTCGGCAGCATGCTTACAGACACCCTTGACCCAGATGTAGAGTTGAAATGTCGGATTGAAGCAGCAAGAACAGCATTTAACAAAATGAAGTCACTCTTTTGCAATGACAATGTCAACTTAAAACTAAGACAGAGGATGTTAAAGTGTAATGTGTGGTCTGTTCTGTTATATGGGTGTGAGACATGGACATTAAAAGTAAATACAATGAACCGGTTAGAGGCATTTGAAATGTGACTTTAATCAAAGTCCGCAAGATTGCATATCTGGGTCACGTTCTGCGAGGAGAGAAGTATCACCTGCTGCATCTAATATTGAAGGGAAAAATAGAGGGACGCACGCGGGCAGGGAGAAGGCAGATGTCCTGGATGCGCAATGTGAGGGAATGGACGGGAATCGGAACTGTCGAGGAGCTGATCCGGACAGCGCAGGAAAGGGAGGAGTTTACCAGAGTGATCGCCAACGTCGGGGGGACCTGACAGGGCACTTTAAGAAGAAGATGTACAATTATTTTTTTAGTATAAACAAGAAAAATTACCTGAATCAGTTGACAGAGAAGACTAATGGAGTCCAGGTGTTTATAAACATTAGTAGACCCCTTCATCTCAATTTTGACATGTTTTAAAACATCATTTGCAAAAGTATTTGATTCGTCTTCTAATATTTGGGCTAGGGTACCTAGAAAAAGAAAATATAAAATTTAAAACAAAAAAATATTAAAGTAATAATTTTTTCTATAATAGAAGCAGAATTGTCCGTATACCTGAGCTGAAGAGTCTGTCTAAAAAGTTAAGCATTGGAATGATGATACGGTTGTTTCCGTGGTGGTCAGAAAATACTTTGATAATTGTATCACAGATGGCAGTCAACTTTTCTGTGTCATCGTGTAGTGAAGACAGGTAAGAAAACAGGGCACTAGTAGTATGTTTCACCTGGAATAAATTATTGAAAAAAATAATCAGTAATCTTTTTCAAAATGAATGCCGTTATTTTATTTTATTACAATGCTACATACAAAACACTAACTACGTAAACACCTACATTTTTACCTTTTGTATGATATGTAATATTACATACATAATAAATAAAAAAAAACAGTTTTATGAATTTGAAGTAAAAATGACAAAATCAAAAATAAATAATATTTACAAGTATACTAAAAATGTTTAATTAAAACTGGGATGTGATAATTAATATTATCTGCCTCTGGTGACACCGGTGCGAAGAGCAATTAGTCTGCTGAACGCGGTATCCTCGGAGATCGATGTCTTTCATATTAGTGAAAAGACGTTCAGAAGACAAATACTCTTGACTTTGGAAAGTATTATGGTTATATTAAATCTGGTATTATGTTGTATGTATGTATATAATATTTCACCTGTACTCAATAGATGCCTTAAACATTGTGGCCTCCTTTTAGTAATTGAAACTGTTTATGCCATGTTTTCCTCGGCTGTCCTCAGCTTCTTTTTCTATTCACACTGCTTGTATACAACATTTTAACCATTCTTCTTTCATCCATTCTATCCGTATGTTCAAACTATCTAAGTTATTCTTTATTCATTTTATTTAGGATGCAATTATCTGCGTTACATTTCTTCCTCATATCATTGTTTGGTATTTTATCACACTTTGTTTTCCCGCATTTTATTTTACATGTTACACTACAAGTTATATTACATGATATTTTTTAAATATTAAGAATATTAAAAATGTACAAATAATTGATACAGCGGTGACTTTGAAGACAGAGTGTAGAATTCACTTGACGATAAAATGGAGATAAACTAATTACCTATCACATGTCATTTACATTAATTTGGGTTGCGCTGTAATGATGTAAAGAGCAATTCCACAAAATAATAATACAAATAAATATTTTTACCAAATTTTCAGTCATATCCCCAGCACTGACGGTAAGCCCTAGGATGATGTTGTATCTGTATGTCTCCCATTGGAGAAGTTTGACAAAGCGAGGCATGGTGTGCTCAGCAAACAGCCACAGCACTGCTGAAGTGGCCGGACTAGCCTCTGGGAGGTGGCCGCTGCTGGCAGACTCCAGAACTGAAGGGGCATCCTCTACTGCATCAGGGAAGATGGCCAAAAGTTCTGCATGGTGAGGAATGTGGGGTATTGTGGGTTTTCTGCGAAGTAAAAAAATGTGCTGTCATTTTATTTTTTATCACACTGTGAAATGCTTTCTTTTCTGTACCAACTGACCCCATTTTTGTTATTGTATTGCAAGTATTTAGTAGGAAAATAATAATAATAAATCAATGACCAAAGCTATAAACTTTACTATGCAGGCACTTCAATCAATTTGATTAACAAAAAATATATGTGCCTGGTAACACGGAATCTCTTTTAATTTGTATATATAAACTTAGTCTAAAGTTATAAGGAATACAATTTAAAATACAGTGAAACCCGGATTTTACGTCCCCGTATTTAACGATTTCCCGCTTTTACGTTTTTTTTTCATGCAATTTATGTCGAAAATATTCAAAATATGTGAATTACGCACGCTTGACAGTGAGTCAGCGGAGTAGACACATTATATCTTTCAAATTTTGCCAGTTAACATCTGTCCTTTTGTCATTCAGTTTTCAACTCAATTTGTAGCACTTCGTTTGAGATCATCCTTTACAATCAATTTTTACATTTTTTGTTTTGTTAAGTTAATTATTATATTTTCTTCATTTTTACACGCGTTTCTTTGTTTTTATTCTGTCGTAGAGATTTATATATATTTATTAAGGATTTTATATAATAAATTAAGATTTACATATATCAATTGATACTGAAAACGGTCATTTAAAATAAACGTTTTTCACTTACGAATGGAGAAAGCTGGTAAAAACTTTTCCTCCATAAGCCCTGGTCCGGTCAATCTTCTCAACTGACTGCTGCGCCACTCCGACAAGAATCCTCCGTACTAAATCAGGAGTCAGGACTGACGGATCTTCGTTGACACACTGTTTGCATAGGGACAATAAACCTGCAGATAGAAATAAATATTTTAACATAAACATTAGGTTTACCAAAACACTAAGGCTACGGCCAAAGAAGTAGGAGCCTCGCTTGGTCTTTAGAGCTACACTCTGAGCTAGGTGACACATCCTGGAAAACTAACCCAGACCGTACTATCGCCATGACATTCTGTATGTTTTGAACCATGCTAAGTGACTATAGTATATAAGGATAGCACTAGCAATAAGCAGGGTATTATGGTGTGGCCTTAGTTTAAAAAGTACGACAGGATAGAATAGTGATTATTCAATCAACGTCAGTTAATATTTCTCATGCATGTTACCAGTGGCGGTACTCCCATAGAAGCAACTTGCGTAAGAAATTTTGAATCAAAACCCCCAAATCTAAGAAATCATGCTCCCGCATAAACCAACGACCCACCAAATCAACTTCCAACAATGTTCCCATCAGACATAAGAGGAATAGCCACAAGAGCTGAACCTTTGAAAGCCAGAAGAAGTGTTGATTCAAAATTTCTTACGCAAGCCGGGCTTCTGGGCTTCTATGGGTGTACCGCCACTGCTTGTTACTAATACGTAACATAATAATATGAACGTAATACTGGTAACTCGAAATACAACAGTTTTGTGATATTTACATCGATGGATTGCTTGATGGAAGGGCTATCCATTGCTTTAAATAGGTGTTTAAAAATAGTATGTATTTCTCAACTGGAGTTTTCGTAAATGTGTAAACAAAAGGATTGAGAGGAGGAGGAAAGCAGCAAGACTGGAAGGTGGCGGCCAGAGACCGTACGGGATTGAGATGTTTCTTGGAGGAGGCTAAGACCACCAAGGGTTGTAACGCCGGAGAAGAAGGAAACAAAAGGATACTTAAAGTGGATATGAGAAGTAACCTACAAATTTGAGCTTCACCCGAAGTTACCTTCCGATGCAAAAAGTAGATAGCTTCACGTCTCTAGTTGTGTTACTAACGGTAAAGGGATGATGATGGTTTTATCTCATAACCAAAATCTACAGTAGAGAATTTTACAGTACCGAGCCCGCGACATTTAAAATAATTTTATTTTGTGTACAACAGGTTATTTGAACCAAATTATTGCAGTAGTAAAAATGAAAAACATTTTATTAAGAGTTTATGTCTTTTAAACTGAAACTTACCAGACATGCTGGCTTCTCTGACCCAAGCGCCAACGTCACCCCTCATTTCTACAGTATACTCATCGAGGCAGTCGATTAGGCTCCCGAATATTCCTCGAATGCCTTCTGAATCTCCCTGCAAGGCGCGAACCACCGCTTGAATGCCGGTGCTCTGGCACACGCTAGTGAGTCCTTTCACTGCATCCCGTCTGGACTCTGCCCACTTGAACGTTGGCTCCGTTATTCGGGAGCATTTCATCAAAGACTCGATAACGTGCGGCAGGGATTCTTCTAAGGCAAAACTAGGTAATGCACCTGAAAGCAGACGTAAATATATATACATAATTACAAATGCTATTTGATCATATCGTGGCTACTCTAGAAAACAGCAAGTTTTAAACAATCACTGAGCACGAGTGAATGTAGAAAAATCCAGAAAACAATGACAATATAATACTAGAATAGTCTGGTAATATAAATAGTTTTATACAGGCTGATTGATTGAAACCATACCTAAAGCTAAAGCGTTACCCATCCGAACGTATAACCCATTGGGTCCCAAGTTCTCCAACTGCTGACAATATCTTGCCATGAGATCAACCCTCTTTTTTCGGAGGTTATCAACGCCTCCAATGTCCACTTCCATCTTAGAGTCTCCATTTTTCATTTCTTCGTCAGAACTTCTATCCTTGAGGTACTCATTGAATACGGCCGGCAAAGCAGAAATGGCTTTCTCTCTTATTATAAGAACCTCATGTGCAATACACTCTTCAATTAGAAGTAACCATTCATCTACAAAAAAATAAATATTGAAAAGAGATGCCAAAGGTAAGAGAAGTAAAAAAATAAATAATGAAATATATTATGACCCTACCAATTACACTTTCTCCATGGAATCTAACTTCCGCTAGTGAAAGTTTTTCTATGCAAGTGCAGCAGGCCTGCCTCATGAGCTCTCCACCCAAACCTCGGAATTGGTACTTGCTGTTCAGCAAGGGAACAATATTCTTCACAGCCTCCCATACATTCTTAGATATCAGACTGTCGGGCGACGGTTTACCGGGAGATTTGATGAGGTGAAGAGCATGTATTATTTCCCCAATGGCGAGTATAGCTCCGTGTCTCGCGTTCAGGTCGATGGAAGAAATTTTTTCAACAAGTTTTGGCAGTATATCTTCAGCCATGTATTGGGGAGCCTAGAAAACATATTAGATAAGTAAAAAATATCTCAAATTAATTTAAGTCGGGTGGTGATCTAGGAGACAGAACTCTTGGCTGGTCTGAGGGACCTGAGTTCAAGTTTGGATATGAGCCAACTTCTTCTTCATAATAATTAACTATTTTGGTTTACATTGGGAATTGCATAATAAAATATAATACCATTGATTTAAATCATTCATGTTAGTTTAAAAATAAATTGAAATATAATTAATATGAATGTAAATATTTGATTTCTAGAAGTTTTATTATATTTTATGGGAATGACATGTTTCACTTCACTAAGGTATTTATTATCAACAATTAATAATGCTTTAGCAAGGCGAACATGTCATTCCCGTAATATATAAAAAAAACTTCCAGATAACAGATGCTTTCATTCGTGTTACATATTTCGTATTCTCCTTTTTTCTTTATTTGATTTGATAAGGTTATATTTAAATTATCTTTGGTATAACAAGATACAAATGTTCACTAAACTAAGAATTATTAATGTGTTGAGTTAAATCTTAATAATTCTTAGTTTATACCATTAAAACGAAGGGGTGAAGAGTTAAGTACCTTAAGTTTATAAGAATCTATTGAGAAATAAGCCAAAATTATTAAAAGTACCTTTTCGGTGAGCTCATGCAGAGCTTTTGAAGTCAATTCCCTAATGACTATGTCCCAGTGGTCCACCTTCCTCTCAACAAGGTGATCAATAAGCGGTTTTGTGTAGTCCGAATACTGGGCGACCCATGGAGCCACGCTGAGAAAGGCATTGTTTCTGAGTCCAACAGAGAAAAAATCTGCCGCTGTAAGGATGTCAATGCCATTTGGGAAAGAACCCTGGCGGCCAACGTTCTCTTGGAATGCTGCTGATGCGGCTCGACGGCAGTGAATCTATTAAATCAAAATATTATCTTGTTAATTTGAAAACGGAAGTGATAAGTGAAGAATAGGAATATTGGAAAAACAGGAAATTTTATATTATAATTAAACGATAAAAATACTTTTAAGGATTATTTGTATCTCAATAGAGACGAAGATGTAAATTGTTTTTTTGGAAATAGAATATGGTGGTCGAGGTGTTTACAGGACTTATGACCTGTCATTGGTTGGGTTAAGTGATCGCTTTATGTTAACAACATTCCCCATTCGGCCCTTCTTACGGCCACCACGTCTGACAAATTTTTGAAAGATGTATATATGCTATGTTGAGAAACACTTCACATTTTTTAGTTCAATCTACACCAGCGCCATCTATTAAGTTTAGGTGTAAGCATTAAGCAGAAAAATCTTTATTAATGCAATGTGAAAGGCTATGCAATGCATACATTGCATACATTGCTAGATAAAGCCGGAGGATGGCTCTCACATTTTTATACTAAAAATTATTTTGGTTTGAAGCACCCCATTTTTCGTGTGACATTATTAAACACAATTTATACAAATTATTTATACATCACATTATTTATTTTTTATATTACTTTATTTTGTTTGATCGAACTAACCAGTTTCACTCCCGCTAGAGCTTCGTCAGGGTTACAAAATCAAACTGAGCAAAACTGGTTGGTTCGATAAAACAAAATAAAGTGATGTAAAAACAAAGTACAAGTTTTGTTAGTATAAATTATTTTAGATAAATTGAAAATTTCAATATTCATAACAGTCCTTCTTCTTTCGATGTCATGTCAGGTCTTCTCAACGTTGACTATCATTTGAGAGTAAGCAAGTGTGGCCCTGGCAGCTCAAAAACACTTCCTAATATTTATTAAGCCAATCCAGTCCCTTATATTGTGGAGATAGGAGATTCGCCTCCTGCCAACACCTTGTCATCCCTCTGTATTGCCCTTAATTATCAGGTACAATAGCAATTCCTAATAATAATCCTAAGTTGTTTAATTATAGTACAAGAATGATTTGATAAAGGATAAAAAACCCATACTTCTCTATCGAAAACGGCTGTTATAATGAGACCAGCTGCGATCTTGTTTACAAACGGAGCCAGGACAGTGGCATCATAAGCACGTGCAAATGCCCAGCACACATAACACGCTGCATCACGCACGTGTTGGCCTGTGGCCGTGTGACCTCTAACTTCCTCGTACTGTAGAGCTTTTAGAACCACATTCACAGCTGAGGGCAGTTGGCTGGGTAGGAGAAGTCCTCTTCTTCCTAGAACATTGAATTTATATGTAAATATAGAGAGTACGATACATTTTTCATTCAAATACCTTAACCCTTTGGTTGCCAAAAGCCGATATATATCGGCTTTTGCTACACTAGCGAGAAATTCCAAATGGGACATATCGAAGTCATGATTTATAAAAAAATCATATACATTTTAGACAGAGTGTGAGTTAATGGGTCAGTTGTACATATTATTTACGTTTTGGATATATTTTAAATAAAAATGTTAAAAGACTATTTATACATTAAAAGTAATCCGAAATTGATAGCAACCAAAGGGTTAATGGCAAAAATATTCATTCACCAAGTTCTGCAAGGGCCAAACAACCCCCATGCCAGGCTCCGTCTCCCTCACGAGGATTGAAAAGCTCCATGAGTCCTGCAGCCACGTCCCCAGCGGCCCCACGGCCCAGACGGCTTGACACTCGTCCCAATCCTTTAGCTGAAGACCAGCGGACAATGTTGTCGGAATCACGCAGACCCAGTAATAACTGCTCAATTACTTCTTCCAACTGCAACAACCACATACATACAATTAAGTACATTTAAACTCCTTGTACACTTAACCTACTTAATGCGGGAAGGAAAACTTTTTTATTTTCATAAAATGCTGAATTTTCTTTATACACTATATTATTAGTTTGACAGTTCCTTACGTATTTCCGAAAATTGCATTGTATAGACATTTTGTCATTTGACTAATCAATTATTATTATAAAATAATTCAATTCAGTCACCCATCACTCTGCATTTAACTCTTTATATAGTAAAAAGGAATAATTAAAATATTGGTTGAAAAGGGACTCTTATATGATTTTCAAATGAGAATTTAATATACAAATTAATAGAAGATATAACAACCGTTAATGGTAACATGTTTTACTTTTTGATGGCATTTTTAAAACTAATGCAATGAATGATTTCGTAGTAATAATAAAATATATATGAATTAATCGTGGATCAGTGTCGAATTCACGTAGAGACTTCAACTAATAAAATAAAAATATACGAATAGAAAATGAATCAAGAGATAAATATTGTATGTACATGAATTCATTCAAGCTCTCTGCGAAAAACTGCAGTATATTCAAGTCTCCAGCTTTGGAAATGTTTTACTACCTGTTCTGGGATATCTTGGTCATCCTCCTCATCTTCACTACCCTCGTTGCTGTCTGCCTCAGCGGCATTCTCTTCCTTCCCATCCATATCCCCAGCGGCCTTCAGGTTGTTGGTCAAGGTCCGGGAGCCGCGAGTGTACCTCCAGGAAGCAACACGGCTCCTGAGGTAAGTTAATCCTTGAAGGTAAAATAATTAAAACTTGTTAGCTATGTCGTACTAAATAAGAATGATCAATATTTTAACATAATTTAGAAATAGGAATTTGGTAGAAAATCAGATTCGTATCAAGGCGCTTTTATTCTAATTATTATACTGAGGTCTATCTTCATGCATCACAACACGCATGCTCATTGATTTTTCATTACTTTTCACTGATTAATTTGATCTTACCATGGTTTCCATTTTCCATTCACACTGCTTGTATACAGCATTTTAACCATTCTTCTGTCATCCATTCATTCCTTATATCCAAACCATCCAAGTGATCCTTTTTTAATTTTAATTAGGATACAATTATCTGCTTTATATTCCTTTCTTATTTATTCGTTTGGTGTTCTGTTTTCATACATTGTTTTAAGCACATACTTCTCAGTGTTCACATTTCTACGGCATTTATCCTATTTTCATCCTTCTTTTACCAGCTCCAAGCTTCACTTTCATACATAAGAAAATGTATTAATATAGAGGAAACTTGAGGGGTATCTCAGGAGAGGTCAGTGTGGCGGTCCATCCTTTCTGCCTGCTACTCCGAGAGACGGCGTGATGGTTAGTAGTTAAATTTTATTTTTCGTATAATGAGCCGTCATTTTACTTTTTGATAAAAAAAGAGAAAGAATATTAAGACCATTGAAATGTAATTAAAATGACTATATGAATACCTATTCTTTGGATGATTTTAATGGCATATTTTCTCGTGAGAATGGCTTTGTTTTGTCTGTAACTTTGCTTGGTGACCCACTGCAGCAGGGTGTCTGCAAAGGGAATGAGATCTTCTCTCTTGCCGTGCTTCAAAATGGCCGCCACAGTGGCCAGCACTCCATACTTAATATTGTCCTCCTCATGCAAGTTGCTGTTCTGTTGGCACGACCAATCAAAGAAGTTCTTCAAGTAGATTTCTTTTACATCCGACCTGTAACGAAAAGGATAGAGTTAACATTAATGGAGTGTGGGTATATCAATCCCACACCTTAGATTGACAATTTTCACCTACACATTGATAAAGAGATACTGTTATCTGCATTACGATATAGGCAGTAATCCCGCCATGATCCGCACACTGGCCTAAGACACCTCCCATGCTCTTTTGCCTTGGATATGTTCTCATGTACCGACGTCTGCAACAAAGTCTCAACTCTTTCATACTTTCACTTCATCTATGAACATTGTGCCTTTACTCAATAAATATGTATGTTTGCAACTTGTAACTTTTCTTTAACGCATTCGCAAAACACCCGCAACCAAAAGAGTTAAAGTAAAATAATGAATAAATAAATGACAAAAATACTAAGCACAAAACATTAAATTTGAGATGTGTCAACTTAAAATTATTTAACATCCACATCATCATTAGAGTAAAAACCCAGAAAAAGTCATTTCTAACCGCAATACTAATCTTCATACATTATTAAAAATATCTTCTTCGTTAATTTTAGGCACAAAACATTTTTGAATTAATGAATGATTACGTAAAAAGTGTACTGCTAACATTTAGAATCACTTCTTATTTGCCCTTATAAAATTGTTTTTAAAACATTATAAAAAGGAGGAAGATGCCTACCAGCGAAACACCTGGGATCAAGTCATACAAAAGCCGACCCCGAGTAGTGGAAATATGCGAGGAGAAAGAAGAAGAGCAAATAAAGAATATTTTTAATATTTACCGTGTCAAGAATTTCGATGCTAAAAAAGCACCGGCCTCAGAACATGAATCGGTCACTAAGGAATAAGTCTTACAGATTTCAAATATTCGGCTCATTGTTGTTTTACGAGATTCACCGGAACAATCTGCAATGGAGAATAAAGTAATTAGAGACCACCATACATAAATGAGAATTTTGTATGAGATATATGCCCAGGACCTCACGTTTTTGTTCCCAAAATTTATTAAGATCATCTTTTCTTTTTTATTTATGAATCTTTCAATAATTGTAAAAGAAGATTTATTCTTTTTAACCACCCTTCGTATTTGAACGTACGTGATACGTTCACTTTGACTGTACCATTTGGCGCTATCCCGTATCACGTATGCGCTTGAGAAAAAGTAATGTACCTAAAATGTACAAACTGTTGGGATACGCGCGTGTGCCAACAACACTCGAGTACAAGTCTTCATAAATATGATAGTTTTACAAGGGACAGGCGAAGCGTGCGGCCGAGTATTTGACGTTTCGTAATTTAAAAAAATAAAATTAATAATAAAAACCTGCTTTTTATTGCACATTTTTCGGAAAGGTAGAGTGGTTAATTTTGAAAATAAAAACCTTCTTTAATGTTTGTTTGTTTTTACGTTCATATATATCGCACCGTGAGTGTAAAACCGACATAAGTGCAAATATACAGTTTTTCCAAGCAATATGAAATCTTTAAACTCCCATATCTCCAAACTGCATATTTGCACTTACGTCGGTTTTACACTCACGGTGCGATATAATCAAATAAATATTTCTTAAATAATAATTAAACAACGTTAAGAACCACTGTCAAAATAATCATATTCGTTTAGTGATTCAAAGATAAGATTCCAAACTTAAAAGAAACGAAAACAGATGTTGTGAATGAAAAAATCTTCGCATATAGAATAAATGTGCATGACTGCTCCTTAACAGATTGAACAAATTTTCGTGCTAGTCCGGGACTGGTCCATAAGGTATTGATAGTGAAATTCAAATTTATATGTTTGGTTTATGCATTTGTTTATTTTCTTTGAATAGGTGTTAGAATAATCTGCCGCATTCTACTGGTGTTAACTTAAGCGAATAAAACTATAACACTGTCTCAGAAAAGCGCCAATAAATTGAGAATTGTCAAAAAGCTATGTTGGGAATCAATATAGTGGACAGGGTGAGAAACACCACTTTTGGAGCCAAAATGGGAGTGTTGGACATCACCAGAAGAGTGGCAGCGCTAAAATATATCTCACAGCTCTGACGATAGATGGACAAAACACTTATTTTGATGGTGTCTTAGAACTGTTGCCCGAAACCCAGGACGTCCCCATCTTCGATGGAGGGACGACATTGAAAAGACTGCTGGTATGACATGGATGCGTGTTCCCCAAGATCGACAGACATGGAAGCAGACGTAGGAAGTCTATGTCCAGAAGTGGACAGATACAGGCTGATGATGTGTTTTAAATGATAGAAATTGATGTATACTTGGACTAGAAATATGTTAAATTGTTGAATAATTTAAGTTCGCAATAAACTGTTTTTTTAACCAATTCACCTTTTGCTCCTGAGGCAAACCCATCAAGGCGGGACATATGGAATGGCATCATGACAATAATTGAGAGCCACAGAAGGAGAACAAATCTGCTCCGCCATGTTTCAGTATCCTCCGGATTCTGGGCTTCGAGGAATGTTAAAACAGGTTGAAGATCTGCAATCTGAAAATA
The DNA here is from genome assembly GCA_022606425.2 of Lepidostoma basale. Classification (NCBI taxonomy): domain Eukaryota; kingdom Metazoa; phylum Arthropoda; class Insecta; order Trichoptera; family Lepidostomatidae; genus Lepidostoma; species Lepidostoma basale. The sequence continues at coordinate 82,731 of JAHDVF020001016.1, forward strand.
ACCAAAATTAGGTATCTTTAAATGTGGTATTGATTGATTGATATAATCTAATGATACAATTGTACAAAAATACATAATATGTATCTAAAAAAATATCAATTAAAAGAAACCAAGTTTTCAGTGTGCAAAAATATAAAATAATTAAATTTAATAAAGCTGAAATATTATTATACAATAATTTAAAAATCTAAATGGATAAAATAAAGAAAACAATACCTCATGCGGCAGATGTCTTACAACAACTTTATAACCTCTAACTCGTATAATTTGGTACATGTAATTAAATGTTGCATGTTTTAGGTTCGCTGGACTCTCGTCGTCTCTGAGTATTGTAATAAATTTGTTAAGGATCTTTTCTAAATGAGGATCGAGGAGGTGTGGCTGTTCGTAATATTGTTTGAGAATTGTATACAACTTTTCGTATTGGCCTTCCAGTTCAAACCCGGTAGTAGTATAAATATTTTTAAGGTTGTCGATGATACTCATTACTTCCTCGACTTCGGCAAACATTTCTAGGGCACACCCCAGCCCTATATTTTCGCCGAATTCATCGTCTCGCGATGTAAAATCCATATCTGCACCAACCATGACGTTTCGTATATTTAAACTTTGCCGAACTTTTGTTTTGGTAGGAACGACGCGAAGTTGTCGAGTTGTCTATGTTTAGTTCATTTTCCGAATCTCTTTCTACCAACGTAACGATATATAATTTCCAGATTTTTTCTATGGTGAAATCGTAGCGGGTTTTATAAAAAAAACAAATATGTTTATAATGTTTTCACTTCAATGGTTTTTGGCGTGATTCGTTTGACTACGAATCCATAATAAAAACAAAATTAACTGTATTATTTTATGTTGTGCACATATTAAGAAAAACTCTGAAATGTGTTAAATTTTAATATGTAAATTACAATATTTTTTAATCATTATGTACATAATAATGGATTAGTGGATGTACATAAAATTCGATAATTTATTTTCCTTTTTCTTTTGATATGTTAAATTTGACCCAAGAAGATGTAAATGTGAAATAAATATTTTTTTAAATCACTTTTGAGTTTATGTTTTACGGCACCTTTTGATGGAATTAAACTTTCATCGTTGAGAGGTCAATAAAAACAGTGCTAACGTCTTTATATATTATATATGTATACTTAGGAAATTGAAAATAACTTTGTTTAATCCACTATTTATTAAAAAATATTTTAAAAAAACACGACAAGTTTCGGAGGATATCTCCATCTTCAGGTGTAAAAAATAGAATAAAAACTAAACAAAGAAAGACTAATAAAAAACGAATTTAAAATTCGATACAATAATTCAAATTTAAAAATTAACGTGAGCTATTTGTTGTAAGTACTTACAATTATTTTTTTAACAGTAAGAACTAATAAATAATATTTAATAATAATAAAACATGATTATGTTTTTATTTTCAATTTCCTAAGTATATTACTATGGAATTCCACAGTGTTAATGCCTTAGCGTTCAATAAGTTATTTATATATAGTTTATAAAAAAGAAAATAATAATTATTAAAAAAATAAAAATATAAACATAATATTTTTAAATATATATTTAGTTAAGTGGAAAAAAGATCCTAAGTGGAATCTAACTAAAAATATAACACAAATACTAAAAAATCATTTTTTTACAATGAACTTCTACCATGTATTTTCAATAACTACCTACTTTAATTAAATCTAATATTTTTGTAAAACTTTACTGTTATTATTTATCAAAATAACTTTTATGAACTAAATAATTATAATATTTATTCAAACAATATTCAAGAAAGCTTAATCCAAACACATCAACATATCTCGCAAAAAATGTTTGATGTAAAATTAGGAAAATGGTGTGAAAAAAAGTGTGAATATAATACAAATAAAATACACAAGGAGAGAACTTACATACTCAACATTTTTTTATAAGTCATACAAAATATAAACGATGATTTGCAAAACTTTATGGTAATTTAATGGAGTTAGCAATACTAAAATTTTTGCCATAAATTATCATTAAGTAGATTTATTCAAACACTTTTTATCGCCAACTAGAGCAGGCTCAGTAAAAAAATCTCACCATTGTAACACAAACAATATTTTGCATCAGAAATAATTTTATAATCCACTATGAACATCGTAAACAATTCTATTTTTATACGTAAGATTGTAAATTTCTGTTATTGCTTGCATCAGAATTATTTCAAAATGTTGTCTTTTCTGTTTTTTTGTAAAAAGTAGGTACCAATATTTTTTAAAAGTTAAACGAGATGTGAATTAAACCTCTTTAAAATAATCATTTGAATAATGTTTTTGCATTAGAATCAGACAACCTGCTTCAATACAGAGTAAGAACCAAATTATTTTTGGGTTAAATATTAGAAGTCTTCGTATAATTACACATTTGCAATTATAAATAGTCATTTTTATATTTCACGCGCATATAAATGTATCATGTATTGAAAACATTTTTTGAAATATTATCAGTGATGTTTTAATATTCATAAATATGGCCACCGAAGCCCAAGTACCAAAAGTGTCATTGTTGATAGAGTTTTTTTTAAATAAAAATATTCGATTTTCTTCTATATTCGCTATCACTTTGTGTTGTGGATTCACATTTGAATAACTTTTTGGAAACATTGTATAATCCCAAAACTTTTTTGCAATTTTCACAAACATGTTTCGGGACACAAACATTCCTTTTTCAGTGTATTCATTTTAACAGTTAAATGAAAGAGAGTTATTACTTATATACCCTTTTAGTTAACTGTTAAAATTCAAACACTAAAGAAGGGAAGTTTGTGTCTCAACACATGTGTTGGAAAAGTGCAAAAAGTGTTGTGATAATACAATGTTTTCAAAAAGTTATTTAAAAAAATCGATTTTTGAATCATTTGTTGATATTTTGAAATATCTTTCTTGTCATTACCTTGTACTCACTAAAATTGCATTTATTTATTGTATTTGACATTAAATAAGTTTATAATATATTATACTTACTCGGTAAAGATATTTTTTAAATAAAAACTAATGATTTAAATTGGGCGATTTTTTCTAATCTGGTTCTGTGCTCAGGAACTTGCAGCTATGATACGCGAATAAAAAATATATGTAAATAATTAGTAATTGAATATAAGAGGTGTGTTTACTATTATATATCATAGATTTATTGCTCACTGATACTCAGTGGCGGATTAAGCAGTAAGTAGCCGAGTGGGGCTGTGGATAATCAAAATGCAACGAGATTTCAAAATTTATTTGTATATATTTACAAATTATTCATACGTAGATGTGGGATTTTGATAAACGTACTATTTTTTTAATTAACAAGAAGATGGCAAATATGTTTGCCACCACAAATAATGTATTTTTTGATAATTTTATTTCAAAGTTATATTTAGGTATTTATATCATTACGTATATAGACATTGGTCAATAAATGGTGCACTCAAAGTCATTACGGCAAATATAAATATATATATTGAGTGAAGCAAAGATGGCAGTGCACAATGGAGTTCTAGTCCCGACCCTTATGTAGAGAAGTGAAGCTTGGAGTTGGCAGAAGAAGGATGAAAGTAGGATAAATGCCGTAGAAATGAGATGATGAAGTAAGAAAGGAATGTAAGGCGGATGAATGCGTGATAAATAAAATTAAGAAAGGGTAACTAAGATGGTTTGGACATATGGAACGAATGGATGAGGGAAGAATGGTTAAAAAGTTTGTGAATGGGAAAAGAAGTCGAGGAAGGCCAAGGAAGACATGGCATGACCAAATTAATCAATTACTGAAAGGCGGCCATGTTCGAAGTGGGAACAATCGACGAGCGTGCATGTCACGATGTGTGAATGTAGAAGAGGCGCGAGAATTATGCCAGGATAGAACAATGTGACGATCCATCCTCTCTTCCTACTCCTCCGGGAAAACGGTGTAATGGTTAGCTAGTTAGTTTAACACTAGTTAGTAGTTTAACACTTTTATTCACGTGCTCCTATTTTTTACTCCATGGACTGATATGAATGAAATTTTATTTCGTTTTCCTTAAAAATCCAAAATAATTTGTCCTATAAAGGGTTAAATGGGCGTTCCACTGGCAAATAATATGACCATTCTGCGTGTATAGCATTTATTTTAAACAGACCGACACTGTCTACATAATCGACATCTGTTTTTCTTTTCTTTTCTCTTGCCATCTCTCGACTGCTGGATGTAGGCCTCTTCAAATAGTATATTTTTTCTATCTTGCGCAACTCTTATCCGTCTTCTTCCACTGTAAATATGTCGTTAGGCTATCTTTTTTGGGGTCGACCGATGCCTCTTTTCCCTTCATGTGGTCTCCACATTTAGATAATTGACGTATCTGTAAGAAATAGTTTTTATTTGAAACTAGCTGACCCGGCAACGCTTCGCTATTGCTAGATTACACCTAAGTACACCCAATATATATTAAAGAAATACAAAAGTTCAATATCAATTATTTTATTGGATAAAATGACATGTGTATAGGTGCAAGAGTGTGTGTATCCTAATTCAGTTCATATCTTTAAAACATTTTTTTAATCCAAGCAAACTTGCTGTGAACTTGAATAATACTAATGTGAATTGAACAATTGAAGGCTGGACATTATTACCAAGGTGGCAAGTTTACAAAAAGTCTGAAATGAGTTTTTGATGCCAATTGGTCTTAAACGTAGCTGTGCAAAAGCGCGTTATGATTAAATAATATAGTGTAGTTCAAACGTTACCCTAAAGATGTCACCCAAAAAAAAGTTAATATTTATCTTTTTCAGCTTTATGTTTAAACCATTAAACGTCCAGTCTTAAATTTTTTCCTTAATATTTTAAGTGAAATTAAAAAAACAAATAAATATACTATATCACATTTGCATAAAACATTCATACATATACAATTCATATCCGTTCACTCCTGGGCGTAGGCCTCCTCCATCTGCTTCAATGTCTTCAATGTCGTCCCTCCATCGAAGTTGAGGACGTCCTGGGTTTCGGGTTGCAGTTCATCTATCATCAGGGCTGCGAGCGGCATGCCATTTTAGCGCTGCCACTCTTCCGATGATGTCAGACACTCCTGTTCTGGCTCTAATAGTGGTGTTTCTTACCCCGTCCATTATACTGATTCCCAACTTTCATAGCTCTTTGGACAATTCTTAATTTAATAGCGCTTTTCTGAGACAACGTTATGGTTTGAAACCAATAAGATAACACCGGCAGGACACAGCAATCCAACACCTTCAGTTTAAGGTTGATGGGGTTCGTGGGCTTTTCAAAATATGCTTTGTTCGATTTCTGCGATTTGATTTTCTCCACTCAGTACTATTGTGTAATCCAAATATATATATATATGAATCGACTATTTTGATTACGGTGTTGTCTATTGTGATTTGTACAGGAGTAGGTACAATGATTTTTGTTTTCCCAAAATGCACGCATAGTCCTATTTCCTTTGATTTTTTATTTAGTTTTTCCAAAATCGTGGATATTTGCTCAGGGTTACTGCTAATCACCACTGTCATCCGCAAACCGTAAATGATTGAAGTATTATTTATTTATGAGTATTCCTCTGTCCTCCCAATTAAATTATTTAAAAATGAGAGTTAATAATTTTGGAGATATGGTATCACCCTGTCGGACTCCTCTTGGTATAGGTATCTCTGCAGTTAGCCAGTAATCATTAATAGTTACTTGTAGGGTAGTCTTGTCATATATACTGCAGATTAAGTTGGAATATCTGGACACTATCTGTGCTTGGTTCATTGACCATACTTCAATTGAATCAAAAGCTTTTTGATAATCCACAAAGGCTAGTACAGAGGCATGTTATACTCGTTGTACTGTAGCTACTCCTGAATAGAAGTCGAATTTTAGTGAGTTTTTTTGTTAGAATTTTCTTGTATTCTTGTTAGAACTTTTTGTGTAAAGATTTATATTCAATGTCAATTGAAGTGCTGGATGCGCTGTTGAAGTCACAGCAATTCCAGATGAAGCGATTGCCAATGTATTTTTTTTTCTGAATATATGGTTGGCAATACCAATAAGATGAAATGTTGTCCCTGTGCCACCAGGTGAATCTAAGAAATGCAATCCACCACTTAGATTGCGTACGGCTCGCATTATGGCATCATACACTTGTTTTTGTTGTGGAAGTAATCTTTGAATGTACAAATACACTCAATTCATTGATATCAAAGCATTTTTCTCGTTTTAATCACTATCAAATATGTGATTAACCAACCGATTAGGTGATGTCATTCCCAATTGTACCAATTCATTATTCGTGATTGTCAAATATATGCTTCTATCAAAATGAATGCTTCATTATACTCATGATTAAGACAACTTATACGTAGGGGATATAAAATGTCATCAGTCATAAAATCTTTATATTTTCCCCATAAATCTGTTGGATTTGATGGTAGGCACGTAGATAATATGATTATAAATTATGTATATATTTGATTGATGGCGATATTGTCGATGTCCATCATCGCCTGTATTAGTTTCTAGAAGCAATGTTCTTGGATAACATTTCTTGTATTTTTCATAACCATGCATGACGAATAAATTTTGTGGACCATGATTATAACCATATACACATGGACCATGAATCATATTTTTTGATACAATTTCAGCCAATTGAGGATAAACACTTGAATCAGGAATTTCAGCTGAATACATCTAACGTGTTTCCCCAAATAGGCGATGATGTTAAAATGATATCCATCTTTGCTCTGCCACCGTCATCTGCTGTAAATAAAATTTTATTTTTTAAACGTTTGTAAGACATACGTTATATTGAGTATTATAAAATAAGCTTATTATATTTTACCTCATGGCGGGTTATCGAAATATGTCCTAATTCCATAATTATAACCATATACACATGGACCATGAATCATATTTTTTGATACAATTTCAGCCAATTGAGGATAAACACTTGAATCAGGAATTTCAGCTGAATACATCTAACGTGTTTCCCCAAATAGGCGATGATGTTAAAATGATATCCATCTTTGCCCTGCCACCGTCATCTGCTGTAAATAAAATTTTATTTTTTACACGTTTGTAAGACATACGTTATATTGAGTGTTATAAAATAAGCATATTATATTTTACCTTATTGTCATTGACAGTCTCATCCCAAATAGGCGATGATGTTAAAATGATATCCATCTTTGCCCTGCCACCGTCATCTGCTGTAAATAAAATTTTATTTTTTAAACGTTTGTAAGACATACGTTATATTGAGTATTATAAAATAAGCTTATTATATTTTACCTCATGGTGGGTTATCGAAATATGTCCTAATTCCATAATTATAACCATATACACATGGACCATGAATCATATTTTTTGATACAATTTCAGCCAATTGAGGATAAACACTTGAATCAGGAATTTCAGCTGAATACATCTAACGTGTTTCCCCAAATAGGCGATGATGTTAAAATGATATCCATCTTTGCCCTGCCACCGTCATCTGCTGTAAATAAAATTTAATTTTTTACACTTTTGTAAGACATACGTTATATTGAGTGTTATAAAATAAGCATATTATATTTTACCTTATTGTCATTGACAGTCTCATCCCAAATAGGCGATGATGTTAAAATGATATCCATCTTTGCCCTGCCACCGTCATCTGCTGTAAATAAAATTTTTATTTTTTACACGTTTGTAAGACATACGTTATATTGAGTGTTATAAAATAAGCATATTATATTTTACCTTATTGTCATTGACAGTCTCATCGACACACCTATTGGAACGGTGTACATTTTGCTCCGCATGTGTTTCTCTCATACCTACTCCTATTGATTCATGTTGTGTGGATCTATCAGCACGTGACTGGGACATATGTGCTCGATTTTGTGAATTCCGTCGAGCAGATTGGTCCTCAGTTTCATTTCTCCTATTTTCTCTTTTTTTCTTAGCGGCTACGGTACGACTTCCAATGAGTTTCCGCTTGTATGGCATTTTGTCAACCTAAAACCAAAATTTAACAAATTTATGTAATATTATTTTAACATAATTCAGTGATATAAATTTAGAAATAAAATTTGATTTTTAATTTTAATGGCTACATGGTATAATACAACTTGTATTTTAACCCTCCAGTATTACAACTTGTATTTTAAAAACTAATTAAAATCATGACGCAACAATGGCCGGGTCGTTTTTTCATGTAGTCAAACATAACCTAAAATAATACGTAAGTAAAACGATATTGAGATATAATTTATAACTACAGCTTTGAAATATGTAATGCGGAAATATAATCTGCATTCATTTCAACGGCAAAATAGAATAACCTGAAGATATATATATGAATTAGAAATATAAATATTAACTTACAAAATATTGCGACGCAATCGAAAGTTTCGATTCGAAACATATCAGATGACAGCTCAGAGACCACGTGATCAATCGAACGGCTAGAAGTAATTAATAACGAAAACAAAGTTTCGTTTATAATTTGAACTGCGATCAATTTGAACGATGCCGTAAATACACCCAATATGTATTAAAGGAATCCAATTAAAGTCGTTCATAACCTCAAAATGACACTCACGTAAAAATTAACAAATAATTTGAACTGCGATCAATTTGAACGATGGCGTAAATACACCCAATATATATTAAAGAAATATAATTAAAGTCGTTCATAACCTCAAAATGACACTCACGTAAAAATTATACTCGCTATAATTTAGAAGCACCTGTCTGCATTAATGTACATTAAAATAATGCCAATAAAATAGACTGTAACAATTAAACAACCAATTATTTTAGTACGTAATAAGTAAAACGTATTAAGTATTATACATCCCAAAGTAAAACGCAATATATTGGACTGTCAGAATGAAAAACACATTGTTGCCACTACACAAAATTACATGGAGACTGAATTCTCTCCAGACCGTGTCAAACGAATATAGACTCAAAAGATTGATACTCAGGTGATACGAACATTAAGGTCTATATTCGTTTGCACTACGAAAATTTTCAATTAATTGATTAATTTATAAAGTTAATTAGAGCTCGATTAATAACAAAAATATGCCTATGACGACCGCTGAATTCCACTTAGTCCATTCTCCAAATTTCAAAAGGATCAGCTCAGGAATCACCGAGAAAGAAGGAGACACACAGATGGGACATTGAGTTTTATTTATATGTAGATGTAGATAAATTTAAATTACATTTATGAGATTTATTATATCATATCTAGTGCCGACCCTTATGTAAGCTTAGAGTTGGCAGAAGAATGATGAAACTAGGATAAATGGCGTAGAAATGAGATCACTTAGAATAATGTGAGTAAACACATTGTATGATAGAATATCCAATGAAGAAGTAAAGGATTGGAAGGCGGATGAATGCGTCGTAAATAAAATTAAGGAAGGGTCACTAAGATGGTATGGACATATGGAACGAATGAATGAGGGAAGAATGCTTTAAAATATATAAACATGTAGTGTGAATGGAAAAATAAGTCGTGGAAGGCCAAGGAAGACATGGCATGACCAATTATCAAATACTGAAAGACAGCCATGTTCGAAGTACGACGAGCGTGCGTGTCACGGTGTGTGAATGTAAAAGAGGCGCGAGAGTTATGTCAGGATAGAATAGTTGGCGGTCTATCCTCTCTTGGAATATCTCTCTGGGGAAACTGCGTGATGGTTAGTTAGTTATATTATATTTAATTAGAGTTTTCTTGACCGAGGAAAACGTGGCACGATCAAATAAATCAAATATTAAATGTCGGTCATGTGAGGAGTCAGAGAAATCGACGCGCGTGCATGACACGATGTATGAATGTTGAGGAAGCGAGAGAAATGTCAGGAAAGAAAAGTGTGGCAGTCCATTCTTTCTGCCTTCCCCTTCGGAGAGACGGCGTGATGGTTAGTTAGTTAGTTAGTTAGAGTTTTCTTGAAACCATTTTTATTTAAACTTCAGTTTGAGATCTCCGATTATATTATCCCTTGGGGCTACTCCGCAACTTGACTTGATCCGCCACTGGTGATACTTACTTTAAATATTTTACCATTCATTATTTATAATTTATTATTCTAATTGAAATGTTATATTGCCGTCACGGTATTTGTGAATAATGAATAAAATGTTTTACGTATAAGATGACGAAAAACGTTAAGTAATTACGAAGACAACTTGTGATATGACATGTGTTAAGCTATTAGTATGTATGTACAGTGAATATTAACCCTTTCGTTTCCAATATTAAAGAACTTAACTAATTGAGTAACTAAGACGCGATCTTATAAATATGGTATGATACTTATCACTTACTTTAGCGACCGATCGTTCGCGGAAGCCGGCCCTTCAACCCGGTACAATCTCCCAGTAGACCACAAGTGCATTGAGAATCCGATTTTTAGATCGAGACTCAAAACGCACCTTTTTAAATTATCATTAGAATTAGAATTATCCTGGGACCCAGACCCGGTGTTGCAGCGGGAACTTGGAGGCATAGGACCAACCAAGAGATTCGTACGATGACCCAGCAGCCTCTTATAACGAGCGCCGTGAGAGCTAGTCGCCGAGCATGGATTGGGCACGTATGCCGAGCCGAAGAGACCAGAGCAATCAAGACCTTGTACGCGTCTAAACCGACTGGAGTAAGACCTCTAGGAAGGCCTGACCTGTCTAGGTTGGGCGAACCGGACTGCTGGGAGCAAAAGGCGCAGGATCGAGGAGCTTGGCGTAAAATCATCAAGGAGGCTAAAACTCTTCAAGAGTTGTATGGCCATAGGAAGTAAGTAAGTAAGTGAAGTAAATGTTGATCGACTGTGTCAGGTGAAACCCTCATAATACAGCGCTCTTGAGATTATTAATTCATAAAAATAGCTAATCAAATTAATTGTTTCAGAAAAGTTGTGTCACAACCGAAACATGTCTACAAAAAGTATGAAAAGTGTTGTGGAAATACAAAGTGTAATTCTACTTATTCGATTTACACTTCAGAACGCGACATTGCAATACATTGATATATCGTTTGATTGTATTTGTAATATATCTACGATTTTCGATAAAATACTGATCCCGCTCGCAAAAAATATTGATTAAACTATAACATGTTATTTGAATCGACGCGTAAATGTGTAACGAAGGAATACCGAATATCTTTCGATATCGAATTTTAAATATGTTCAGTTGAATTTTAAATATGTATTAAAATTATTTGAGGCTATGTGTACTATTATAGCTATGCAGCACCAGTAGTCGAAGGTTAATATAATACATTCTTTATTTTTCGATTTCGTGCTCAAATTGTGTGTTTTCAGTAAATTATTAAAAATTATCAAATTTAGAATACTCGTATATGAACATCGGTAGTGCTTTAAGGGGTAGGATGATCGACTTCTGATTCAAAATACGAGGCATATCTAGAAAGTAAGTGTACTGAGGCTCTCACGACCGGATGGATTTTATTTTCGACATGTTGGCTACACTTCCGTGTAGCCTGACCCTTCCCCTCCGCACCGAGACCGGTCCGAGGTCAGTACGTTGAGAAGTGTCGACGCGACAACACGTTTCGTGCAAAATGTCAATCCAATCTCCCGCCAAGTGCGAAATACGCGGCGCCGGGCAAGAGTTTTTGAGGCGCTGCAAACTCCATGGAGATGAATTTCTCCGCTCCATCGTTACTGGAGATGAAACTTGGGTTTACTACACGCCTGAAACCAAAAGGCAGTCTCAACAGTGGCGTCACACCTCTTCACCCTCCGCCAAAAAGTTCAAAACCACAATTTTAGCCAAGAAAATCATGGCATCTGTGTTTTGGGACTGTCAAGGCATAATTTTAATTGAATACATGCTTCAAGGGGAGACCATCAACTTTGCAAGATACTGTGAGACCCTAAAATAAATGCGGAGAGCGATTCAGAACAAGAGTAGAGGCATGCTGACAAAGGTAATCTGCCTACTGCACAACAATGCCAGAAGGAACTGCTCGCCTCGTTTAAATGGGATGTCCTGAACCATCCCGTGCATTCCCCTGACCTAGCACCTTCAGATTACTATCTCTTTACCTCCCTGAAGCTGCACATGGGTGAGAAAAGGTTTTCAACCGACGGGGAGGCAAAGGAGAAGGTGGAGAAGTGGGCGAAGGGGTTGGCGGGAAACTACTACGCTAACCACGTAATTTTTTAGTTTAAATAAAAAAAATTGTAACCTACAAAAATTCAGTACACTTACTTCTGGAGATGCCTTGTATATAAGTTACAGAAGATATGATCAAGTCTTGAATATCACAGCTAGTCATTTTCGAAACGCCATCGATACCATTATGCAGCCATCTTAATTTATGTAACAAATTTATTGCGGATTGTTTTAATGAAATGTCTCTCCATAGCGCACGCGATCTTTTAGCTTAGTTCAATATAATAAAAAATCTATTGATTAAAATATTGAGTAAACAATAATAATAAAAAATAGACGACCAAAGAAGGCAAAATAAAAAAAATAATAAATAAAAAAACTATTAAACTACTATAGATTATGTATGTAAAAATGTTGTTTATTGTACTGCAAGAAAGGTTTTTTGTTGCATCAGAAAATCTTCTTGTTGCTAAGGAACTTAAAGGTGGTATTGAATAAATTACGTATTAATTATCTTGTGGATCTTAAAGTATTCCTTAATGGTCCATCTGAAAGAGAATGAACCAGAGAATCTTGAATTGAGGCATTCTTTGCCGATTCAAAATAAAATATATCTAGCAATCAGTGATTGACATTCATAGAATGTGTTTAAAAAAATGACTTGCCTCGTTTTATTCATCAATTTACTATGCATATTCGCATTAATGGTTTCCATTTTGATATTTTTAACGTTTTTTGTGGATTTTTAAAATTTATTTAATGTTAAATTGAAATTGGAACAAATGAAAATATTGTTTTAGAATGTATCTTTTGTTTTACATTTATTTATCTTCGTTATTTGTATGAAATGCGGCCCAGATGGATTTTATTTAGGAATTATATTTCTCAAATCATTTAAGTATAAAAATCTAAGCCATTGATTTATATAGTATAGGGTGTCCCAGAATTTACGCAAGATTTGAATTAAATAGAAAACATAATTTTTAGTCTTCAGATAGTTTTTTTTTTTAATCATAAAGTGCATGGCATAGGGATTTATGAAATTACACATTGGGAAAATGGCCTCCACGGCTTTGCTGGCACATACGCACTCTTTTGTCGATAATTTTCATGACTATTTTGCATAAATGTGCCTGGATTTCGTTGAAGCAGCGTTTAATTTCCTCCTGTAATGCAATGATGGTTGAGGGCTTGTTGATATAGACCCATGATTTCAAATAACCCTATAAAATAAATCTAATGGTGTTAAATCACACGAAACGAGAGAGTACAGACAAACGGGTTTTCACCAACACTCTCACACAATTCTTCTATATTGACATTTGAGGGGCTTGTTTTTGGACGACCAGTGCGTTTAGCGTCTCCGACTGATGCAGTCTTCCTGAATTTTTCAATTAATCTCTTCACAGTTGACGAAGTTAAAACACTATTCCGACCATATTTTGTATGAAATTTTCGAACTGCGGCCGCCGTACTTTCATTATTTTTGAAATATTGTTGTATCGTGTAACGCTCCATTTTTACTAACCCTAAACTGTCAGCTACCAAATTGTTTTTTTTCAGTGTTGCCAACAATTTACTGCACAAAAGGCGGCAAATTCAAATCTTGCGTTAATTTTGGGACACTCTTTATATATATTTTTTCTGATGATAGGGTAGAGAATACAAGATTACGTTAGTATTATAAATAAAGTGTTGTTTTATAAAGTAAAAAATATTATTCAATTATGAATTCGCAACATAAAGTAATGGTGAATATAGAAGAAATAATATCAAATATAACAATAATATCATAATACATCAAATGTCATATCTACCATTACCATATCATTTAATTTAGTATTTACATGGCTTAATATTTCTAACGGTTAAGTTTTAGTAAGAGAATAATCTGCATGTACAACATTTTCGAGCAGTCCTGAGACAAGTTCTTTCTTTCAACTCAAGAACTTGTAGAACATCATCCTTCAAAGTAAACTTCAAAAGCCACATGTCCATTGGTCAGAATTTGTAACTCCTCTACTAACGTGTGGTCCCTTTCTTGTACACTGTTTCATTATTGAAACTCGTGCGTCAAAATTTTCTTATCACGTAAAATACACTCTACTATATAATAATTTGATTTTATCAGAATAAAGAAAAGACAAAAAAAATGAGCTGAGAATGCTGAGTGAAACAAATTAGTAACTAGTGTTTATCTTTATATATATATAATTCTTCTGTACGTGCGTATGTATTTGAATTTCTCCTAAACGGTTGGACCGATTTTGACGAAATTTTTTGTGTTTGTTTGAGTAGATCCCTGAATTCCCAATTGGACCCGGTAAGTGACTGTTAAAACATTCTGGGAAGTTCATTCCACGTATGGCATGTATCGCAATTGCGTGCGCATTGAGTATATAGTTTATCATTTAGTATACAGTTGATCGAAAATACGAATATCGAAAAAACTTTTGCTGGTTCAGCTTATAGCAGGCAAGCCGGCACGTTCGCGCAGGACAACTTCTGTCGGGTTCGCTAGTATTATACAATTTTATAATATATGTAAATAAAAAATCTATGTTTTATATAACCAATAAAACAATCGCGTTTTCTTTACGTATTTTATAACGGAGTTATACATACTAAAAACCACAACTATCAATAAAAAGAACAAAATTTAAAAAAAACTAACATTTCATTTCTTCTTTCGGTGCCGTGTCAGGCCCCCCCAACGTTGGCGATCACTACAGCGGAGGAATCTCTATCCTGCATCATTTGGAACAGGTTCTGAACTCTTGTTATTCCTGTCCACTCTTTTTCGCCATAGTGATTCCTGGGAAAAGGTGACCTGGGAGTGGTTTCCCGTTGCCTTCTCTGTTAGACGTTAACGAGTTGGACTAGTCAGTAGTGTTGCCGGTGGAATGCAACTGGGCGTTTCGCAGCATTTTATAGAATCACACCCTCCAACAAGATGTGACTCGCCGCGACCCTACTGACAATTCGAACCCCATTACAACACAGTATATGTATATCATAATAACTACATAATTTTTTTTCTCTTATTTTTTTTAGTTTCAATCCTAGGGATAAGTTTACAAAAAATTGTAACATTTTTGCTGGTACTTGGGATGCCGCTTGGCCACTTAATGTGGTAGTTTCCCATTTTTTTGTATGCAGCATGTTATTTGAACCCAATTACTGTATATGTATTTTTGCTATTGATTCTCATGACATGTGATATGCAGTGGCGGTACTCCCATAGAAGCGCAGAAGCCCGGCTTGCGTAAGAAATTTTGGATCAAAACCTCTTCTGGCTTACAGAGGTTCAGCTCTTGTGACTATTCCTCTTAGTTCTGATGGGAACATTGTTGGAAGGTGATTTGGTGGATTCTTGATTTATGCGGGGGCATGATTACTTAGATATGGGGGCTTAGATTAAAAATTTCTTACGCAAGCCGGGCTTCTGGGCTTCTATGGGAGTACCGCCACTGGTGATATGTAGCTAGTCCATCGCCATTTTTATTGTCACGTGATATTCACCAGAAAAATGGCAGCGTGATTTTATTTCACCCTTCTTGTTACCACTCGGCCACGAAGGTGGTTTGTACATAATAATAAATGTACTAAAAACTATGTACATAATATTAAATGAATCAGTAGTCATGTTGTTAATTTTTTTTTAAATCAGTTATAATTTAAATGACAGAGAGAAGTAACAAGATAATGTCATCTATCGTAGATAAATTGTTAAAAAATACTGTTGATATGTTAATGAACAATTCATGTGTAATAAGGCCATTCATTTGCCGTAGGGTTATATACGTTTCTTAATAAATATTTGAAAGCGCGAGTGTTTTTTATCGATTTTACAGAGATTTTATATTTATTTATAAAAATATGAATAATTGCTACAAATTTATTTCGCCTTACGAGGAAAATGGAGTTTTACAAAATAAAACCCCTACCACCAATATATGTTTTTTTCTCCTTCTTCAAGTGCCCTGTTGGGTCCCCCCAACGTTGGCGATCACCTCGGCGAACCTGTCCCTGTCCTGCGCCGCTCGGAACAGCTCCTCCACACTTCGGATGCCGGTCCACTCCCTCACGTTTCGCAGCCAGGACATTTGTCTCCTTCCGGGTCCTCGGCGTCCCTCAATTTTCCTCTCCAAATCAGTTGGAGAAGGTGGTACTTTTCCCCAAGCAGTATATGACCTAGATGTGAAATCTTTCGAACCTTGATAGTTGATAACAGTTCCTTGTCAACTCTAGCTCGCCTCAGGACCTCGGTATTGGCAACCATGTCTGTCCAGGGAACTCTGAGCATTCGGCGATGGAGCCACAATTCAAATGCTTCCAATCTGTTCATTGAGTTAACTTGGTTTTTACTTAATAACTGAATATTTGGTTTATATTTCATAAATGGTAATCCGGACTTTGTTACACTTGCAAATTGTATTTCTTGGTACTAATAATAATGTGTTAAAATAAGTTTCTAAAAACAAATGACATCAATATATGTGAACAATCGCGTGATATTTTAAATTGACAGGTTTGAATACAATTAGATGATGTAACAAGCGAAGTTCACACATAATCCAGGTGGGTAAGTACTTACTGTTTATTCTACAGGTACTTTTTTAAGCATATGGGCGATGTATAAATGTTATTTGTTTTGAATATGTTGGTATCCCTGGAAAGTACATGCAATATATTTTCACGGGCAAGAATGTCAAGAGCGCAAAGGGCCGAGGACATCAAAACTAGTTTCATTCAATAAAGTTATTGAATATTAAAATACAGCGCCTATGTGTTAAGAGAAATAATCATCTGTATATTATTTATTAATTTATTTAACGTAGCTAGATAGCAGAGTTCTTATAAAATATTGACCGACTTATTTTTAAAGGTAATATTCCGTTGTTCAGTAAATATTTATCCTAGTTTATACAAAAATATTAAACTGAACTATACTAATTTTAATACAAAGAAATTATTTAAGATAAATATCAACAATAAGAGAATTTTTAAAACCTCTGAATAAATTTCTAAAATAAGAAAAAAATTTCGTGTGCCATAGAATCTAAGTGAGTATAGATTATTAAAAAGTGGAAAAAATAATATAACTGATAAAAGCGGTTGATGAATATTTATTTTATAAAATCTAATCCAGATCTCATATCAAATTGTTATAAGTAAACTTTTTTTTCGTGAAATAGTTTTCATAATTTAACTCAATTAAATAATCATCATCTAACTTAACCTAACCTAACCAAAAAAGTAAAATGGTAGTGCACAATGGTGTTGTTCCATGCTTCGCTTCGATTCTGTATCGAAGCGAAGCATGGAACTTTCAAAATAAGGATGAAAGTAAAATAAATGCAGTAGAAATTAGATATCTTAGACGAATGAGCGGAAAATCTGTGAATGATCGAATGAAAATATAAGAGGTGAATGCGGTGCGAATGATGGTGTTATGAATAAAATAATGAAAGGATCATTAAGATGGTTTGGACACATGGGAAGAATGAATGGAGAAAGAATTGTATAAAAAAATATATTAACGATGTAAATGGAACTAGTAATAGAGGAAGACCGAGGAAAAAGTAGCACGATCAAATAAATCGAATATTGAATGTCGGCCACATGAAGAGAGAGAAATCGATGTTCGTGCATTGCATTGCGGTCCATTCTTTATTTTTCCTCTTCAGGGAAATGGCGTGATGATTAGTTTATTACTAACTAACTAACTAACTTACCATCACGCCGTCCCTGCAGAGGGGTAGGCAGAAATAATGGACCGCCACACTGTTCTGTCCTGACATAGTTCTCTCACTTCCTCTACATTCGTGCATCTTGTCATGCACGCACATCGATTTCTCCGACTCCTCACGTGACCGACATTCAATATTTGATTGATTTGATCATGCCACGTTTTCTTCGGCCTTTCTCTATTTCTAGCTCCGTTCACGTCGTTTACATATACCTTCTTCACCATTCTCTCTTCAATCATTCTTTCATTAATTTATTTACTTGAAATAGTACACATGTACACAACACATGTTCTAATAAAAACAATTAAACATTCTATTATAATAATAAGGTGACAATATGAGGTTTTATTTTGTTTACATATTTATTTCATTCTATTCAAATTTTTTTATGCTCTCTGCTCACTTTTGACATCCTCCGGTATATCTTCATAAATTTTAAATGCTTTATACATAAGAGAATTCTGAGATTTGTTTTTTTTTCTGAATGGGAGCCTTAGTTTATTTTTGTTTCAATGTGTCCAAACCATCTTAACGACCCTTTCATTATTTTGTTCATAACACTTTCATTCATTCGATTAGTTAATTAGTTAGTTATATTATATTATATGCTCGTATATTGAACACATTTATTTAAATTTGTGATGAATACTTGAACATGCGGCTGTAACCATTACTAAAAATCTTTTGTACATATTTGTGAAGGAAATAAATTAGAATAAATTTTCGCTATTATTCTCCTTGATTCGCAAAAAGCCGTGTGGCCATTTGTTATTTTTTGGCGGACTAATTTGACTTCCACTCATTATTTTCTCGACGACAGATGTTGCAATAGCTCTGAGTAATCGGGCCAGAACGGTAAAAACACAATTAAAATGCCATAAATTAATCTTTACAAACTTAGTACAGAATATGTACGATATTAAGGACTGTTCATTGAAATTTTATCGAATTGTGGAGGTTATGCAAACCGGATTTATGATAATAATATTGTGTAAAATATTTAGCTAACCAAATATTTAAATAGTCCATTATTTTGGCCGAAACACTATGATCCTTTAACATTATAAACTGTTTAATTGAAAAAACTTTGTTTTATGTATCACAATTATATTTTTATTTTACGTGACAGCTATTTCATCAACCTTTGTTGACATCATCAGGTGTTACAATAATATATCAAATGTCTAATTTTCGTGATTTTTCGAACCTTTATGTGAATTCCTGATGTCAATTCTGAGCACTCAACTCCAGCAAGAACTTCAAAGTTATATCAAAGAAATTATTAAATTTTAGATAAACTTATGGCGTTAACACTGTGGAATTCCATAATGATGAATTTTTTATGAAAAAAAATACTGTTTTTTTCCACTTTTGAGTTTATTTTTCTCGACATTTTTCGAATTTATATCGTTCTCCCGATGATGAAGGTGTAAGCCTTAGAAACATGTCGAGAAAATTAAAATCAAAAGTGGAAAAAAAACAGTGTTTTAATTCATAAAAGTTCGAAATTATTAAAATTGACATAGGAACAAATACACATAAAGGTTCGAACAATCACAAAAAATTTACATTTGATTTATTATTGTAACACCTGATGAAGTCAACATAGGTTGATACATAAAACAAAGTTTTTTTTTTTATTTAACAGTTTATAATCAAATATTTACATAAACATAATATTTATATTATTTTTTGTTACACTTATGGCATTAACACTGTGGAATTCCGTAATGAGCACTTTTTACGAATTAAAAAACTTTTTTTTTCCGCTTTTGAGTTTATATTTCTCGACATGTTTAGAAGGCTTTACACCTTTTACAATTAATGTTCTGTCTTTTTAACCTTGTTTATGTTAATGTCTCTTGTTAATATTCTGTCCCTGGTACTCTGTCTTATTTTAATTTGCATATGTTCATTTTAATTACACAAAGAAGGACAGAAAAACATTCTAATAATTGAAAAAAAAAAAAAAAAATCATAGAATCAATACACTATAAGATAGCGCGAACAATGAACTTGAACAACTTCCCGACAGCTTTCCGTCAAGATTAAATTTTCTTCTATCTAAGATTGTTCTCATGTTCAGATAAATCTTCCTTTAAAAACATATAAATCACTCGCCTTTAAAGTCTCAGAAATTTTTCCTGAAAAAGTGTTAAGTTATAGGACGATCTGTGAGAAATAAAGTGCTTATCTTAAAATATAGGGACCAACTTACACAAATATATAACCATTACATCATTGATTTAAGTTAAAGAACTTCAATACTTATACAATAGTGAACATTAAATAAGTTTGGTGTTTATACTGTTCGTTTTTTTTAATGTGAAAATAAACAGGGTCATTGACTTTTGATAGTTCTAATTTTGAATTTGTTTTTGATACACTATAAATATATTGCGAAACAAAATGGCTTCCGTAGGTACTCGTAGCTGTCAATATTTTTTCGTTTTGGCCAATGTTTGAGTACTTTTTGTAATGCGAGATGTTTAAAAAAAGTTCCATACACATGCATGTGTATCGCCGTCGGTAGTTAATTGTTTTTATGAAGATATATCACACAGTGTACGCTCTCATATCGAAGTTGTGATTCGCTCTACACATCTTTCCGCCAGCCAGTCAGGTAAAATGTCAATCTTTATTTGAATAAGTTTTACGCTGAATGGATCTTTGATCTCAAGAGAAGACTATACGGATCACAGAAGATCCATTATCACCAAAGAGACCAAGGCCTAACAAGAGTTCAGTGGCCGCCGGAAATAAGTAAGCATAATGGATATTTGGTACTCATATTACAAGTTGAAAACAAAGATTGTATCAGGGAATATTAAATTTAAATAACGTAGTTGAATTAACAATCTAATAATTGCACAGTAATTTTAAATATTGTGAAACGCGAAATATCAAAACAAGGTTAAATAAAACAAAGTAAACCAGAATATACATTTTATCGATCATATCAAAGATATTCATTCTTGAATCAAAATAAATTATTCTTTAGGAAGTACTTCACGATGAAAATATAATATTTATTTATATTTATATTTTTCTTTTTTATATACTTTGTATACAGCACTAACTAAAAAAAAATATGAATCAGATATGTTTTGGCCAACCCGGTCCTTCTTCAGTGATATTATAAAGATATTTAAAATATTATAAAATTGTTATTAAAACAAACAAAAGTTGTTTAAAAATAGAAGGACTAAAAATTCTATAAATGATATGAAATATTCACTCGACTCGGACATTCGAAGATGTCCTCATAAGACGAAACACGTGTCGTGAATATTTCATATCATTTATAGAATTTTTAGTTCTTCTATTTTTAAAAAACTTTTGTTTATTTTAATAACATCATTATGGAATTCTATACACTTAATAATACATCGATTAATATATTATAAAATTATTTATTGTTTCTTGAACAATGATGTAAAACTCCATATTGAATAATTAATACGAATGAAAACGTCAGTTTTCTAGAAGTTATTATATTATATGGGAATGACATGTTTCGCCCTTCTAAGGCATTATCACATTTGATAATGCCTTAGATGGGCAAACTTCTAGAAAACTGACGTTTTCATTCGTATTAATTATTATAAAATTGTTTACAAATATGATCAGTTTTTACAGAATATTTATTTATTTATTCTGTATTCGTCTTCACTTTGTACGGAAAATTTTTTCTTCTTCATCTTCATTCTTGTACCTTTACCTATGTAGTCTGTTGCTTCTCCTGTAATATAATATAAAATCCCTGCTGTCCTTCCATCTTTTAGGAGGTCTTTCACGACGAGTCCCGTGAGGCTGATTATGTAGTGCAATATAAGGGAGTCTGGTGGTGTCTATTCTTTGGACATGCCGTACCAGTCCCTTCTTCGCTGTCAACTCCATGTTATAAAATTATGTACAAATAAAATAAAAACATTAAATAGTCCATTGTTTTGGCCGAAACACTATGATACCTTAACATTATTTGGTTGATTTGTGATTTTTTTTTTAAATTACAAAAATTTTACATTTGACATATTATTGTAACACCTGATGATGTCAACATAGGTTGACGAAACAGCTGTCGCGTAAAATAAAATCAATTGTGATATATAAAACAAAAATATTTAATTTAACAGTTTAAAATAAAAACATTATATACAACAATGTCATTATTTTTTGTGATAAAAACAAAATTAAACGTATCGTGTAAAATTCAACGTACTCGTATTTTATAATAATTTATCTTAACCAAATAATTTCTTTAATAGCAAATCAATGAGGGTGGTAGGGACAGGCTGCCTCCTCTCAGGTTACCTCAGCTTAGATACGAGTATGTGAAATTCATGTACTCGTACTTATCAAAGGATTATTTAATATGGTGTGAGGTAAAGGTGGTGGGGACAATTACGATTTACTTAAGATTCTAGGGAAAATGTAAGCGTACCTACAATGGTAGCAATAAAAATGTTTTATTGATTATGGTTTATTTATATGTAGTTGGCAAACATGAATTTAAAATCAGTTTAGATAATGAAAACATTTAATATTTAATTATAACTTTATTATTATAAATATTTAGTTTAATTCCACTTGGTTTTATTGCTTTGACTGGTTTTGGTAGCTAGCAGCCATCTTCACCAGAAGATTGCAGCGAGCTGTCGAAATTGGTTCAAACCATAAAACCAAGCGGAATTTAATTTAACATATGTATTATAAAAGAATTTTATTTTTATTTATTTACAATGAACTTCTAACAAGAAACTTTAATCAAAAACATTAATTATAAAATCAGTTACATTGAGTAATTTTCTATGTATTGTGTCATTTGAACGCTTGCAAATGTCTATGTAGGGTATTGGAGGTAAGCTTACAGGGAGAAAAACAATACCAATTTTGAGATCGCCAATTTATGTTGGCCAGTCTCTAGTTATGTCAACACGGGCGTCCTCGTTTATCTTCTTTTTCTTTTACAATAAATAACAGCTCGACCTACTTCCTGAATGGGAGAATTATTATGTTCGACTGAGTGAAACCTTACACTAATAACGTTTGGAGTAACGTGAGTGGGGTATTTATTTTAGGGGCCAAAATTTTATTTCCTTAGGCTAAAGGTAAAAGGCACTTCGTTTTTTTTAAAGACAGAATTTTTTAGAAAGCTTTTAGAATCGAAGTAATATTTCTTAGTTATATACTGAAGACTTTATATGATAGATACCTAGGTGTAAAAAATAAGGACAATTTATTGTTAGACGAAAGTCTTGTCAATATAAATATTATTTGTTGCAGGTTCGAGGAACTTGGAAGAAAATTAAGGAGGATACTAAAATCTTCAAGAGCTGTATGGCCATAGGAAGTAAGTCTCCTTCTTCGAGAGCCATGTCAGGTCTTCTCGACGTCGGCTATCACCCTGGCGTAGGCCTCTCTATCCTGTGCCAGACAGAACAACTCCCCCACCCCTCGAACTCTGGTCCATTTCTTGATATTCTCGAGCCAGGACATCTGGAGTCTTCCCACACCGTGCTTATCCTCGATCTTCCCTTTTATGATGGGGTGCAGCAGATCGTATTTCTAGGAAGTAAGTAAGTAAGTAAGTATAATTTGTCAAGCTATAATCAGTTATCTATCCCAGCGTCTAAATTTTAATCAGCCGAAAAAATACTATTGCATCTGTGACATGTTGTCTTTCAATTTCTTATTTTTGTGTTTATTGTTCAAGCAAACGTATTGTTAACCATTCTTCAATCAGTTGTTTATGGTGTCTTAATTCTATGCTATACACTTATTTACTAACTAACCATCACGCCGTTCCACTGGAAGGTAGGCAGAAAGGATGAACAATTCTATACTGATATAACTCTTGGGCCTACTTTATATATTATTATTTGCTTTATTCAAGCAAAAAATAAATAAAAATAACATAAAATAATTTAAAAACACTTAAACTTGTTTTTTCTCAACTTCAGTTTTGACAGAGTGATTTAAAACAAATTAAAGTGTTTTAAAATTATTATTAATCATGCTTCACCACAAATAAAGTGCTTCATATGGAATATTTATATTTTTACAGTTGCAAAATAAGTAAGCCTCGTGAATTGGCTACTTTTCATTCTTTTTCTTCTTTAATTGCTCTGTCAGGTCCCCCCAACGTTGGCGATCACCTCGGCGAACCTAACCCTGTCCTGCGCCACTCGGAACAGCTCCTCCACACTTCAGATGCTGGTACACTCCCTCAGGTTTCGCAGCCAGCACATCTGTCTCCTACTGGCCCTTGGCGCTCCTTAATTTTCCCCTCCAATATCAGTTGGAGAAGGTGTTACTTTTTCCCACGCAGTACATGACCCAGTTGTGAAATCTTCCGAACATTGATAGTAGATAACAGCTCCCTGTTTACTTTAGCTCGCCTCAGGACTTCGGTATTGGTAACCATGTCTGTCCAGGGAATTCTGAGCATTCGGCGAAAGAGCCCCATTTCACATGCTTCCAGTCCTGTCATTAAGTTGAATTTTAAGGTCCACGTTTAACATCCTTACAACAATAAAACAGACCACACATAGCATTTGATCATCGGAGTTTCAAATTTACGTTATCATTGCTGAAGAGTGATCTCATTTAATTAAATGTCGCTCTTGCTGCCTCAATTCTGCAATCTACTTCTCATAATTTGTATGAATTAAGTTTTGCATTCATATTCTCATGAGTTCAATATATTATATAATACATTTAGAGATGAAAATATATTGTTGACTGATAGAAGAGAAAGCCGAAGATGGTAACAGAGTTATAGATTTACGCAAGGAATGATCGTGTCTCTTCATGATTAATGTATAATTTTGCCTCGGGGCATAAGGGAAGTATAAGAAGATTATGGGGGATCGAACTATTACCACGGGCGGGCACCTGAACAGGCGGTATTATGTCAACTAACCCCGCAGATTATCTGGTTTGGGTTTATGGGCCAAAGTTTGGATCGTTTCGCTTTAATTTTCTTGGAACTCCCTCAAACTTGTTTAATTGAAAACTTTTGTTTCCAACTACACGCTACTTTAATGCCTCGACGATTTTACATGGAGACTACTATTTATTATTTTTAACAAACGTTATTACATTATTTCAGAATTAAAGTTTAAGGTAGTCCAAGTTTTAGAACTTTTTGAATCTTATTACTCTCTAATTTTACAATACAAAAGAAAATTTGAAGTGAAAATGTCTTAATGTAATTGAAATACCTTAAATGAAAAATACTTAAAATAACTGGAGAGACAGAGTATGCAGTGAGATTGCTTTCCAACGGATGAAAAAGCATCTTACTCAGGGGATAATTCGAGAACATATTTAAGATGAATATTAAATATATAGAACATATTTAACATTTAATATGGAGTTTTACATCATTGTTCAAGCAATAATAAAATACATTTGTTCTATGTTTTTGAAGAATTTTTTAATAACATTGTTCTTTCTCAACACTTTTTAAAAAATTTCACAAAAATGTTTCGGGCCGCAGACGTCCTTCTTTAGTGTAGAAATTGAAAATTTTCAGAAATTTTCAAAATTTAAAATGCAAAAAAATGTTTAAAAAAATACAGAAAAGAAAGTTAGGGCGAATACAGAAGAAAAAATATTTATTTTATTAAAAATACAACGTTAAACTAAAATAAAGCCATTGTTTTATAATTTATTAAATATGTTTTTAACATTAGTAATTTACTTGAAAGTTCAGTACCCCCGAGGGTACGGGTGCGGCCCACACGTAGGAAAGCGCTACTTTACAACATGTTGTATTAAGTATCTGAGTAAATATTTTGCGGAATTATCTCCCTTGCGTATCGCGCATAGGACTCGGGGGTGATTAGGAGGCTAACGGACTGAGCAAGGCGAAGGGCGATAGCCTCGAGATAAATGGATGCTGAGAAGATTGATACACCGCACACTGTATGTTATGGCGAATTAGAGGAATCTTGGCTCCAGAAAACCCTATTAGTCATCTGCGTTCATTGTGGCTTTCATATACGTTCATTACCGCCAAACGTTTGTTAAATTTAAACAATAGAGTGCCTAAAACCATACAACATTTTAACCCTTACGGTTTCATTTCATCGCGAAAACCAAGATATAGGTATATAAATTTTGAATGTTAATTTTTTTCTTCTGAAGTTATACATCCCTGGACGGTTCACGTGGGATTTCAAAAAACCACCCAAATCGGGAGAGCGGGCCGGCCACTTCAAATCGCCCCTAATTGAGATGAGGCGCTCTGGGAAGTGTTCCCTCAAAACAGTCATCCCGTGACAGAAATCCCGTGTTTATGTGAACCATCACCATAAAATATTTGAAGACTAACATCTAGGAAGAAATTGCCAAGATAACGCCTGATAGAAATCAGTTTACTCAGTGTATGGAGAATGGGGATGTCAGCTCCCTGATTTCATCTTCAAAAACTAAGTAAAACAAAATTTTAGGTTTGTGCCTACGTTATAAAAAACACGTAAAAATTTCGGATTCATACAATGGGTTTTATTAAGTTTTGAAAAAAGTATTAACCCTAGCATTGTAAGACAAGTGTTGCCTTAATTGATGTGTTTATAAAACCAGACTTTATTTCAAATAAAATAGTTCAATAAAATGATTTTAACACTTTTTAATTCTATAATAGGTAAACTAAGGCGTTAACACTGTGGAATTGTATGATGACGGATTTTTTATGGATTTAAAAACTTTTTTTCCACTTTAAGTTTATTTTTCTCGACAAGTTTTACAGGCTTTTCACCTTTATCATTGGGAAATCGAGAGATTATTTCATTCTACCAAAGGTGGAGGTGTATAGTCTCTGAAACATATCGAGAAAAATTAACTCAATAGTGGAAAACACTTATTTATACATAAAACTATTTAATACCATAATTACTTTACTTTTAAAAGAAGGTAATTGTTTTGTTGTGTAAATTTCTTTCCGTATTATATAATTAGAGTATTGTGTTTATATTATTTCAGGTGCAGCAATTCATCTCCTGGCTCCACAGCATAAAGAACTAAACTGACTTTTAAAAGCGTTGAGTTGTTTCTGAGCTGGCAGGGACAGAGATGTCTACTCTCAAGTGATAGTCAACGTGGAGGACCTGAAATGTCGCTGAAATAAGAAGAAGGATCAATCTTCTACTTATGAACAAAATGTGAGTCCTTCAAGCACAATATTTTAACATATTTGATGAAACACTTTATTTACCCATGGTATTATTAAACCTTTTCTTTAAATAATAAATGGTTTACGTAAAAATAAACTATTATATTAAGTAATAATAAAATAAATATAATTGCTGAGAGCTACCAAAGACAGAGACGCTTATTTTATTTAGACTTTGTATATACAACACATACATTAAAAACATTAAAATTACATATACATGTTTCGGACAATCAGTCCTTCTTCATTGAAATTTTGGCGTTGAAATTTTGCATGTTTATAATATAAATATAACTTTCTCCAAATTTCAGAAATTAAAAAAGCAATTAAAAATAATCAAATAAATTTAAATTATTTATGTTGTTTATTGAAATTATTTATGTTTTTTATTGAAATTTCTTGATAGAAGTTCATTGTAAATAATGAAAATAAAAAAAATTTATTAAGAATTTTTCTATGTTTATTTTTAGTGTAAAATCTACTTATTGATTTTCGTCTTCGACCGGTTTCGGCAGCTCGCTGCCATCTTCTGGTGTTTTCAATTTAAGTCCAATCTTTGTTTATTTCATTTGTTGTAAGTAATCACCTAAACCCCAATTAGAACTTTAAATTATTATTTTAAAATTTGAATTGAATCATAATATTTGTTATAACAAAAGCATAAAAGTTCCAAAATCAACTGTATAACATCTGTCAGATCGTGTAAACAATTTTAAATATGTATCTTTATAATATGTATCACTGAAGAAGGACTGGTTGTCCGAAACATGTCTATGTAATTTAATTTTTTTAAATTTAAGTGGTGTATATACAAAGTATATAAAAAAGAAAAAGAGAAATAAGGCATCTACAACACAAAGTATGGCGAATATAGAAGAAACATAATATTTTCCTTACATCGCGTATAATATATTCTATATGTCCAGAAAACTATGATTTCTTTGACTAATTCGTAACGCAACGTTCGCAAGGTTAATTTTATTTTTAACTTCCAAACGCCGCGTTGGTCTAATATTTTACAGAGTCACAATAGTCAAAATGTCATTCAATATACAGGCACTCTACAAAAAGAGTAAAATATTTATTTGAATGTTAAAAAGTATACACAATAAAAACTGATATTGTTTAGGTTGGGTAGTCTTGAAATTTTATTCTGTCGTTGAAAGCGTGTCAAAAATGCTTAAACCATTTTAAAATACAATGAATGAGTAGAAAGTTGATTTTCATGAATTGCACCTTCTTGCGTAAATTGCAAAGGTTTAAATTATTTTATTACTGTTGATTCCTTTGGTAGCTATAGGCCAATACTTATTAAAATATGATAATATTTCTCATCTAATTAAATGGATCGAAGTCATTTTAGTACGTTGATTATATGTATGATATAAGGCAATATCACCTAACCTATCTTAGAGAAAAAAAATATGAAACAGAATAAACTAAATTTACATTACTTATTAATATTTTATTAAAGAATATTCAGAATATGCCATTTTTATATGTTATTCTTTTGTTGTTGAATTATCTTTTTATTTTAAATTATCTTATTCTTTTGATGGTTAAGAAAACATAAGTTAACGATGTAAATGGAGTACGGAGTCGAGGTAGACCGAGGAAAACATGACATGACCAAATTTATCAAATTTTAAAGGTTGGTCACGTAAGAAGACAGAAGAATCGACTTGTGTGTATGACTCGTTGTATGAAATGGGGAAGCTAGAGAGGTATGTCAGGACAGATTAGTGTGTCGGTCCATTCTCTCTACCTACCCCTGCGGGGCAACGGCATGATTGTTTGTTGTTCTTATTCTTTTAATAGATCCGACGATATTTGACACAGAAATTATGTTTTCTGAGATGATGTCCAAGTGTATCTCTATCTCTTAGGTGGTCTTCCAGGTGCATGGTGTTAAAAGGGGATTTCGTTAGCCGCTTTGTTTGCCAATCTGTCATTCATCCATTTTGGCTACACAGTTTCTTCAGAATCTTCTTTACGGAACAATATCTTAATTTCATTTTCACAAGTTTTTCATACTCCAACGTTGCGAACACGATTTCGGTGAGTTCATACAAAAATGGATCTTAGGATCTTCATCTTAGATGTTCTTAGTAGCCTTTTGGTTCCTAAAGAATCGGTTCTTCTTCTCTACAGCAAACGTCATGGTAGGTCGCCCAAATGTCATATAAGTTCTGACCTTGCTGTCAATACCCATGTGTTAGTTCTTCCAGACCAGATTTTTAGGTACGGCAGACGGTTTATTGACTTGTTCTCATACGATACTTCATTACCATTAATGCGCTTGAAATATAAAAGTTATATGTGTTAGTAAATTAATTCAAGAGGTGAGGTTAGGTTTATTTCATTATTACTATGTAAGACGGAAAATTGCACAATAAATACATATACACAATAAACACAATTGTTAGGTTAATTGAAACATACGCTAAAATATGAAATTGCTAGTTCCACATATAATTACTTATTAAGAAAGTTTCAATCCTGGGATTGGCTTGCAGCAATTTCTTCTATTCTTCTCTTCCATTATTCTCTGTCTTTTGCGGCTCTTTTGAAATCTGCATATGATGAGCAGCGCACGTCCACCAACAGGTCCTCCAGGTACTCTCGGCGTGGGCATCCCCTAGAGTTTATCTCCTCGGTCATACCCTCCATTATGGCATGCAAGAGGCCTTCTTGACGTATTACATGGCTGATCCATCTTGCACACCTTTCGGACAAGGTCCTGAGCAGGTGCCTTCCTTTTTCGATTCTTTGAAGAACCTCCTCATTTGTGATGTGATCTCTCCAGGAAATTCTTAATAGTCTTCTATAGGACCGCATCTTAAAAGCCTCTAGTCTCCGTTTATCTCTTTCGGATAGGCACCAAGTCTCGCAGCCGTACATCGAGATACTCCATACATAGGTCTTGATGAGGAGTATTCTCAGTTTTAGGTCTATATTATTTGATTCTATTATAATTACTAAGAGCATTTATATTTGATTTTGTTGATATTTTGCCATTTAGCAAGACTACAATTGAATGCATGAATTTACACACATTGTTATGAAAACGAATCACAAACATAAATGAAAACAAATATTGTAAATTTTAGCCCGTAAAACATATTACATTATACGATATTATATTATTTGATTTTGTCCTGGTTAGCTAAGAGAATCAAGGCAATACAACGTATTTTATTTATTTTATGTTTTTATCACAATATTTTATAAAAAATGAACATTATAGTAATGTAAACTATAAAATAAATATACACGCAATTCGCTTGCGTATTTCATGAAATATTACAATTAATTAGCATAATTTTCAGCATTCTTTACCTCATTTTGCCTGGTAGGCGCCTACTTACATAAATTTTCATTAGTGCAGATTTTCATTGTACGTAAATGCCACGCACAGAACAACAGTTTTAAATGACATTGGTATACCTGACCTTTTGTCTAATTCACGCTGAATAATTATGTTAGATGATCGTCTTCGTCGCAATACGTAGAAATGTATAGGTATTTCAGTACAATTTTAAAAAGGCATGTACATTATTTGCTTCCTTTTGTTAAAACACGCAAATTTTACTGGCGTTCTATTTTTAGACACGGTGAAGACACATAAACTTCTCGGCGCACAAACTTTGAACATGCTTAAATTTTCAGTCGTCTGTTTTAGGAGGTGAGAAGAGAGTGTTTTTAAAGAGAAATGGGTGAAACTAAATAATTTTAAAGTGTTCTGCTTCCTTATTCGTTTGTTTTCAGAACGTTACAGTGAGTGAAATATGTTCTTGAAAATTATTAGTTTGTTTTTGAATCAACAAATCGAATGTATGTATGCATCATAAACCAAAATGTTGTTTTGAAATTAGAACGCATTCAATAATATATTGAACATACATATAATATAATCTATTCGTTTTATTACGGTAATTTTTAGAAAACCTTCTTTTTAATATATTTTTACGAGAATATAAATTTATTGAGGAAGTGATTTTTTAAAATTAATATCAAAATAATGGGACGGTTATAAAATTTATCACAATAACAATAACAAAAAACTTAATGGTATAATCTTCAAATATATTACATAACTCATACTATTAATAAAGAAAATATACTAGGCAAAATAAATGGATTTTATACAGTTAATATTTTTGTATGCCAAAAACTGGCCAATAACACTGTTAAAACATTTGATAATGCCTTTATAAGGCGAAATATGTCATTTCAATTAAAATAATTCTAACAAACTGAAGTTTTGATTCGTTATAATATTTAGTATTTTTTGTATAAATCGTATTTTACATGGATGGATTATTGAAAAAAAAAATAAAAAAATTACTTTGTCTTTTTTAAAAAATTACTTTTTATATACAACACTATTAAAAGTGTAGTATACACAAAGTATATTTAAAAAAAAAAGACAAATAAAATATCTACAACACAAAGTATGGCGAACACAGAAAAAAATTACGATTGGTTTTAAATTGAGGGTTCAATATTTTGAATACTTTTTTGGTATTTTTTTGATATAATAAATTTTGATAACATTACACAATAGAGAACACGATTATAAAATTTTCTGTAACAGTAAATAAATGGTAATTATGTAGAGAATAAGTTTAATTAAGCGCAATCAATCGTAAATAATATTTCATTTATGTTTTAGAATATTCAGGAGTACGTATTAAAATAATAGAGTAAAAAGTTTAAGTTGTTCAGAGCATTGTCAAATATTATTATTAATAAATCTTAAATCACCATAGAAAGGTGAATCACATAATTTATATTCGTTTTATTTATTTCGAGTTTTACATCATGGTTTATGAAACAAAAAAATTCTAAACTTTTAATATTTTTATCTAAATCACTTAATTTGTTTACACCAACCGGTTTCGCTCCCGCCGGAGTTTCGTCAGTGAGAGAATAAACTAGACATAAAATAAGAGAACATATGAAAAAAGAAATGTAAAATGAAGGAGAGAAAGAGAGGTAGGAAAAAGTGTGCGCGAGGACGAATAGGATGTAAGAACGGAGAGTCATGATCATTAGGGAAAAATTATGGAGAATTTCTACTTAAGATTCTAGTGGCGGACAGGGGAGTTCATTTATATCAACGCTAATTGTAGTCGCCAAAATAATTGTTTAGACAGGCGAAACATGTCCTTCATCTAAAATATACTGAAACTTCTAGAAAACAGAGGTTTTCATTCGTATAAATTATAGAGTTTATGTCTTTTTGACTGTACTGCATGATACTTAATACTCACCATGCGTAATATCATAGGTCAATCACCTTAGTTCGAGTAATTATGTAATTACATGAGTTTCTTAGATATGGTTTAACGAGTTGATTTAGATTGCGAGTAACTCCATAGACATTTGACATGGTAATTTATTATATAAACTAAAACTAAAATCTTAATTAAAAATTAAAACACCTCCATTTTTGGTTTTTACACAACTTTATTTGTTTAACCTACCGTGTTCGCTTCCGCCGGAGCTTCGTCAGGGTTCAGACAATTTCTAATTAATAGTGAAAAAAGTTTTCTTATGAAGCACTCACAATGTGGTTTGATTTGTTTGCTCACAATTTAATTTGGAACTGATAGATATAAAATAATAAAACACATTGTACTGTATTTATCTACGCTATGGTTATTATAATTGATGCCAATTAGTTTCGCCTGGACCCAAGCTTCATCAGGTCAGTATAATTACTTCGGTTTCTCAAACTTTATTAAAAGTTATTATACTGCCCTGATGAAGTTTGGATCAAAGCGAAACTATTTGGCGTCATTATAATAATCATACCGCGGATAAATATGTACAAAGTATTTTTTATTTTATATCTATAAGTAGAAAAGTGTTCAAGTGGACATTTTGGCAGTCACCAAAAGGGTATTTTAGGAATTTATTAGAACATTTAAGAATTTGTTTAATTACAAATTAAAATTATTTCATTAAAGTTCTTGACGGAGTTGTAATAGTCATATGCGGCTTCATCCTAAACCGGGATGTAGCGCTGAGAAGAATAATTGATAGTTAGCTATCCGTGGCTTTATCCCACTGCATTCCTCTTGGGCATGCTGGGGACCAATAGTTTACAGATAAGAAGGGATGGTTGCACACTTACCCATTTCTTCAGACTTATCAGGGGATTCTTTGAGAACTCCGTCATCTTGGAGGCTATCCATCTTTATGTTCCGGATGGCTATCTTCGACAGCGTCAGCACAGACTGTTTTATCTCCCAGCATGCAGAACCAACCTGCCTCTGGTGATGCCGGTGGGGAGAGCAATCAAACTGCTGAACATGATCGCTTCGGAGATCGATGTCTTTCATATTCGTGAAAGTATATTCAGAAGACAAATACTCTTGACTTTGGAGAGTATTTTGTATTCCTAATGTCGAACCATCTCTCATGCGTTCCTGGTATTATATATTCCTTATGTTTTACCTGTTCTCAATAGATGCCTTAAACTATAAAAAATGTTTGTAATGTCTTTTGAGAAAAATAAACTGATTTGATTTGATTTGATTTGATAGTTTAATGAGTTACAGCGGGCGTTTAACTTTGAGGGATTTATTATATTTTCTTTAAAATAGGAAACATATTTAGTATAGGACTATTTATACGCTCGGTCTGATTATTTGATACGTAAATTCATCTTCTTCTTCTTTAACAGCCGTTGTCGTCCACTGCTGGACATAGGCCTCCCCCATACTTCTCCATGTATGCCATGTCATACGGTGGGTGGTTGGCATTACAACGCCACGCTTGCCAGACGGGTTGGTGGTAGGTGTCATTCCACGTTAGCCTATGCATCAATATTATTCACCGAGGTTATTCACACTCGATCTCTAACATTTCGCATAGTTTCCAGGGGAGACCAAAGTCGAGGAGGTGTGGATAGGTACTTGGGATCAGATCAATCCTCCAGCGTAGCATGGCCACCGCTCGAAGAGTCAATAGGATCCCCCTTACTCCCCCTACCCTTATGCAAATTCATAATGCTTGTATTTTTTCTTTATTTAATTTTAATTTTTGAAAATCGAAACACAACGCGGTAAAAAGTATTTGACATTAGATAACGGTTAAGATACATATGTATAGTTTATCGTACTACGTGTGTACATACTATACAATATACACATTTACTCATACATATAAATACACATATAATTGTATTAGAAGTAGATGATAGGTTTCCCAGGAGTTAAATTACCTGCGGTCATACTGAAGCCCTAATTCGGGTTCTCAAACATTATTATTTCCAATACCTAAATAACAGTGCTTAGAGCATAATTATAATATATAATCAATTAAAAATGAATTAGTATAAAAATATTAATAAAAAATTCCTCTTTAATGTCTATATATTTGATTTCATCCTACTTGATTTTTAATTCCGACCGGTTTCAGCAGCTTGCTGCCATCTTCTGTAGATATAACTAAATACGTAGTATAATTACACGGTTCAGCATGGAATACCAGATAGACGGCGTCTACCGGGGAGACCTGCAGTTCAGCATAACAGGAGGAGAATCCTGTTATAACTGACTCCTAAGTCTACAAGAAGTTGAAGAAGAATGAGATATATTATAAAGACTTTTTATTAATATTTGTGAAATGTATACTTATATCTGTATACGAATCCTGGATTTTCACCTGTGGGTGGTTAATTTAAATTTTTAATTATATCTCAATAGAGACGAAGAAACAAACTGGAAACTGACTATGGATGATCAAGGTGTTTACAGGACTTATGACCTGTCATTGGTTGGGTTAAGCGCACGCTTTATGTAATTACAACATTCCCCATTCCACCATTGTTATGATCATGTATGATACATTTTTTGGAAGTTGTATATATACTCCAAATCCATACTTATTTTTACGTGGCAGTTCCAGTTAGCCATCTATGTAGATTTGATTGTACTAATTAATTTTTTAGATTAATCTATACAATCCATCCACTAACGCCATCTATGAAGAATGATTGTTTTAGCATTTAGCAAACTACTTTATTAACACAATGCGAAGAGGCTACCGCCTCCTATCACTCTGTTAGAAGTCGCCTGGAGTATCCACTCCTATTTTATACGCCAAATAATTGACCAGAATATTTACAAATATTTGTGAAATGTATACTTATATCTGTATACGAATCCTGGATTTTTCACCTGTGGGTGGTTAATTTAAATTTTTAATTGTATCTCAATAGAGACGAAGAAACAAACTGGAAACTGAATATGGATGATCAAGGTGTTTACAGGACTTATGACCTGCCATTGGTTGGGTTAAGCGCACGCTTTATGTAATTACAACATTCCCCATTCCACCATTGTTATGATCATGTATGATACATTTTTTTGGAAGTTGTATATATACTCCAAATCCATACTTATTTTCACGTGGCAGTTCAGTTAGCCATCTATGTAGATTTGATTGTACTAATTAATTATTTAGATTAATCTATACAATCCATCCACTAACGCCATCTATGAAGAATGATTGTTTTTAGCATTTAGCAAACTACTTTATTAACACAATGCGAAGAGGCTACCGCCTCCTATCGCTCTGTTAGAAGTCGCCTGGAGTATCCACTCCTATTTTATACGCCAAATAATTGACCAGAATATGTACAAATATTTGTGAAATGTATACTTATATCTGTATACGAATCCTGGATTTTCACCTGTGGGTGGTTAATTTAAATTTTTTAATTATATCTCAATAGAGACGAAGAAACAAACTGGAAACTGACTATGGATGATCAAGGTGTTTACAGGACTTATGACCTGTCATTGGTTGGGTTAAGCGCACGCTTTATGTAATTACAACATTCCCCATTCCACCATTGTTATGATCATGTATGATACATTTTTGGAAGTTGTATATATACTCCAAATCCATACTTATTTTTACGTGGCAGTTCCAGTCAGCCATCTATGTAGATTTGATTGTACTAATTAATTTTTTAAGATTAATCTATACAATCCATCCACTAACGCCATCTATGAAGAATGATTGTTTTAGCATTTAGCAAACTACTTTATTAACACAATGCGAAGAGGCTACCGCCTCCTATCGCTCTGTTAGAAGTCGCCTGGAGTATCCACTCCTATTTTTATACATAAATAATTGACCAGAATATTTACAAATATTTGTGAAATGTATACTTATATCTTATACGAATCCTGGATTTTCACCTGTGGGTGGTTAATTTAAATTTTTAATTATATCTCAATAGAGACGAAGAAACAAACTGGAAACTGACTATGGATGATCAAGGTGTTTGCAGGACTTATGACCTGTCATTGGTTGGGTTAAGCGCACGCTTTATGTAATTTCAACATTTCCCATTCCACCATTGTTATGATCATGTATGATACATTTTTGGAAGTTGTATATATACTCCAAATCCATACATATCTTCACGTGGCAGTTCCAGTTAGCCATCTATGTAGATTTGATTGTACTAATTAATTTTTTAAGATTAATCTATACAATCCATCCACTAACGCCATCTATGAAGAATGATTGTTTTAGCATTTAGCAAACTACTTTATTAACACAATGCGAAGAGACTACCGCCTCCTATCGCACTGTTAGAAGTCGCCTGGAGTATCCACTCCTATTTTATACGCCAAATAATTGACCAGAATATTTACAAATATTTGTGAAATGTATACTTATATCTGTATACGAATCCTGGATTTTCACCTGTGGGTGGTTAATTTAAATTTTAATTGTATCTCAATAGAGACGAAGAAACAAACTGGAAACTGAATATGGATGATCAAGGTGTTTACAGGACTTATGACCTGTCATTGGTTGGGTTAAGCACACGCTTTATGTAATTACAACATTCCCCAGCGATAGGAGGCGGTAGCCTCTTCGCATTGTGTTAATAAAGTAGTTTGCTAAATGCTAAAACAATCATTCTTCATAGATGGCGTTAGTGGATGGATTGTATAGATTAATCTAAAAAATTAATTAGTACAATCAAATCTACATAGATGGCTAACTGGAACTGCCACGTAAAAATAAGTTTGGATTTGGAGTATAAATACAACTTCCAAAAATGTATCATACATGATCATAACAATGGTGGAATGGGGAATGTTGTAATTACATAAAGCGTGCGCTTAACCCAACCAATGACAGGTCATAAGTCCTGTAAACACCTTGATCATCCATAGTCAGTTTCCAGTTTGTTTCTTCGTCTCTATTGAGATATAATTAAAAATTTAAATTAACCACCCACAGGTGAAAATCCAGGATTCGTATACAGATATAAGTATACATTTCACAAATATTTGTAAATATTCTGGTCAATTATTTGGCGTATAAAATAGGAGTGGATACTCCAGGCGACTTCTAACAGTGCGCTAGGAGGCGGTAGCCTCTTCGCATTGTGTTAATAAAGTAGTTTGCTAAATGCTAAAACAATCATTCTTCATAGATGGCGTTAGTGGATGGATTGTATAGATTAATCTAAAAAATTAATTAGTACAATCAAATCTACATAGATGGCTAACTGGAACTGCCACGTAAAAATAAGTTTGGATTTGGAGTATATATACAACTTCCAAAAATGTATCATACATGATCATAACAATGGTGGAATGGGGAATGTTGTAATTACATAAAGCGTGCGCTTAACCCAACCAATGACAGGTCATAAGTCCTGTAAACACCTTGATCATCCATAGTCAGTTTCCAGTTTGTTTCTTCGTCTCTATTGAGATATAATTAAAAATTTAAATTAACCACCCACAGGTGAAAATCCAGGATTCGTATACAGATATAAGTATACATTTCACAAATATTTGTAAATATTCTGGTCAATTATTTGGCGTATAAAATAGGAGTGGATACTCCAGGCGACTTCTAACAGAGCGATAGGAGGCGGTAGCCTCTTCGCATTGTGTTAATAAAGTAGTTTGCTAAATGCTAAAACAATCATTCTTCATAGATGGCGTTAGTGGATGGATTGTATAGATTAATCTAAAAAATTAATTAGTACAATCAAATCTACATAGATGGCTAACTGGAACTGCCACGTGAAAATAAGTATGGATTTGGAGTATATATACAACTTCCAAAAAATGTATCATACATGATCATAACAATGGTGGAATGGGGAATGTTGTAATTGCATAAAGCGTGCGCTTAACCCAACCAATGACAGGTCATAAGTCCTGTAAACACCTTGATCATCCATAGTCAGTTTCCAGTTTGTTTCTTCGTCTCTATTGAGATATAATTAAAAATTTAAATTAACCACCCACAGGTGAAAATCCAGGATTCGTATACAGATATAAGTATACATTTCACAAATATTTGTAAATATTCTGGTCAATTATTTGGCGTATAAAATAGGAGTGGATACTCCAGGCGACTTCTAACAGAGCGATAGGAGGCGGTAGCCTCTTCGCATTGTGTTAATAAAGTAGTTTGCTAAATGCTAAAACAATCATTCTTCATAGATGGCGTTAGTGGATGGATTGTATAGATTAATCTAAAAAATTAATTAGTACAATCAAATCTACATAGATGGCTAACTGGAACTGCCACGTAAAAATAAGTATGGATTTGGAGTATATATACAACTTCCAAAAATGTATCATACATGATCATAACAATGGTGGAATGGGGAATGTTGTAATTACATAAAGCGTGCGCTTAACCCAACCAATGACAGGTCATAAGTCCTGTAAACACCTTGATCATCCATAGTCAGTTTCCAGTTTGTTTCTTCGTCTCTATTGAGATATAATTAAAAACTTTTTATTAATTTTTATTTTCATTATTTAAAATGATCAAGAAAATTCGGTTAACAAAATTAATAATATAATGTTTTTTCAAATGCCCTTTATATTAATAATTTATGATATATAGTACCATGTATAAGAGCGGCTTTAGCAACAGCTGTTAAAATAACTAACCATCACGCCGTCTCCCCGTAGGGGTAGGCAGAAAGAATGAACTGCCACACTTTTCTTTCCTGACATATTTCCCTCGCTTCCTCAACATTCATACATCTTGCCATGCACGCGCGTCGATTTCTCTGACTCCTCACATGGCCGACATTCAATATTTGATTTATTTGATCGTGCCACGTTTTCCTCGGTCTTCCTCTATTTCTGGTTCCATTTACATCTTCAACATATTTTTTTTTTACCATTCTTTCTTCATTCATTCCTTCCATATGTCCAAATCATCCTAATGATCCTTTCAGTATTTTGTTCATAACACCATCATTCGCACCGCTTCACTTCTTATATTTTCATTCGATATTCTATCATACACAGATTTTCCACACATTCGTCTAAGTGATCTCATTTCTACTGCATTTTTTCTAATTTCATCCTTCTTTTGCCAGTTCCATGCTTCGCTTCCATACATAAGGGTGGGTAGAAGAACGCCTTTTATGTTCCAAAAATTACAAATAATTTTTTTCCAAATATACCATACTTTGAAATCATAGTTATAAATAAATAAATAAATAAATTGTTTACGTGATTTGTCATCGATTTTAAAAGTAATTTTTTTATTTGTTGTGATTTTACAAGTATTATGATGCTATAATACACACGTGTTAATTACATAATTTGGTTAATACTATAGCTTAAAGAAAAACAACGATTTTAAAAATAAAACAAAAACACAAACAAAAAACAGGTATCTATAAAAATTACACAGATTTAATTTTACATTGTAATATTGTACAAATTAAAAGGTAAATTTGTACATTTCTGCGTTTCGTCAGCTGACCCATTTATTGTGTTTATTACGAATTTTTATATGAATTGTTTTTTTTTCCTTTTCGAATTTAATTATCTCGACATGTTTTGAAGGCCTTCGTCATCATCGGGGGAACCATATAA
Organism: Lepidostoma basale; assembly: GCA_022606425.2. Classification (NCBI taxonomy): domain Eukaryota; kingdom Metazoa; phylum Arthropoda; class Insecta; order Trichoptera; family Lepidostomatidae; genus Lepidostoma; species Lepidostoma basale. The sequence goes on from JAHDVF020001016.1 coordinate 122,714, forward strand.
AAAGTTTATATCACGATGAAAAGTGTAAAGTCTTCGAAACATGTCGATAAAAATAAACTCAAAAGTGGAAAAAACTGTGTTTTAATTAATAAATAGTATTTATTACGGAGTTCCACATTGTTAACGCCTTAAGTTTATCTAAAAGTGTTTTTTTATTGAAGAGGCCACCCCTTTTTCTAAAAGATTTACTACATATCTAGAAAACAAACGTTTTTATCAATAAAAAAAAACTCTTATTTATATCATATACCTTATTGCCTAATTAAATTCTAATGTCTGACGGCCCATTATTGTAATGAATATTTCAAATTAGAATTAAACACTTTTAAAACGTTGTATAAAACCACTTTATTTTGAGTCAGGAGCGCTAACCGGTTTCACTTTTGCTGTTGTATTGCTATGTGTGTACGGCGGGACATAGAGGGAGAGAAGCGTAGCTTAAATGTAGTCTGGGTCCCCCTTGGTTGCAAATATACATATATATATATTTTTTTTTAACGTAAGTCCCGCATGGACGGAGGACGGGCCTAGGGAGTGCACGAGTGAAGCTGACGAAAAGCGCCGCTGCGCCTATAACAGCTTCGAGTAAGCGGAGGGAGCCCTCTATGATTCGCCAAATAACCGGTTTCACTCTGTAAGGAGCTTCGTTAGGGCTATCATGTAACTGGAATGAATATTTCACTTTATAATTATTTCACTATAGGTAATCAATGGGTGAGAACCGTAATAGTCGTCGCATTATAAAAAATGTTTTTTTAGATAAATAAAAATTGTATTAAAATGTGTAGAATATAAACAGCCAATTTGATTTCTTGAACAATGATGCAAAACTAGATATTAAATAACTTATGCGAATAAAACGTCTGTTTTCTAGAATATTTTTATATTTTGATAATGCCTTAGCAAAGCGAAACACGTGAACGAATAGTAAAGAAAGTATAATTAAACGACGTTAACGGAAAACGTGGCACGATCAAATTAATTAAATATTAAGCATCGACAACAATATCGGTCATGACACAATGTAGACGACGTGATGGCTAGTAAGTTAACTAGTTTGTTTCAAGTTATATTACCCGTATTACAATATTACATATGTAAACAATATAAAAATATTAATATCGTATTTTAAATTCTTTTAAATAATAGAGTAATTTTAATATAACCACACTGTTTACGAAAATGACCGTGAATAATGCAATTCAATTTAGCAAGAATATTTCTTTACCACAAATCATTATATACATAGGTATTACGGTAGACTAATTTAGTTTCTACTGATTAACTAAGATGCATTTAGAGGTTCAATGTCACCATAGAATTTCGTTGCACAATTTTTCATTGCAATATAAACTAGTTTTTACATAAAAGATCAGTTTTTTCAGACGTTTGAAGCCACTCGCACTTTCAATTTCTTTTACATTCGCCATCACTCACCACAAATAAATCACTTTAACAAAATAATTACTAAATATATTAACAGTTGGCTTACAAGACGTTTACAGCTTACACTACTTTAACATAAAGTTTACACAACGTTTACACTACGTTTACATTACATTTACACCACGTTTACACCACGTTTAAACCACGATTACAACACGTTTACACCGCGTTTACACCACGTTTACACCACGTTTACACTACGTTTACACCACGTTTAAACCACGATTACAACACGTTTACACCGCGTTTACACCGCGTTTACACCACGTTTACACTACGTTTACACTACGTTTACACTACGTTTACACTACGTTTACACTACGTTTACACTACGTTTACACTACGTTTACACTACGTTTACACTACGTTTACACTACGTTTACACTACGTTTACACTACGTTTACACTACGTTTACACTACGTTTACACTACGTTTACACTACGTTTACACTACGTTTACACTACGTTTACACTACGTTTACACTACGTTTACACTACGTATACACTACGTTTACACTACGTTTACACTACGTTTACATTACGTTTACAAAACGTTTACACTGCGTAACCACGTTTACACCACGATTACACCACGTATACACCACGTTTACATCACATTTACACCACGTTTACACCACGTTTACACCACGTTTACACCACGTTTACACCACGTTTACACCACGTTTACACCACGTTTACACCACGTTTACACCACGTTTACACCACGTTTACCACGTTTACACACGTTTTGTTTACACCACGTTTACACCACGTTTACACCACGTTTACATCAGGTTGACACCACGTTTACACTACGTTTACACCACGATAACACCACGTTTACAATACATTTACACCACCTTTACACCACGTTTACACCACGTTTACACCACGTTTACACCACGTTTACACCACGTTTACACCACGTTTACACCACGTTTACACCACGTTTACACCACATTTACACCACGTTTACACCACGTTTACACCACGTTTACACCACGTTTACACCACGTTTACATCAGGTTGACACCACGTTTACACCACGTTTACACCACGATAACACCACGTTTACAATACATTTACACCACCTTTACACCACGTTTACATAACGTTAACACCATTTTTACACCACGTTAAACCAGGTTTATATCACATTTACACTACGTTTATACCAGTTTACTCTATGTTTTTATCATGATTACACAACCTTCACGTCACGTTTACAACAAAATAACACCACATTCACACTACGTTTACACCACGTTCTTTCCACGTTTGCACCACGTTATCACCGCGTTTACTTTATGAATCCACTATGTTCACATCACGTTTAAATCATGTTAACGTTAATTACTCGTATACGTTTACACTTATTATTATTATTATTATTTTGTTGAATCGCTCTTTACATCATGACAGCATGAGCCAAATCGATGTAAAGGCTATTATATCTATCATAGTGATTCTAGTGACATGTGATAGGTAGCTAATCTATTGCCATTTTATTATCACGGGAATTCTACACCAGACCAAAGACAGTGTGACAATGACACTGCCCTTGCCGGGAATCGAACCCGGAACCTTCGGGGTGGCAGTCAATGCACATACCACTCGCCACGAAGGTCGTACTTATGTATAATTTACGTTCAAATTTTATTTTCAGAACGTCGTCATTATATTTATGACTCTGATTGCGAAAATTTGTGAAACACGCCCTCGAAATCCATTTTGTTTTTAATTTTTTTCTTATAGACTTAACTCGTGCACCTTTTTCACACAGTACATGCTAATACGTTTTATTTCTGCTAATGTATTATATTTACATGATACTTCATGGAAAAACCGTCGTAGAACACTTTGGAGTTGTTGGGTTGGATGGCACAACTAGAAAATAGTTTTGGTAACATTAAACGCTGCAACCGTATCAGGTTTCAAGTGTAACTGATGCTTTTCTTGCAGTGCGGCTTTGTACTGTAATGTGGTTAAGACACCGGGTCCAGTTCTGGAGATTTTGTAACGAAACATTGTGTGAAGCCGGCTTACATTTCATTAAAAATATTTTTGTTCGTTTAATGTAGATAAATTTGTTCAAAATTGCGTATCTTTTATTAATAATTGTCACAAAGTGACTGTAAACTGATTGTCACACTGTCTTTGGTCTGGTGTAGAATTCAAGTGCCAATAAAATGGCAATAGATTGGCTATCTATCACATGTCATAAGAATCAATATAATAGCTAAAATAAATTGTATACAGTAATTGGGTTCAATCGACCTGTTGTTTACAAGGAAAAACATAATTTGGTGGAAAATTGTAATTTATTATCTACCAAATCTTTTAAACTACCGTTTGATTGCCGTGCCCATTGACAGTGATATAATGTTTTAAAATAATTTTGGAAATGCCTTGAAATAACCTTAAATCATTTTAGAGATTAATTGTGAAATAAGATAATGAATACATATCCTAACTTCTAGTCCCATTTTCGATAAGTTAAAATTTTTATTCCAATCCTAATAATAACTTTTATCTCCAGACTTAACTCCTTCCCTCACTTAAGTAAATAAGGAATAATATCGTAAAATGATTTGTTTATTATAAGAATTAAATTTTCTCAAAACAGGTTTGTTAAAAATAGGCAAAGGTCATAGATGTTAGCCAAAACAAGGTTTACTTCAATATTCTGGTTTTAGAAGTTTTAATCCTAGTCTTAATTTGAAAGTAAAGTCTTGTACCTCGTCTTCTTTTGCGCTCGGTTTTCATTCATGTCATCGCACACCTGTTGTAGATACTCTCATCGGGGGCTAACTTCCTTCCTAATGAAAAACAACTCTTGAAGGAAAGAATATTTGATGATTTTATTTCAAGTTCATCGATCCTGTGCCTTTTGCTCCCAACAGTCCTTTACGTCTAAAATAGCCAGATCACCCAGAATTAGGCGCTGTCTAGTTCTTTCAAGAGGTCTTACTCCAGCCGGTCTTTTGATTGCTCTGGGGGAGTCTGGATGGAGTTTAAACCTCCTTAAGGATATAATTCCAAGCTCCTCGATCTTCGTCCTTTTGCTTCGAGCAGTCTGTTTCGTCCAACTTTGTCAGATCAGCCAGAACATTATCCATTAGACGCTTTCTAGGCCTTCCCAGAGTTGTTACTCTGACTAGCCTTGACGCGTACTGGGTCTTGTTTGCTCTGGTCTCTCTGGATCGACATACATGCCTAATTCATGCTAGGCGACCGGCTTTCACTTTGCTCGTTATAAAGGGCTGCTGGGTCATTGTTACTTTTTATAATATAATAAAACTTCCAGAAAACTGATATCTACATCAATATTACTCTATATATCATACTTACATAGTTAACAGATTGTGACATAAGTGCGAACGGTGAGAAATTAGAGCAAGTTACCGAATTTGTGGGAAGCATGCATAGGGAGAAAGATATCGGAAGAAGGGTTGGAGCTGGAAACAAAATAAATGGTGCACTTAAAGTCATTACCGCAAATAGAAATATATTGACTGAAGCAAAGATGGCAGTGCACAATGGAGTTTAAGTGCCGACCCTTGTGTATGGAAGTGAAGCTTGGAGTTGGCAGAAGAAGGATGAAAGTAGGATAAATACCGCAGAAATGAGGTCACTAAGAAGGATGTGCGGAAAACAATGTATGATAGAATATCTAATGATGAAGTAAGAAAGGAATGTAAAGCGGATGAATGCGTGATAAATAAAATCAAGAAAGGGTCCCTTAGATGGTTTGGACATATGGAACGAACGGATGAAGGAAGAATGGTTAAAAAGATATATACAAGTAGTGTGAATGGAAAAAGAAGTCTAGGAAGGCCAAGGAAGACATGGCATGACCAAATTAATCAATTACTGAAAGGCGGCCATGTTCGAAGTAGGAACAATCGACAAGCGTGCATGTCACGATGTGTGAATGTAGAAGAGGTGCGAAAATTATGCCAGGATAGAACAATGTGGAGATCCATCTTCTCTGCCTACCCCTCCGGGGAAACGGCGTGATGGTTAGTTAGTTAGTTAGTTCGGTACTTATTTGGTAAAAGGTCCCAGATGCGTTTTTTGTGAAATTGAGTTAAATATACCATCAGTACTTTTTTGCACCCTTTATGTTTTGACAAAACGTTAGAGCTGTACTTTAAAAAAAAAAAATTACAATTGCGTTCAACTGCGTTATGCTGCGTAAATTGACATTTGAAATTTTTTTACAATTTGGAACAAAAATAACATTTTATAAATAATCAAAATAAAGTAAAAATCTTATTTTTGCTCTCCTGTAAAATTCTTAAAAAGCATTTGGGACCTTTCGCACAAATAGGTACCGAGTTAGTTACTATAGTTTTACCGTATTTTCAAGAAATAGTATATTTACATTGAACACTGTTATTATATAAATTATTAGTAAACAGTAAAGCCTTGCCAATTGATAAAAATAACATTTGTATTGTTTTCACAACATGTTTACTCAAAACAAGGTGATGTTTACTACGACGCTTACATTTGCCAGATATTGAGTAGCCGTGCATATTTCGAATACCGCTGGTGGAATTGTAAACAATTGTTAAAAAGTGTTATGTTATCACTTCTTAGGAATCTACAACTTCTTGGAACAATATCATTGCCAAGGCCGTTTGTATTTATCGTACTGATGTTTACTTTCCAATATATTGGACGTACCTCACTGCATGTTACATTGTTGAACGCAAATGCATTAACACCTTAACTTTGATATTAGTGGTGCGACATCTCTTTGGTTTCTCCTAGTATCTATTTAATTTTTTTTTTAACAATAACAGTAAGCTATCGAAAGAAGATTTTGAAAGGGATATTAAAAGAAGGGTTGCGGCAGGCAACAAAGTGAATGGTGCACTTAAAGTTGTCATCGCAAACAAAAACCTATCCAAAAAAGCTAGAATGGCAGTGCACAATGGTGTTCTTCTACCGACCCTTATGTATGGAAGCGAAGCATGGAACTGGCAAAAGAAGGATGAAAGTATAATAAATGCAACAGAAATGAGATCTCTTAGACGAATGTGTAGATACTCTGTGTATGATAGAGTGTCAAATGAAAATATTATATAAGAAGTGAATGCGGTGCGAATGATGGTGTCATGAACAAAATAATGAAAAGATCATTAAGATGGTTTGGACATATGGAAAGAATGAATGAAGAAAGAATGGTAAAAAAATTATATGTTAATGATGTAAATGGAACCAGAAATAGAGGAAGACCGAGGAAAACGTGGCACGATCAAATAAATCAAATATTGAATGTCGGCCATGTGAGGAGTCAGAGAAATCGACGCGCGTGCATGACACGATGTATGAATGTTGAGGAAGCGAGAGAAATATGTCAGGAAAGAAAAGTGTGGCAGTCCATTCTTTCTGCCTACTCCTTCGGGGAGACGGCGTGGTGGTTAGTTAGTTAGTTAGTAAGCTATCGCACATAATAATTAAGTTTTTGCCTTATCGGATTCATTGTTAAATATAATTTATTTAGGGTATTGAGTCTTACTAACTAACTAACTAACCATCACATTATTTTCCCGGAGTGGCTCCTTTTCGTCAGCTTCACTAGGCCCGGAAGAGCAATCCTTGAAAATGAAACATTCCAACAAGAGAAACCACTTATATTTTCAGAAATGAATTGTATCTCAATAAAGACGAAGATGTAAATTATTTGGAAACAGAATATGGTGGTTGAGGCGTTTACAGGACTTATGACCTATCATTGGTTGGATTAAGCGATCGCTTTATGTATACACATTACTAGACAACGCCTGGAGAAAACTCTTCAATTTTTATATGCTTTTAACTTTGACCAGTTTTCATACATCATATGTGTGATAATTGGGTTGATAGCCTTTCACATTACAATAATAAGATTTTCTGCTTAATGCTTACATCTAGTTTCAATAGATGGAGCTAGTGTATATTACACAAATATATGTGAAATGTTTCTCAACGTGGTAGCATATATATGACTTTCAAAAATAATTGTTAGACGTGGTGTTCGTAAGAAGGGCGGAAAGGGGAAAGTTGTATTACATAAAGCGATCGCTTAACCCAACCAATGACTGGTCATAAGTCCTGTAAACGCCTCGACCACCATATACTGTTTCTAATTAATTTACATCTTCGTCTCTATTGAGATTCAATTATTTCTTAATGATTAACCCTTAATGGGTAAAATCCAGTATTTGTCTACAAGTATTTGTATACATAAAAAAGCCTTATATTTTTCAATTATAATATAAATACTTATAACCTATCATAAGATTATTTTCAGAAGGTGGGACAGTGAGGAATGGGTGTGAAATCTAATTGTTTAAATGTGCAGTTGAGACTCCTTATAATAGTCGTAAGACTCTTCTTCTTCTTTCTGTGTCTTGTCAGGTCTCCCTAACGTTGACTATAGACTCAAGGATGATAGTTTATTGTCTTTAAATCATGTAAATATTTACGTTCCCTAAATCCGAAATAAAGCAGGAGGCAATCGCTCTTTAATTGCTGTCTACATTGTTGACGATTCGTCTTCTTAACGATTGGGCATGAATTTACGAACTGTCTTTACATTAGACTAACAAAGAACTATTATTTGTATTAATCTAATTGTTCTGCCTTTAGAGTTCTTTCTTTATTTCGATATTATTTTTATCTGTATTAATGTAAAGATATTTTCTACATTTTGAATGTACACAAATACTTGTAGACAAATAATGGATTTTACCCATTGCGGGTTAATCATTTTAAAAGGATTAATTATATCTTAATAGAGACGAAGATGTAAATTGTTTTTTGGAAACAGAATATGGTGGTCGAGGTGCTTACAGGACTTATAACCTGTCGTTGGTTGGGTTAAGAGACCGCTTTATGTTATAACATTAATCTTAATAGATGGCGCTAGTGTAGATTAAACTAAAAAATGTGAAGTGTTTCTCAACATAAGTAGCATATATACATCTTTCAAAAATTGGTGAGACGTGGTGGTCGTAAGAAGGGCGGAATGGAGAATGTTGGTAACATAAAGCGATCGCTTAACCCAACCAATGACAGGTCATAAGTCCTGTAAGCGCCTCGACCACCATATTCTGTTTCCAAAAAACATTTTACATCTTTGTCTCTATTGAGATACAATTAATCCTTAAAAATATATATTCTACTTATAATCTTCTTCTTCACCTTCCTTGTTATAGATCTATGTGGTCTATTCTCCGGAAGGTTGTTCCTCTTGTTAGGTAGATTCCTAGCTGTTCTTCTTTCTCTTAGGAGTTGTTCGGCGAAGACGAGTCCCGTGAAGCTGATTATACCGTGCAATATTGGGGAATCTAGTGGTGTCCATTATTTGGACATGACCGTACTAATCCCTCTTTTGCTGTCTACTCCGTTTTACAATATTCTCAACCCCACATTTCCATCTTATTCTGGTGTTTCCCAAGTGTCCCAGTGTCTTGCATCCTTTCATCTTCATTGTCTTCTTCTCGGAAGTCTTCAAAACTTGTTTGGTCCTGACTGCGTCTGTCCTTGCTTCAACGCCATATGTTGTATGGTCAATTTGGTCTTATGCATGTTACATGTATTCGCATCTTACTTTTAATGTGGATACTAAACCAACATAATAATAAAATAAAATAATTATCTATTGAGCAATGATGTTAAACTCCATATTCAATAATTAATACAAACGTCTGTTTGTATTAATTATTGAATATGGAGTTAATATGAATACAAACGTCTGTTTTCTAGAAGTTTTATTATAATTTATATTTGATATGATGTCTTAGACAGGTGAAACATGTCATTCACATAAATTATAATAAAATTTCGAGAAAATCGACGTTCTCATTCGTATTAATTTAATAATAATGTTATTTACACCGATTCAATATTGATATAATTAAGGATTCCCAGGATAGCTTGTTTAATGTTGTTGAGAAAACGAAATGTCGCGATTTCTGGTATTTTAGGTAGCGTCGTGTGTATTTTTAGATTATAAAAAAATCTGTTATTCATTGGTTTTATTTAAATTTATGTTCTAATATAATATATTCGACTAGTCGGAGTTTCGTTTTTCCTCCTATTCTGATAGATAAACAACGCCGTAACTAATGGCTGTTAGCTAGTTGACTCCACACACAATATGGGTAATATGTAATTAATCTGTTTCGTGTTGTTTGCTCCTTGATTATTTTATAGTGAGTCAATGTTTACGCGCGTAGGTACTTCCCTTCGCGCTGTAATGTACATTAACCTATTTACTAGTATTATATCTAGTTATTTATCTCGTGTTCACATAAACACACTACACACGTATCTTCTGTAAGTGACGGCCTTTTGATATGTTCATATTAATTGTAACACACCTTGAAATATACCTCAGGAATGCCAAGTCCCGTTCGACTGAGGAAATTAACTAATTTCGTGTAGATCTTAACATACTCGTATATCCTAATCGAATGCATGAAAATGATATTAATATTATTTGTTTCTTGAACAATGATGTAAATCTTCATATTAAATAATAATAAACTGTTAAATTAAATAACTTTGTTTTTGTATCACAATTGTAATTTATTTTACGCGACAGATGTTTCATCAACCTATGTTGACATCATCGGATGTTACAACTTAGTAAATGTTAGGATGTTACTTAGTTAACTTTAAATGTTACTTAGTAACAGTTTAAAAACAAAGCTATATAGTTTAACACTTTCAAATGTTAAAATATCAAGTATTTCGACCAAAACAATGGACTATCAAAACAATATTACAAATGCAAACGTCTGTTTTCTAGAAGTTTCATTAGATCCTACATATATCCAAATCGAACGGGTTTAAATTATCTTCATATTTATTGTTTCTTGAACAATGATGTAAATCTCCATATTAAATAAATAATACAAATGCAAACGTCTGATTTCTAAAAGTTTAATTAGATCTCATATCCAGATCGAATGGGTCTTAATAATATTAATATTTATTGTGTCTTGAACAATGATGTAAAACTCCATATTAAATAATTAATACGTATAAAAACGTATGTATTCTAGAAGTTTTATTAGAATGCATGTTCAAATGAATGACACGTTTCGCTTATCTAAGGCATTATCAAAAGTCTAGTATCCGGATTGGTAAAAATCTGGTAAAAGTAGGTAGTATAAATTATAATTTATTGAAAGAAGGGTAGGGAGTAATAGAGTTGTCATCGCAAACAAAAGCCTTCTCAATAAATCTAAAATAGCAGTGCACAATGGTGTTCTTGTACAGACCCTGATGTATGGAAGCGAAGCACGGAACTGGCAAAATAGGGATGAAAGTAGAAGAAATGAGATATCTTAAACGAATGAGTGAAAAACGAATGAAAATATAAGGAGTGAATGCAATGCGAATGAAAGTGTTATGCACAAAATAATGAAAGGAACATTGAGGTAAACACACGGAAAGAATGAATGAAGACAAAATGATAAAAAGGAAAACATATGTTAACTATATAAATGGAAATATAAATAGAGGAAGACCGAGTAAAACGTTGCGCGATCAAATATATAGAATATTGAATGTCGGCCACGTGAGGAGTCGGAGAAATCGACGTGCGTGCATGATACGATGTATGAATATTGAGGAATCAAGAGAATAATGTCAAGAAAGAAAAGTGCGGTAGTCCAATCTTTCTGTCTACCCCTTCGGGAAGATTCGCATAAATTCTAAGAAGAATCTAGAAAAGATGCGTTTTCATCCGTGTTGATTATATTTTATTCGTCGTTCTTACTTCATTAATTTTTTCCACTTATCTAAACCATCTTTACGACCATTTTAATAATTAATGTATAAATTTTTGATAATTTTTAGGCGTTTATATTGCAAAATTTTACAAGGACAATAAAAACACTGTTTTTTTACTACTTTTTTAAAATTATTATAGAAAAATATAGTCGAAAAACACTGTTTAAATTCATATAACAACATTTATTATTTTAATTATGATAAAAAATACTTTTATAAAGAATATTGAAACCCGCGTTGTTCAACAGGGTGTAAAGTTGGATATATGAAAATTTTAATCATTGTTCAGGCAACGGTGAAAATTTTACTCAACTTCAAAATAACCAATTCCATTTTCCACATCACAAATCGACCTACTCGTATCTCTCTCTCTCTCTCTCTCTCTCTCTCTCTCTCTCTCTCTCTGGTTTCAATCCTGGGATTGGTTTACAGCAATTTCTTATATTCTTCTCTTCCATTCTTCCCTGTCTTATGCGGTTCTTTTGAAATCTGCATATGATGAGCAGCGCACGTCCACCAACAGGTCCTCCAGGTACCCTCGGCGTGGGCGTCCCCTAGAGTTTAAAAATGTATGTAAATGCTGATAAATAAATAATTGCATATTTTATACATTTTAATAAATATAATTATTGAAAATATTATTTAAAAAACTAACTAACTAACTAACTAACTAACCATCACGCCGTCTCCCCGAAAGGGTAGGCGTAAAGAATGGACTGTCACACTTTAACCGATGCGGCACTCCATTCTTCTCTTTTCGCCCCCGCGTGAGACGCGGTGTGCAGGGTTGTGAACCTCATCGCCACCAATAGGCATCTCCCGCGCATTCTTCGATCGTCCAACATCCACAAAATAAATCTAAAACAAATAATATAAAATACAAAGAAAAACACAGAAGTAAATAACTTGTATTCATTAGAATTTTAAGTTCTAATTGTTCATTAGAATTATAAAAAAATTATGTAAATCGGAAGTAACTTTTAATAAATATAAATTAGTATTTTGCAATAGGTTTAAAATAATTGAATATTCACATTTTTGACTTGTATCACTTTTCTCATATACACGCTAATATCGCTGATACAAATGAATTCTTATGCAGGTAGTTAAGCGAACTTGAATTGACAATTAGCGGTTGTGATGTTTAACATTTAAGACGTAGCTGGCGCTCTGAAGTATATTTATTGTAATTAATGTATTATGAAATTAAAGTACAAGTTGATTATAACGGAAATCGTAACTATTTCCGGATAAAACACAGCTGCTTATAATGACGGAGATTGTACTGATAAAAACAAAAATACAATTAATTTTACCCCATACGAGCAACCGAAAAGTGGAATACGTCATTATAAAATTTTATTATAATTTTAATAAATTTTAATGTAAATAATGAAAACAAAAAATATTTGCTACAATTTATTATTATTATTATGTATTTAGTGTGCTTCCACTTGTGTTTATGTTCGACCGGTTTCGCCATCTTCTGGTCTTCGGCAGCAAGCTGCCGAAACCGGTCGAACGTAAACACAAGTGGAAGCACACTAAATACGAGTACTCGTACATAATAAAGAAATTTTGTATACATTTTTTTCTTTTACTAACTAACTAACTATCACACCGTCTCCCCGAAAGGGTAGGCAGAAAGAATGGACTGTCACACATTTACTGATGCGGCACTCCATCCTTCCCTTTTCGCCCCGCGGGAGACGCGGTGTGATGGGTTGCGAACCTCATCCATTATTTTAAATGAACGTCTACCAATAAATTTCAATTAAAAACAATAATTATTAAAATTTTAATGTTTTTTAAATTCCTCAAAAATATCGTCTTAAAATATTTAGTTTTTTTATTCACTTGTTATTCAAATTCTGACCGGTTTCGACAACTCAGCGTAAAAAAGTTTTTTTATTTGATAAAATTTGTTTGAAGTTAGAGAATTTTTAAATATAATAACATGTGAAGACAGTGAAAATGGCATAACTTGGAAAAAAAATCAAGAATTTTAAACGTCGACTTTGTCAGACATGCGAAAAACCGATGTGCATGCATTATGCGCTGTATGAATGCCGAGGGATCTAGAGAGGTGTGTCAGGATTAAAAATTATCGTTTTTTATCTTGTCTATTTGCGTGATGGTAAGTTACTGTCTTTATGTTTAATTTTCGCCAAGATGAAATATAAAGGTTCCGCATCTCCCGAAAGATAAATCTCTCGTGACTTACTTAAAGCACACGTCTTCAGGTTCATTGTGTACAAATTCTGATACTTAGATGATTATCAGAATATCTTTCGCCTATAAATACTTTTCTTCGTATACTTAGAGAGGCTGACAACATGACCCGCGAGAATATAACATTCGTATAGTGTTTCAAGGTTGTGTAAAATCGTGTTATGCAGGCCGTTGCAGAGAATTCTAGAAAGATGGATAAAAAAAGCAAATTAAAATCAGTTTGAATGCCACACCGTTAAATAACGTGTTATGTTATTGGACAACTACGTTTTACTAGTTCAAGTTTAAGGTTAAAACCAGTTTCGTAATTGTTTTACGTTAATTGCTACTTTATAAAGTCATTAACTAATTCAAGTACTGGTATACTGAATTAAACGACAATAAATATAACTCGTGTCTACATTTTGTTTTGTGATTAGTTTACTTTCAACAAATTGGAAACTAACTGACGAATGGTTTCGATACTATGCGTATCGACATCATGAGGATCCCTGAAGTTTTTGTGTTTTCGTAAAACATTGTTTTACAAAGTACAACTTTTGTTAGGGATTGCTGAACAATTTTATTTATTTATTTATTTAGGGTAATAAACAACGATAAACATATATTTATACATACACAAAGAAACAACACAGGAAGGCCAATATTATATGTTTAAAATGCACATATATTATGTAAATGCTTAAGAAAAAAATACTTGTATATAAACAATAGAAGTAATAAAATTAAATAAAACAAAACAATAACCAATCTCACACTATTGAAAGTACTTAAATTTTAAGATTTTATTTATTGTTTCTTGAACAATGATGTAAAACTCCATATTAAATTATTAAAATGTATGAAAAAACGATGGTTTTCTAGGAGTTTTATTATAATATTTATGTATCACATGTTTCGCCCTTCTAAAAATGTTACATCTGATAATGCCTTAGAAGGGCGAAACATGTCGTAAATAAATATTATATTTTAAAAACTGTTAATGAATAAACTTTGTTTTTTGTATCACAATTACATTTTATTCAAATTGACATAGGAACAAATACACATAAAGATTCGAAAAATCACGAAAAATTGACATTTGATATATTATTGTAACACCTGATGATATCAACATTGGTTGATGAAACAGCTGTCGCGTAAAATAAAATATAATTATGATACAAAATATAAAGTTAATTCATAAACAGTTTTTTAAATAGATCATAGTGTTTCGGCCAAAACAATGGACTATTTAATACATATTATAATAAAACTCCTTGAAAACTGTAGTTTTTTCATACATATTAATAATTTTAAGATTTTTTTCTTATATATACTTTCCCATACATGATTAAATTACCTTTAATACGAATTAGTAAATAAATGCAATTAATAGATAACATGACATGTGTGATTGGTTTTTAAGTGAAAGAAAAGTATTCTATGGGGCACAAAACTTGCCTCCTAATCCAGAGAACTTGGGTTCAAACCAGGACACGGCCCGATTCCTTCGTCATTATAACGAGCTATTTTTGCTTTGTTTGGAGAGTGGATAATAAATTCCAATAATATTTATTGTTGCTTAAACAATACTGTGAAATTTCATATTAAATAATTAATACGAGTGAAAATGTCTGTTTTATAGAAGTTTTATTATTAGTTTATGGGAATGTCATGTTTTGTCTGCTTAAGACATTTTTAATAGCTAAATTATAATAAAATTTCTAGAAAACAGAAGTTCCTTCTCGACCGACGTTTCGGAGATCGTTGCAGTCTCCATCTTCAGGGTAATGTGGTGGTGATTACCACCACCACATTAGTCTTTAGATTGAGACTGCAATGATCTCTGAAACGTCGGTCAGGAAGGAGAAATCACACGGTGTTACCCAAAAACACACAAAACATAGTACTGCCAACCGTGAAAACTACGCAATTGTTTTTATTCCTATTAACTATTAAATATAGAATTATACATCATTGTTCAAGAAACAACATATAATGTTAATTGTGTTCTGATTTCTTTTTCTCAAATTATTATCAAATGTCAGATGGAATTTTCAATCGTATTATTTCTAAAACCATCGATCAAAATCCTTGGTGACTATATGACTACAATAAAAACGCGTATATTTCATTGTTAAAATTTATATTTTTTAACGCATTTCTTTAACAATTATAACGAACGAACTTCGGTTCTTCTCAAGGAAGAAAATTGTCATTAAAAAGTCTGTTAAACGTTTAAATGATATGAATCACTTTAGAATTATTTTATAATTAACAACTGCTTACAAGCAAAACTATAAATTTAATGAGTATCAATGAATTGCCGTTGACTTTTATTTTAATAAAAATAAATGAAATACATTTCACCAATCCGTATCAAGGATAAAAATCGCAACATTGTGTCATAGCGTTGAGTCGTTTAATGCACTGTATTAGCGAATCGAGTTCAATGAATTAAACGTAAACAAATACTAATTAATTCTACAAAAACCGGCATCTGAATGCGCCGACACTTTATAAAACGCCTGACAACGAAGAAACATGATCAGTTTGTCTAAACCAGTCAGTAATAACGAATCAAAACCCTCCAACGTTACGCAAAACTTGTTATCAATCTAAAGAGAATTGTATACATTTTCAATTGATATCAGTTCAATGTTTAATAAGTGTGTGAAAAACGTTATAACAGTTACATTAACAATTTGTGAAATTACTGGTGTTGAAGTGAAGATGTAAAACCCAAATTCCATATTTATTTGATTTATAAACTTAAAGCGTTAACCTTGTGTTATTCCATGATTATGTGTGTAAAAACTTCATATTAAATAATTAATACGAATGAAATTATCCGTTTTCTAAAAGTTTTATTATATTATGTTTTAACAACACATCGCCTGTCCATGGCTCTATCAAATGTCTTATTATACATTTGATAATGCCTAAGACAGGCGAAACATGTCATTCACATAAAATATAATAAAACTCCTAGAATACAGACCTTTTCATTCGTATTAATTATGTAAAATAACAGTCACACGTCTTAAAAATACTGATGAATTAATTTCATCTGTCTAAAAACAAAACATTCCATTTCAAAATCATAGCGTAAAACTCATAGCGTACCTAACCGGAAGAGAAATAAATTTCATTAAAAAATAATTTATTTTATGAGCCCAATTTTTACAGATTATATTTTGTATCTTGTTATGTTAATTTTTATTTTTCTCTTCGTTTCTTGTTTTCGCTATAAAATAAATTCAATTGATGATAAAACTAAAAAAAATCGTTCTTCTGATGATGAAGCTATAAAATACTCGTATTTAAATTCGTTGAGAAAAATTAACTCAAAAGTGCAAAAAAAAAAAACGATGATCACTTATATATTATAATTGGTATAACTATGTGATAAAATATTAAAAGATTTAAACATTAAAGACATTTAGAATTTTTATTTTATAAGTAGTATTTTTGTAGTTTCGCATTATGAAGTTACAACAATTTATTTATTAATTTTGTTTGAATACTTTTATTCTTTACCAGATTCAGTCTGAGTACTATCTTGTCAGGACAATTAAAAAATAATGTATTAATAAAAAAAAATTAAAAAAACTTATTAAATTTCAACCAGGGAAGAGTAATTACATTTTCAATGAAGTAGTTTCACTTCCCAAGCTTCATGGCAATATGAAAACTTCACCATGAAATATATAATCGGTTTTAAAATTTTCCTAATGAAGGTTGGGACAAGTGAAACTAATTGTCTTCATATTAAGTTACCATTCTGTGCATAAAATACAAAGTTTTAATTTTATTTAATATATTATATTTAAAATGTTTAATCAAAAAGTGAGTGAAAATAAGGAAATCTAATTAATTAAATTATTTTTTTTGGAATTTAGATGTTTATAGTGAATCAACATTTAACATAGTGCAAGTGAATTAAAATAAAATATTTAAAGTTTAAAAAAACATTTAAAATGTCATCAATTTCGTGGAACTCTGAGGAGAACTGGACTTCTGTGATTGTGGACGCAATAAGAGAGGACTTGGAGAACACTACACAGTTTTATCATTTCGAGAAAGGTCAAGTTGTTTCTTTCGTAAAAGGGCTTGGACAGTTCTTCTACCTCGTAGATCCCCGCCAGACTTACTTCGAAGCTCCTAGTGAGGTGCCACCTCTATTTAGACAGGTGAGATTTTTTACGTAATTGAAATCGTCTTTATTAATAAAATTTAAATTGAGCTGAAAAAAACATTATTGTGACGAATGAATTGGACCGTATTCACTCACTATAGGCATTAATAAAATAAATGATGTTATAAAAATGATATAAACAAATGTCTCCTAAAAATCCCTGATCAATGTTGTATTTATATGAGATTTATAATTTAAGCTATCAATTAATATGAAATAATAATTAAATATTTAACATTCTGTTAATAAGAAATTGGGATGATGATTTACGATAAATAAGAGGAACTTATTTATTGCTTCTTGAATAATGATATAAAACTCCATATTGAGCAAGTCAAAAGGCATTTGATGATTGTTTAGAAATGCGAAACATAGCATTGCCATATACTGTAATAAAGATTCTAGAAAAAGATGATTTCATTCGTATTAATTATAAAAACGAATTTTGATTATTATTTTTAAAAACAAATTACAGGTTAATTTTTCAATGGTAAACTTGTTCACATTAGTATTGGCAACGTCACTGCTATTTTTCGATCATACCAGACCATACATAATTTTGTTATAAAGACAAGCAGGATTTTTTCAATAATAGTATAATCATTATATTTAAAATATTATATACATATATCACCATTTTCTTTGTCTTTTACATTACATGTGTTTTTTTATATTAAATAAACTTCACTTTCTGAATACTAAAAAAACGGAATTAGAAAAAAGTCTAAAATAATATTAATTTATTTTCTTCAACAGCACTTAATTTGGTTTTAATTTATGTAACAAACCTAGATTCTCAGTCAATGATAAAAATCTTTATAATGTACTCGTATATTCAGTTTCAATCCACTCGTTCTACTCGTTTCGATCGGTTTCACCAGGTCGTTGCCATCTTCTAATCAAAACAAGAACAAGTTGAATATATGTAAATTATTACTACGTGATACAATGATCTTCTACCAAGAAATTTCAGTAACGTAAAAAAAATCTAATGTGTTAGTATGAGAATAAATCACATCTTTTAGTTTTCAAAAAGGTTCAATATAGCTTAAATTGGGTTACAAGTGTGTTTCGATCTTAATAACCTGTTATGATGAAAGAAAAAAATCTGGTGGGGGCAATGTGTAAATTATGCTTTAAATTCTATTCTATTTATGGCCCAAGTCAAGAACATATCAAAACAAACGAGTGAGCAAAGTAAATATGCGGAATGACATTAAAAATTGTGTCTGTTTAAGTGTTAATGGCGTATTTAATTAGCTTACGCTCATAGCCCCGGTGTCTACAAAGAATACACGAAGCCTTCACGATTTAGCACAAACAAACATTACGAGGCGGAAAACGGAGACATAATAATTTACAATTGTATGCAGAAAGAAAAAACAAATATTAACATTTCAAAATTTTGCGTAATACACACCTTATTTCTGACACGTTGAATCGTATGTTTTTATACTTAGCTTGCCTACAAAGCACGAGTGCAAATAGTACTTTTATAATTCAGCACCCCTATTGTATATCTGGTAATTGATTTTTTAAAACAAGTTCACTCCAGTTAGGCTACTACAAGGAAAAAATATTTATAGTTCATAATGGATTTGTAGATTTTTATGAAGGGTTTTATTGAAAATTCGTCATTTAAATAAATATAATATTTAAGAATTAATTGTATCTCAATAGAGACGAAGATGTAAATTATTTTGGAAACAGAATATGGTGGTCGAGGCGTTTGCAGGACTTATGACCTGTCATTGGTTGGGTTAAGCGATCGCTTTATGTAATACAACATTCTCCATTCCGATTAATGATTAACCCGTGGGGTAAAATCCAGTATTTGTCTACAAGTATTTGTATACATTCAAAAATAGTCGCATAAAAAAAAGGTCAAAGTTAAAAGCATATAAAAATTGGAGAGTTTTCTCCAGGCGTTGTCTAATAATGTGTAATAATTGGGTTAATGATAGCCTTTCACATTACATTAATAAAGATTTTCTACTTAATGCTTACATCTAATCTCAATAGATGGCGCTAGTGCAGATTGAACTAAAATATGTGAAATATTTCTCAACATGGTAACAAATATACAACATTCAAAAATAATTGTCAGACGTGGTATTCGTAAGAAGGGCGGAATGGGGAATGTTGTATTACATAAAGCGATCGCTTAACCCAACCAATGACAGGTCATAAATCCTGTAAACACCTCGACCACCATATTCTGTTTCCAAAATAATTTACATCTTCGTCTCTACTGAGATACAATTTATTCTTAATGATTAACCCGTAATGGGTAAAATCCAGTATTTGTCTCCAAGTATTTGTATCCATTAAAAAAAACTAAATATATAATACTCAATTTATAATAGTAAACACGATGTTAAGTGGTTTTACTTGGATTTAATTTATATAAATTATATATATTGTGACAAATTTGTTTCGCCATGCGAGGGCATTTAACAGGAAACAAATTTGTGACAATTTATATAATTTAACAACAACAACAACAAACCATCACGCCGTTTCCCCGCAGGGGTAGGCAGAGAGAATGGACCGCCACACTACTCTATCCTGGCAAACCTCTCTAGCTTCCTCCACATTCATACAACGAGTCATACACGCACGTCGATTCCTCCGACTTCTAACATGACCAACCTTTAAAATTTGATTAATTTGGTCATGCCATGTTTTCCTCGGTCTGCCTCGACTTCGTACCCCATTTACATCATTAACGTATACTTTCTTAACCATTCTTTCTCCATCCATGCGTTCCATATGTCCGAACCAACGCAGCGATCCTTTCATAGTTTTGTTCATTATACCTTCTTCCGCTCTACATTCCTTTCTTATATCAGCATTTGAGATTCTGTCGTATATCGTTCTACCACACATACGTCTTAGGGACCTCATCTCTACCGCATTTATTCTATTCTCATCCTTCTTCTGCCAGTTCCA
The DNA here is from genome assembly GCA_022606425.2 of Lepidostoma basale. Classification (NCBI taxonomy): domain Eukaryota; kingdom Metazoa; phylum Arthropoda; class Insecta; order Trichoptera; family Lepidostomatidae; genus Lepidostoma; species Lepidostoma basale. Next base: position 143,322 of record JAHDVF020001016.1, read on the forward strand.
TCCTTTGCTTCCATACATTAGGGTTGGGACCAGAACTCCATTGTGAACGGCCGTTTTCGCTTTCATTGATAAATTCTTGTTTCCAATAACTATTTTTAAAGCTCCATTCACTTTGTTACCCGCGCCAACCCTTCTTTCGACGTCACTATCCGTTCGGGCATCTGCTGTGAACATGCTACCTAAATACACAAATTCCCTTACCTGTTCCAAGGTTACTTTGTTCACACTTATATTACAAACTGTCATTTGCTCTTCCCTTTCGAAAACCATCACCTTTGACTTTCCGACATTCATCATTAAATCATTTGACTTGCATACCTCATTCATTCTCGACACCAAGACTTGTAATTCGTCCGCACTATCCGCAACGAGAACGGCATCGTCCGCGTAAAGCAGACAGTTTACAGACAGATCACTCATCTTAGCACCAGCATTTATACCTTTAAGTTCTTTCATACACTTGTCCATATACAGATTGAACAACCATGGAGACATCAATTATATAATTTATATAAATTAAATCCAAGTAAAACCGCTAAACATCGTGTTTACTATTATAAATTAATACATATAATGGAGTTTTACAAAACTTTTACCTCAACCATCAAAAATATAATTTTCATAACACTTTGTTTTTCTTTTTGCTAACATGTTTTGATTGTGACTCGTTTTTCTTCAATGTACCTATATATTTTAAGAAGGTAGCGTCACAACCAAAATATGTCTATTAATAGAAAAAATAAAGTAATGTGAATATACGAAGTGTTTTTCTTATTATTCAAATGTGAACACAAAATTAAGGCGAATATATAGCAGAAAAGTTCGTTGTGTCTGATTTTTTTTTGTATTTTTCAGGCTTGGCCTTATTTCCTATTCTTCATCGTCTTGGAAAATCTGCTGCTCATCCTTGAAGGGAAACCTTCTCTCAGGATCAACGATACAATCACGAGCATATCTAATGGCCTTTTCCAGGAATGTGGCAGGTAAATCGTGTTTGATTATAAAGAAGACTAAGAAGCTTGTATCAGAAGGCGTGATTTGCTGTGTAAATTCTGTATTATAGTGCAGTATTTCATGACACCAAGTGTGAATCTTAAAAAGAGATGTCATTCCCATTTGTTAATATAATATTTACATAGTTAGTCCCGCCTATAAAGATAACAACTTGAAAATAAAATGCATTTCATTATCTGCTGTACTATATATGTGATGATCATAATTTATTTCATGATGTTAACATATTCGAAGAGGACTATTAACGCAGAAATATCTTATGCTATTTATATTTATGCTATAAATGAAACTTTGTTAATAGAATACAAGGAAGTAGGAAGTAAATAGTTTTTCTGTGTACGTAATTGTGTGCGATCATCATTTTATTACTTATAATTTTATTAATATACAAAAAATTCTAAAAACTAACTAACTAAGCTTCAGGCCTTCTCCCCGAATGGGTAAGCAGAAAGAATGGACTGTCACACTTTTCTTTCCTGACATATTTCTTTTGCTTCCTCAACATTCATACACCGTGTCATGCACGCGCGTCGATTTCTCCGACTTTTCAAGTGGCCAAAATTCAATATTTGATTCGTGTGAAGTTTTCCTCGGTCTTTTCCCTTTTCTATTATCATTTCCATCGTTAAGATATACTTTCCTGAACCTTCAATAAAGTGAAAGCAAAGGCCTGACAATAGGAAGCCGGACCCAGCATATCATGATGTTTATATTTATATAAATATAATAATATAAAAGCGAGGTTCATGAATTTAAAAAAACATATATCTTCAAAGTGATCGTGTCTCGATATATTATTTTCTGTTAGTATGAAAAAAAACTTATTGATGCTTTAAACTCTTTCGACTTCCAACTTTTACAGTATTATTTTCATTACTTTTCTCAAACCGTTGGGAAATTTCACTCGAGATCTTTACATCTCATCAAATGGACCGAAAGACTATCAAAAAGCTCATGAAAAAAGCGTATGTACTAGTAGAAAGCACTCGGTACTGCGACAAACGAGAAAAAAAGTCTTAAGAAGGTTGAATTTCAATTTTGAGATTTATTTTGTATTTATATTTCAAACCGCTCAGCCACTGAGTGAAATCATATTTTTTATGTAATGAATAATAGTACTTCATTTTCAAATTAATGCATGCACATTATTTATACAAAGAAACAAACAATAATAGAAAAATTGCTTTCTTCTAATTAATCTGAAATCTTCTAGTTAACTAAATATTACAAACAAAAAATCATTTATCATAGCTCTGTCAATATAAATTTTCAATGGAACTGTTAAAAATCTTGCACTGTTTTGTTATACAAAAATGGATAATATAAGTTTAATAGTTCTAAAAATGTTGTTTTGACAATTACAGAAGGGTAAATTGCAAGATTTCAAAATTGAAAACTGTCACCAGCAGTATCAGATTTGTGAAAATACTTTCATAAAATCACAGAATAAATAAAAAGATCTATAAAATATTTTACCATGTACTGATAATACCCTAGCAAGGTGAAACCTGTCAGTACCGTAAAATATAATAAAACTTCTAGAAAGCGAAAGCTTTCATCAATAATATATCCCATGGATTTCAACAGCAATGTTCAAGAAACACTATTTACTGTATGTACTGTATATTATACTAAACAATTAATTTATAGTTTTTTAAACAATGTAAATACAATATTTAAACAAAAAATAATCATATATTTTTTTAAAGAGCTTTTTATATATTATATTTACATTATTCATTGACTTTTTTCACTATTATATAAATGAGACTTGTACAGAAGGTTCTTTTTTTAATTTAAAATAAATTATTTAAGGAAACTTTTTTGGAAAAAAATTTTAAGCATAGTTTTAATAACCATTAAAAGTAAAAGTGAAATATAATTATGAGCTTTATGTAACAAAAAATATATTATATTATTGACTTTTAAATTTGAAAACACTGTTATAATATCAAATATATTTTTATTATTTGCCACGACAGCTGTTTCGCCAACAAATAAAAAAAACGTTGTTTGCCAAACAGCTGTCGCAACATTTAAAGAAATTGTGTGTGATTTTTATTAAATGTTGCGACAGCTTAATAGTCAATAATGTTTATGTGTCATAGTGTTCCGGCTAAGACAATGGAATATTCAAAAAATATTTTGTTTGCGGAGAACGAACTTCATATCACGTAGTCCATTTTCTAAGAAATATTTTAATATGAAATTTATAAGAACCACTTTCATAAATGAAAATCTATTATAATCGCAACGTGCCATACCATGCGTGTATGTGTCTCATATCATTTAAAGCACGGGTGTTAGATTATTATTACCTAGTATGCGAACTCAATTAAATGTAATATTTGACTGTGTTAAACAGACCACTTCATAACTAGTAAATATTTTAAATTGTTCCAAGAATTCACCAATCCGTGCTGTTCATGGAGAAGTTATGTTATAGTTATGACAGGGGCGTAAAGTGAATTGAAAATCATCATTAATGGTATGCTTGTCTTCCACTTGCATTTAATTACTAATAGAAGTTGAAGACAAAAATAAATATTGCATAGTTTTTAAGGTCTTAGAAGATTATTGTTAAAAAACTTTATAATAAACGAATAATGCTTAGTTGATAATGTAATCAAAATATGAAACTTGTTCCAAATTAATAAAACGAAAGTAAATTTGCAAACGTATTTTTACAAAATGTATTAAATTTGTGAATGAAAATGTTTACTTTAAAAAAATAGATAATAATTAAATAAAACGAATAATTATTGTTTTTAATTGAATTTTCTTGGTAGAAGTTCATTTTAAATTATGCAAACAAAAAAATTTGGATACCTACTAAATTTCTTTATAATTATGATGTATTTAGAGTGCTGTCATGTTGCTGTCATCTTCTGGTCTGGTTGACCAGAAGATGACAAGATGTCGAACATAAAAATACACGTGGAAGCACACTATATACATAAAAACAAAGAAATTTTGTATTGTTTCTTGTTTTAAATATTTAAATAAAACGATGTTTTTTTTATATTTACGAGTACTTCCACAAATGTCTTTATTTCGACAGCGACGCCAGGCTCGCTGACATCGACAGACTGGTGAAACCGGTCGCTGTCAAAGTAAAGACAAATGTGAAAGTGGTTATAAAAAACATCGTTTTATTTGATTATTATTTAAAATTATCATAAAAAAAATATTAGATTTCCGATTACTATGATATTTTTATTAAATATATACGAGTATAACTTAAACATGTGCTAGATAACATGGCACATATAGTATTTTATTTATTAAAATATAACAAGACACTACGTATTTAAAAATAGAAAAATTACAAATAAGATAAGATAAATGAAAGATAAAAAGAGACATCGGTAGACTCCAGAAAGGATGGGCCGATGACATAATTACAGTCGATAGAATAAGACAGATAAAGACTCGCGCAAGATAGAAAAGAATATAGACTATTTGAAAGATATTTATATTTGAGTGATGCCTTCTTTTTGGTGGTCTTTCTACCTTGGGATTGGCCGTGCGACATAATGAGAGGATTCTAGAGGAGGAGTCTAGATGGGTCCATTCTTCTCACGTGTGCATACCAATGTCATCTCCTTTGCCTCCCCCACCTAACGATTTAATCTGACTTGAGTAAATATTTTTTGCCTTGATTGTCGGTGAGAAAGGAACTACTACGGTCTCTCTCCATTAGACGCGCTTCTATAGAAGCCTCTTATCCCTGGGTTATATGTACGAATATAAGGCGGCGCCCCTGATCGCAGATCACGTATCACGTTCGCCGTCCGCCGCTCAGTACACAGGCTAATCGCTGGCAAAGCGTGGGATGCTATCGTACGTGACATACACAGAGTACAAGGATTAGGCGAAATGTTACAATTCATTCACTCGCTTCATTCACTGGAACGTATTGACTATCCGCCCGGATGAATATTGTCTATTGAAACATCTCGTCCTGGGATGTATTTGAAGATTATGTAAATTATTCCCTATGGAATTATGTATAATAATATAATAAAATGCTTTGTATTTAACCACAGTATGGTTATTATATTTGATGCTAACTAGTTTCCGTTTTACCCAAAATTCATCAGGGGGGTATAAGATAATCTATAAAGCCCGCGTAAGACCAATAATAACATATTATGGCATCGAAGCAAGGACAAACAAGTTTTGAAGACTCTAAAAGAGAGTGAAGATGCTGAGGACGATAGCAGGCAAGACACTGAGAGATTGCGTGAAGAACACCAGAATAAGAGAGGTTGAGAATTTTATAAGATGGAGCAGACAGCAAAAAGAGCAGCCAGCAATTATAAGATGGAGCAGACAGCAAAAAAGGCACTGGTACGGTCATGTTCAAAGAATGGACACCACCAGTCTCCCCCATATTTTATTGCATAATCAGCCTCATGGGACTCGTCCTCGTGGAAGACTTCCTAAAAGATGGAAGGACAGCTGGGAATCTACCTCACAGGAGGAGCAACACTCTGGAAAACAGACCACATAGGTCTACAATAAGGAAAAAGAAGAAAAATAAGAATATATAAGAGTTCTTCACATTTCTCACGTAAGAAAGAAAGGACGATTTGAATCGATTGACAGGAAAAAAATAGACTAAATCATGGAAATACAACTTGAGATATTCACATTCATTGCAGAAGAAAGTTCGGAAAATTCAATAAACTTAAATGAACCTGAAAATATTTTCAAACGAAGAATGAGCGAGTGCATTTTTTATTATACAAGTCTACACGCCAATTCAATTCAAAGAAAAACTTTTAAAATAGTTCAAAAACTAACTAACTAACCACCATGCTGTTTCTCAAGATGAATATCAAAGATGATAGACTGCCATTTTGCACTGTCCTGACATTGCTCTCGAGGTTTCTTATGATTTATATATTGTAAAACGCACACTCGTCGATTTTTCAAACTTCGAATGTGACCGCTTTTTAGTAAATGTTTAATTTGATCATGCAATGTTTTCCATCCTCTGTTTCTTTTTCCATTTACACTGCTTGTATAATTTTTTTAACCATTCTTCTCTCATCCATTCAATTAATATATCCAAACCATCTAAGTAATCTTTATTTAAAATGTAAATGATGATTTTCTAGTCATATATTTTTATTACAGATTTTACACTCTACATTTGTCGTGGTTATCATTATTATAACAAAAGCTTATAATTAAATCCTACATCAAAAATTCACAGGGAAAAATATTACACAAATAAAACATAAACTTGAACTTCGTATAAATGTAAACAGAGGTTAAAATAAAAATAAAAAAACTTTTTCACACACAAAACCAGAAATACAGAAAATATTCACAAAAGAGTATTATTTTATTAAAGCTCTGCTTTTCATAGCAGATTAAAAAAACGCCATAAAACATCTGCTAGTCGGAAATCTCGCTTCTTTTACGTATTTAGAAGCTAATAAACTAAATTTATACTCGTGTTTAAAGCTAGCATATTTTTCCATTAAAGGGAGACTCGGTATTTGCTTCAGAAATAGAATAAACCAAGGCGGCGCAATGTAGCGAGCATTTTTTACATGCATAAGTTCCTACGAACAACACATTACTTTCCATGACAACAAGCCGATATTGGATATTATATATTCTCTTTTATTTCCCGCGCGCGAGTAGGCAGAACAAAACTGCTACGCGGAGCTTTGTGAGATTTGTAAAGGTTCTTTCACATCGACGGCCACACGGGCGCATCAGACGCGCAACCTAGCGGACGCCGTATTTTCTTTAGGCTTTTAGAGATAGAATTTGCGACAGACATGAACAATTCACTGTAGAAATCACGTAACCCTAAAATAATACACAATATTTTTTATAAACTGTTATAATAAAAAAACGTTTATGTATCACCAGCCATGCTTGGAATAACCTTGAGGGACAGATTTAGAAACGAATTTATTCGACAACAAACCAAGGTGACTGTGGTGGCTCTGAGGATGGGTGGGTTGAAGTGGCGATGGGCTGGCCATATCTGTCGGAGAACCAACGGTCGATGGGGGAGACGGGTTCTGGAGTAGATACCGTATACAGGATTCTGCAGAGTTGGACGTCCACGGGGACTAATCTGAAGAGGAGGAGGATCTGAAGAGGATTGCTGGACATGGGTGGATGAGAGCGGCAATGGATAGGGGGAGGTGGCGTTCTTTGATAATGTGTCACAATTTATATATTTTTATTTTTTGCGACAACTATTTCGCCAACCTATGTTGGCATCATCTGGTGTTAAAATAACCTACGTAACACCTGGTGATGTCAACATAGCTTGACAAAGCAGCTGTCACTAAAAATAAAAAAAATAAAAAGTATGATACAAAAACAAAGTTTTTTAATTTACGAGTTTGTAATGTTCAAGGATCATAGTATTTCGGACAAAACAATGGAGAATATTTTTAATTAAAAAAAAATTACTATTCTTTATTTTAAGAAAGATCTGAAATAGCAAAAGTGATAAAATGAAAGTTTGTTTTATATAATACTACTATTTTGACAGGGCAATAAAAATAAAAATATAATGTAGTATATGGTATATGACTTTAAAACAGATTTATAATTTTTTTATAAATCGCGTCTTTTTAAATTTTTATTACCCAAATGCTTTACACTGCACAAAACACGCTAATTTAAGAGGTGTAATTGAAATATCTTAAATTTTTTTTCTACAACTACATGTTGTAGTAAAAAACTCTCAGATAATTAGACTACAATGGATACATAATTAATGTTTCAAGCCTAGGGATTGCTTTGCAGCAAAGTGTTACATATTTGCAGGTTCCTTGGATGCATCTTGAGTTTTTAATTTAGTAGTTTCCCGTTACTTTCTACGTGTTTGTATACAACAGTTTTTTTCAACCCATTAACTGACAGTTATCAAAAATTTTCAGTAATTGATTCATGACATGTGATAGGTGGTCTATCACCACGTGAATTCTACCAGATAAAGATAGTCGATAATAATTCGTTAAAATTTCCAATTAAAGACTTAAATAAGAAAAATGTTGGTTTAAATATTTTACCGTTTAAATTTTATATAAAAAACTTATGAATATTGCACTTTTGCACGTAAATAAATAGTAAATTGGCATATTTAACACTAGGAATGTAAACGGACCCTTATGTTGTACAAAGCTTTATCGCCTCGCATACAAAGGGGTTCAAAACGGATTTTTGCGCGTTAACCGCGTTATCGGGGTGTGTTCTAATATGCTAGTTTTATATGACAGTAAATGTAATGGATTCGTACAGATGTCTGCTGTTTGTATCTCCCAGATTTCATACATCAAAATGTGAACTGTTATCTTTCTTACGTATATAGATTGCAAATATATGTATGCTGCCTTATAAATTCGTTGTTTTTATATAATTCGAAATTGTAATAACGTATTTAACACGTTATTCCTTTAACTTATATTAATTTCTTACTCAAATTTTATCATCAGGAAAAATAGTGAAACGTCTGTTATGAATACATTTTACATTTGGTAATCCTATTATAGAAAAGCAAAACATTATTTTTATATAACAAAAATTAAACTTCTAGATAACAAACGTTTACATTCTTATCAATTGCTGAAAATAATCGTTAATTTTCTATTTATTGTTTCTTGATCCTTGTAAAACCCTATATTAAATAATTCTTTTGAATGAAAAATCTGTTTAATTATAGTTTGTGGGAATATGTTGCCTTTCTAAGGCATTATCAAACATTTGATAATGCATTAGAAAGACGAAACATATCGTTTCCATAAACTATAAGAAAACTTCTAGAAAACAGACATTTTCATTCGTATAAATGATTTGTTATTTTTTATGTTATAGTTCTTATATACATCATCAATAATCTTTAGAACTCACATTTTTTATTATAAGAATAGGATTATCATTTGGAGAACATTATTATTTTTTTAATTGTCGGAATTTCAACGAGAATGTGATTTTACTATGACATGTATTTAACTTTTTGATTATTTGATTTGTTATTTAAATTGAAAATTGCATTTCAGGTTACTCTTCCGAGGTGGCGAGTCGATGGCTTACGTATACATTTACGAGCACTTTCGGTTGGTGGACCTTCCATGGAACTCAGCCATCACCTGGTATCTGGCAGCCTTGGGAGTTGACTTCTGCTACTACTGGGTGCACAGAGCGAGTCACGGTAATTTATTATTAATAATACACAGTACGCTTGAAAACTATGCACGGTTTGTTACGAATGAAAAAAAGAGCTTTAAAATAAGTAAAAAAATAGGTGGTCCACCAAAAACACCAGGTCTTTGCCTAGATACTTGAAGTTCCTGACCTGTTCTATGGGTTGATTTTCTTTAACCAAGTTACATGTTTTGGGTGTTTTGGAAAAAGTCATATATAAGTTTTTTCGATAGAGATCCTCATGTTGTATTTCTTACAGGCGTAATGTGTGACTGTCCAGCATTTTTTGTAAGTCATTATTGTTTTCAGCAATGATTATGGCATCGTCTACATAACAGACCACATTGACAATTTTCTCTCCCATCCTATATCCCTGTTATAGCGATTGGGTCTCCTCTATAAGTTCGTGCATTATTAAATTGAACAGAAAAGGGCTTAGGCTGTCTCCTTGTCGTATACCTGTCAGTACGGGGATTGTTTTACTAAGTTCATAATCGCATCTAATTCTGATATTACCTCTCATATTTAAATTTCTGATTGTATTAATAATTTCTGGAGGAACAGGCTTTTGAATCAGAATGTTTATTATGTCTTTTAATTGAACCCTATCAAAGGCTTTAGTGAGGTCCACAAAGCTGACTTATTGGTATGCTATAAATATTATATAGAGCCACCTAAGTAATTCTAATTTATAAGATTGAAAACTTTTACAAGCATCAGACTCTATTTAATATTGATGAAAATGTCAGTTTTCTAGAAGTTACGCCAAATGTTATAAAAGTGACATGTTTTGGATTGCTGTTTGCTGTTTAATGTTGCAAGGAGAAATATCTCCATCCCCTAAAACATTTCGAAATTCTATAATAGAAAACGGACGTTTTTATTAATATTATTTATGTAAGCGAGAGAAATATGTCAGGAAAGAAAAGTGTGGCATTTCATTCTTTCTGCCTACCCCTTTTGGGAGACGGCGTGATGGTTAGTTAGTTAGTTAGTTTTTATTTATGTAATATGGAGTTTTTCAAGAAATAATAAACATCAAACACTTTTTAATAATGTATACTCGTATTTCTGTAGCCTTCTCCATCTTCTTTCTCTTGTTTGACCGACCATTTCAAATTATTGACTTCTTCTTCTTTAACAGCCGCTGTCGTCCACTGCTCCCATAGGCCTCCCCCATACTTCCCCATACTCCCCACATGTCATACGGGGAGTGGTTGGCATTACAACGCCACGCTTGCCAGACGGGTTGGCGAGGTGTTCTTCCACGTTAGCCTATGCATCAATATTATACGCCGAGGTTATTCATACTCGATCTCTAACATTTCGCATAGTTTCCAGGGGAGACCAAAGTCGAGGAGGTGTGGATAGGTACTTATTATTGACTTAGTTATGACATAATCGCACAGTTGTATTTTTCAATTCGTTAGTTATATAAAAAGTAAACATCTTATTGATATAATTATATAATGTGTATCGCTAAATATACAAGTTGAATGCTAATATGAAAGAAATGAATTTGTGGGCACCCTATTCAATTTCTGTTAGTTGCATAGTACTGTGTCTATCGCATTGTCATAGAGGCCTCTCAGAATATACCGCATAGGATGCCTCGTTCTCTGACAGTGAATTGCTTTCAAGTCATTTGGAATTGAATTACAATATAATGAACGCTTGCACTAATAGAGTACGATTCCCCAATTTTAGTTGATGTCTGTATCTAACAGGTACTATCGTAATAATTTGAATATTAATTCATTTTAATTATAATCTAAATTAATAGAAGTATTTTACCGATGTTAACTTATGGCATTGAATCTGTAACATTGTCTCAAAAAAGCGCAACTAATAAATTGAGAATTTTCTTAAGATCGATGAAAAGAGCAATTTTGGGTATAAGTATAGCGGATAGGGTGGGAAACACCAAAACACCACTATTAGAGCCAAAATTGAAGTGTTGGATGACATTGGAAGAGTGGTAGCGCTAAAATAGCGTTGGGCAGGTTATGTCGCTCGCAGGTCTGCTCCTCCTTTGCCGGTGTACTAGAACTGAAAACCTAAACTCAGGATGTCACCAACATCGCTGGAGAAGGTCTACGTCCAGGAGTGATCGGATACAGACTGATAATGAAGATGAGAACATTATCTTTAAAAAAGTTACTTGATATAATAAATGTGTGTAGAATCCAACTCTTTTTTATCATCGCCAAAACTTAACGAAATATAACACTATGTTTTATTTCTATTTTTCTTTTTTATGCACTTTTTATATTAGTAAAACAAGGCGTTATTTTAAATTAAGAATAAAAGAGCACATAAGATGTCTCTCTAATAATAGTTTTTCTGAATTTGCTAACCACCTCATATAAAAAGATCATTCATTTAATAAATATATTGGTGTTGAAATTTTGCATGTTAATAATAAAAATATAACTTTGAGCAATCTCGAAATTTTAGAAATTAAAAAAGCAATTAAAAATAAAGAAAATATTATAAATAATCAAATAAATTTAACGTCAAGTCCAATCTTTGATATATTTCCTTTGTTGTAAGTAATTATCTGAATCCCAATAAGAACTTTAAGTAATTATTATAAATTTTAAATTAAATCATAATATTTGTTATAACAAAAGCATAAACGTTCCAAAATAAATCTTTATTACATCTGTCAGATCATGTAAACAACAACAATTTTATAATATTTTTATAAATATGTATCTTTACTGAAGAAGGACCGTCGTACCGTTTTTTCCTGACATACTTATCTCGCTTCCTCAACATTCATATATCGTTTCATGCACATTTTCTCTGGCTCCTCTTTAATATTTGATTGATTTGACCGTGCTACGTTTATATCGGTTTTCCTTGTTCCGTTTACGTCTTTTGCATATACAAACTTATCATTCTTTCTTCAATCATTTTTTCCATGTGTCCCAATCATCTTAATGAACCTTTCATTATTTTATTTACATCACTTTCATTCGAACTGCATGGACATATTTGCTTTTGACACTCTATTATATACAGAATTAACACACATTCGATTATACGAGTATTTACATTGTATTATACGTACTGTATATTGATTACATAGTTTATAAATTAAAACATTTCAAATTTAGTAATCGAATTTATTTAAGTTTAATTTAATTTTATTAGCTTTTCTATTAATTAAATTTTCGTTGATTAATACAACAACGTATCTAGTTACCAAAACTTAAGTAAAATTATGTTCACGAAAATATTTACCCTAACGTGAGTGTGTTTTGAGAAAAATAGTGTTTTCCTGATTTCGTTCTACGAAATGAAAAACGAGCGCAAAGAGAATAAACCGAAACAGAATAATATTTTTGTATTTTCCTTTAAACATAAAAAGTTTCATCCCACACATAATTTGTACAGGATTTTAAATTAAGTATACACAAATAGAAAATGCTGTTTTCTGAAAAAAATATTTCTTCAAAAACGTTATCTTTATTGATTGAAGAACAAATGAGAAATGCCTTTGCAAATAAATAAAAGAAAAGTTTATTTTTTGAAAACGTGATGGATATGGAAGATCTCTGATAAGAAGAAGAAGATATTTCCGAAGAAAACGTCACTAGTTACTTAAGACTTGGGTTGAAATCAGCTCATTTATATAGAGTTTTACAACTTTGTTCAAGCAACAATTAAGAGCTTCTTCTTATTAGTTTAGGTCGTATGGCCTGTTTATGACGGCGAGCTATTCCTGGGATGATGCTGTCCAGCCATCTCTCCATCTTTTCGGTGGCCTACATGGTAATCTCTTGCTGCTGGGATTTACTTCTATAACATATTTTGCGATTCGTATATTCTCCATGCATTCACTATGTTCTCAACACCACATACAGACTTTATCGTTTCATTACTGATCCGATCTCTGAGGGTTCTGCCTGCGATGGAGCATAGTTCGCATTTCTGCTACTTTGAGAGTCCTATTGGTATCGGTTCTTACTTCTATCCCATACGTCACGATGGGGCGGACGCATGCCTTGTACAATATAATGTATCTTAACTTTGCTTTCGGTTAGCATGTATTATAATTGTTACTTCATATGGTGTCGCGCAAGCAGCCAGCCACGGCTGTCGCTTTGTTTGTTTGTGGGTTTACACAAAAGAGCAATTAGAATAATTAATACATTCATACCCTGTTTTTTTGGCAGTGTTTTCTTAGATAAAGTATTTAAATCATCAATAAATATATCAAAACTATTCATAGAATAATAAATTATGAATGTAATACGCTATCTGTATGCGGTTCATTTCCTTGGGTAATTAATGAGTTGCGAATGCAACTGATGTCTCAACCATTAATTCATCCCAATGGCTATGGGATAATCGAATATAATGTGATATCGTAACTGGAATTGCTCCCAGCAGTAATAATTGATTCGGGATTAAGTACTAAGACTGGAATATTGACCCGAATAACTATTGTATAATATGTATTACGGTTGTCCCCTCAGCTGACCTAGATGGAATACATTTGAACTTAAAACCAATTTTCATTAAATATACACCAGAAATACAAATTTATTTAAGGGTCAGATTTATAGTGTTGTTTAGGACAGTGACAGTTCAAAAATAGATTCCCATCTACAAACTAATTTTCTACAATACATTAATATCAATTTTCATTTAAACCAATCACTGATATTATATTTATCATTTTTGAAAGAAGAATCACATATTGGCGATGATGGTGGCGATGAGGTTCGCAACCCATCACACCGCGTCTCCCGCGGGGGCGAAAAGAGAAGGATGGAGTGCCGCATCGGTTAAAGTGTGGCAGTCCATTCTTTCTGCCTACCCCTTAAGGGAGACGGCGTGATGGTTAGTTAGTTAGTTAGTTAGAATCACATATTATACATTGTATAACCACTTAATTAAGTGGATTTTACAATAAAAACAAATTATCACGCCGTTTTCTGAAGGGATAGGCAGATATAATGGACCGCCACACTACTCGATCCTGATACGCGTACCTAGCCTCCTCCACATTCATACAGTGAGTTATATACGCACGTCGATTCTTCCGATTTCTAATATGGCCGACCTTTAAAATTTGATTAATCTGGTAATGCCAAAATTTTCTCAGTCTTACACGACTTACTTAATTCACAACGTTAACATATACTTTATTTACCATTCTTTTTTTATCCATGCGTTCCATATGTTCAAACTAACGCATTTATCCTTTCATAATTTTGTTCATAACACTTTCTTCCGCTTTAAATTCCTTCCTAATATCAGCATTTGAAATTTTGTCGTACATCGTTTTACTATACATACGTCTTAGGGATTTTATCTCTACCATATTTTTTCTGTTCTCATCCTCCTTCTGCCAATTCCATACTTCACTTTCAAACATCAGAGTTGGTAATAAAACACCACTGTGAATGTCATTTTTGCTTTCATTGATAAATTGTTGTTTCCAATATCTTGTTTAAAGCTCCATTCACTTTATTACCCTCACCAACCCTTATTCTACGTCACTATCCATTTGGCCATCCGATGTGAACATGCTGGTGTTTAATATTCTGCTTCCAAGTTAACAATGGTATTGCACAGTGTTAATTGAATGAAGATTATATCAATATTAAAAATGAAGTCATTATACCTGTGGTATTCCATTGTTAATTTGGCTTAATAATTTATATAATACTGTTAACCTATAATCCACGTTTTTAATTAATATTTTTATAAATAGAAATATTTTAAAGGACTGTCAGGTCAATACAACTTTTATATTATAAATACACTTGAGGATGGAGGTCACCTCGAAAACATGTTGTGTTAAATACTTTTATTTATATATTTGAAAATCAAAAAATAAAATAAGAAGAGCCTAGTATCTTTGAGTTGTACCACAAATTAGTTTATTTACAAACCAACCGGTTATACTAGTTCTCAAACTATCATGGCAATAAAACATATCATTTAGGGAACAGATTTGTTTAAATAAGTAGTTTTAAAGAAAATGACTTATCAAAGAACATAATGCTTAGGTGCTGTATCAATGAACGCGAATGGGACCTCCGATATCATTTAAGGCTTTCTTTCATAATATTGACCCATAGTTATAGCTCACATTGAGGGATGTATACAATTTTCAAAGATATTTAAAACAATATTTGATTATTATAACGATTAAATAATACGATGTTTTCTTTTCATTATTAACTTCTTCCACTTATAGTATTTATATCGACAACGACCGGTTTCGACCATTGACAGATTGGTGACACTGTTATAAATTTACTCCTTTATATATATATATATATATATATATATATATATATATATATATATATATATATATATATATATATATATAGAGGAGGGGTTGTAAACATGATTTCTATACAAAAATAAAAATGTAAAATTTACTAAATTATGTTTTTTGTATACAATGACTGGATTTTTACCCATTGCGGGTTAATCATTTTTAAGGATTAATTGTATCTCAATAGATACGAAAATGTAATTTATTTGGAAACAGAATATGGCTTACAAATTATCTTAATAGATGGCGCTAGTATACAACAATGTGAAGTGATTAAAAATAGTAGCATATATACAAGTTCCAAAAATTTGTCAATTTGGTGTCGTAAGAAGGGCGGGATTGGGAATGTTATTAACATAAAGTGATCGCTGAACCCAACCAATGACAGGTCATAAGTCCTGTAAACGCCTCGACTACCATATTCTGTTTCCAAATAATTTACATCTTCGTCTCTATTGAGATACAATTAATCCTTAAAATTTACTAAATTTAAATATTGATTTTAATATCATTTTTATTGTTTAATTTCCATGAAATACTTAAATGACATTATTTATTTATAGATATTATACAAACAAGAATATTTATATTATTTTTACACTTCCAGTTAACTCAATAATTAATAATTAAATAAAACGATGTTTTAACTACATACTTCCACTTTTGTCTTTATTTCGACAGAGAGCCTGGCGAGACCGATCGCTGTCGAAATAAAGACAAAAGTGGAAGTGATAATAAAACATGATTTTTTATTATTATTAAAGAGATTTCATCACGAGATTTTAGTGAAATCATTTGATTTTCAATAATTACTCTAAGTACAGACAGCACTACTGTGGTAAGCTTGAACATATTCACTAGGTCTAGCGTAAGCTTAAAGCTCAACATAACACATTACGTAGGTATCTATCGATGTTGTCAATTTGAGACCTAAATACACAAATTGATTCTATTAAGCCTAGACTCTTCGGGCTGTAGTGTAAGACGCGGTTTTAATTGATCGTTTATCCACTAGATATTACTGGGAATCGTATTAATATGATTATTTTAGTGACGAATAAGTTAACGTGGTTTATCCTGAAAGCGAATTATCTGGTGGGTTATAAATCAATTTAAGTTGCTTGATTCAGTACTTGACAGGTGACCAATAACCAGCATTTACCGTGCAAAATTTATGTTATTATAATTTTACTTTTGTGTGTATACTTTTTCTTCTTCTTCTCTTCCGACGTGTCTGTTCAGATCATCCTTCTACCGTAGTTGCGGTCGCCCCGCACTTCTCTTTGCCGTCCACGGTCTCCAAGTCAGCAGTCTTCTTGTCCATTTTTCATCTGAGCTTCTGGCTACGTGACCTGCCCATTGCCATTTTAGAGTCGCCACCCGGTGGATGATGTCAGTGACCTTTGTTTTTTCTCTCACCGTATCGTTTCTGACTCTGTTTCTTAGGCTTATTCCTAGCATGGCTCTTTCCATGGCTCTTTGGGTCACTCGTAGTTTCTCGGCACTTTGTTTGGACGATGTTACAGTTTCAAGACCATAATTACCAACTGGCAGAATGCAGGTTTCATAGACTTTTCGTTTTAGGTTGATTGGTATTTTCCGGTTTTTAAGATCGGTATTTTCCGCTGTGTATACTAACTGTAGAATATCGTAAAACGGAATAATGCCCCTTACAGCTTGTCATTCCATTTTCATAGATCCATATTTATGGAGTTTATATGGAACGAATTAGAATCATATTAATCTATTTATTAATTTATTAAGGGACACACAGCTATATTAACACATTTTATAAAAAAAAGTATACGAAATATATTTCTGAATTTACGACACCTGCCAAAAAGATATAAAAATTAAAATATTGAACTTTAATTTCATGTACATTTTATTTTTAATACAATATTATGGATGTATATTAAATGGACAGAAAATATTATAATTGTTCTTCCTAATGTTTACTGTATTTAGATGAAAAACATTGATCTTACTAAAACACTTTTTGTAACTATCACTTATCCGGTACATTGCTGCGTTTTGAGCTTATTTGGTGCGATAAACAGGAAAGTAAAATATTTGTCTCGAGGTATGTCTAGAAAAAAAAGTGGTTTCACAAGTAAATTTTTTAGAAGTTCAAGGTTGTCTATTTGAAGTTCATGATTCCATGGAGCAACATTAATATATATGAACTTTCGTTCCATAATCTTTAAAAGCTTGACTGTTATTGTCCATGTCTATTTTTTTTTACCACGCCCTGACTTTAAATATACTCAACGCGTATGCAGCTTAAAAATATATGGTTTCTCCGGACGTTCGAAAGTACCGGAGCGAACAATTCTCACGAAATTTGGTAATAGAGGTGAAATTAAATGAACGAGAATGCCTTCTATTCTCACTAGATTTTGAGAATTTCCCAATCGGTTTTACTCATGATCGCTTTTTCGAGGCAATATAACGCTTAAAATAGATTTATTTTGGTACCTTTCTCAAAATGAGATTACAATCAAAATCAATCGTTGAAAGTCTTAAGAGTGGTGGGTGTAATGTCTACTCTGGGCTTAAATATTGAAACAAATATTGACGTCGGATCTACATTTTTAGTACAATACAATAATCAATACTTTAGACTTCACAAGTATTAATTGTTTGTACAGAACGATAATGCTAGGATAATGCAAAACTAAAAGAAAAAGGATAAAAATGATTGTTTGCCTGCTTGATTGACGATATCTGTAAAAAAATATCTGGGCTTTCCGGCAATAATTACCCAAGCATGGTAATATATAAATGAAATAAGGATCATACTTTCTTTAACGCTGTTGAAGAGTATGATAGAATACTGAACGATGAAATAAGAAAGAAATGTAAGGCAGATGACTGCATCAAGGATAAAATTAAAAAAGGATCCCAGAGATGGTTGGACATATGGAACGAATGGATGAGAGTAGAATGGTTGAAAAGTTGTACACAAGCAGCGTGAGTGGAAAAAGAAGCCGAGGATGTCCAAGGAAAACATGGCATGACCAAATTAATTAATTATTACGATGTATGAATGTAGAGAAATACCGAGAGGCATATGCCAGGACAGAGCATTGTGGCGATCCATCCTCTCTGCCTACCCCTCCTTTTTCAACAAGCAATTCAATAAATTATATCTAAAATATATTAATATGTATATACTCGTACATTTTTTCTAAGCATTTAAACCAGTGATTCTAAAAGTGGTCTATGCAGACCTACAGGGTAAAAATTGGGGTCCACGAGATATAAATGGGGGTCCACGAGATGGTTCAACTAAATTGAAGCCGAATATTGAAACGGAAAACGAATATCGAAATCGTTAGCGACCTGTTTAGCTCATTTGGGGAAATCGGATGACCGAAATCATTGGCGACCTTTTTTTAAAGCTCATTTGGGAAAATCGTCAAAGGTAACACACATGCTTTTGTTTTTAAATTCTGTGGCATGTCCGACGTGAAGATGTTGCCTAGCCTTCCGAATGCAAACCAACCGAGTTGTATTCTCCTATCAATCTCATTGACTTGACCCCCCTTTCCAATAGCCAAGAGATGACCAAGGTACACACATTTATCCACCACTTCTACATTTTTATTGTGGATTTTAATGTCTGACATTTGTGTGTGTGTGTCATTATTTTTTTTTATGTTAAATTGATTTTAAGGCAATTTTTTTTAGATGATTCATTTAAAACTTCCAGCATTTCTCGGAGTAGTTCGGGAGACTCCGACACCAGCGAATCTCATGTGAGAAAAATATTCTCCATTTATGTTCAATCCATGGTTCGTCCTGGACAGTGTCTTAAAAATGTCTTCCAACAATTGGTTAACAGTTTTCTATCAATTGCTGTCAAATCCTCCTAATAAATTATAATATTTCGTAAAGGGTGAATTAAATAGCGTTATTTGAAATAAATTATTATTACAGTTTATTCTGCATATCGTTGTAAGCAAGCTCATTGACCGCAGTCAATTTAATTTGATGATGAGACTTTTGATATTTGTTTTATTTGATTTAGGTATATTTTTCTTCTGCCATTTTTGACTTACGTTTAAATTTTATCTGTGGCTTTCAGAAACCATATTTAAAGCCGATATCCTTGAAAGCCTGTTTTATATTAAAATCATCCACGTGTGACTTGTATTTGAAGATGCTTTCTAAGCAAGACAGATTATAAAGTTGAAATGAGATTCAAAAATAAAATGAATATAAAATTTTATACATATATTTACGAATTTTATGCCCGATACTAGTTATTGTCCGGATTAATAGTAGTTCGAAGTGTATAAAAACGATTTCACAGACAGGTTTATTTATTTCAGGTAGTTTAATTATTAATTGTAATTTTTATTTTGGTTTTTGTTATTATTATTTATTCAATTTAATATGATACCCTACCAATTATCACACGAATAACTAGTTAGTTAGTTAATAACTTGTTTAAACATTATGTTGACTCAATAATTTGAGTTATTAATATAAATGAAAACGTATGTCTTCTAGGAGTTTAATTAAGTTTTAAATGGAACGACATGTTTCGACCTTCAAAGGCATTACCAAATGTTTGATTTTTGATAATGTATAATATATAATATAAGTTTATTTGATAATTCCTTAGTAGGGCAAAACATGTCATTCTATATAAAACTAAATAAAACTCCTAGAAGACAGACGTTTTCATTCATATTTATTATTTAATATGATGTTTTACATCACTGTTAAATTAAAATTAATAAATAATTTGAGGTTTATTAAATTAAATAATAATAATCACACAAAATGAGAAGAGTTTGATGTCACGTGCTATCGTGTAAAGCAAGGCTATTAATTTGATAACTTTCGTTGAATTTAAAATAATCTTTATAGTCCTCGAAAACAAGACAATTCTTTACTGCAATACTGAACTTAGCTGGCATATTATTTTGTAAGGCAATGTCAAATCTCTAATTTTATAATTACTTAGCAAAACGAATCCTATTCCCATAAAAAATAAATCTTCTAGAAAACAGTGGTTTTTAATCATATTAAATACGGAGACCAATATTATTGTTCAAGAAACAATGATGAAATTGAAAAATCTTCGAAACATGTCGATAAAAATAAACACCATTGTAAATATATTTTATTTCTAATTATTATAAAAAAATCATTAAATGCAATTTCACAATGTTAACACCTTAAGTTTATCAAAAATAAAAAAAACAGATGAGTCTGTCGATGCCAGACAGTCTGGCGAAATCAGTTGCTGTCGAAATATAGACAAAAATACAAGTATGTAGTAATTAAAAACATCGTTTTATTTAATGATTATGTAAAAAGAACTTTCATCGAGAGATTTTAGAAAAATCATTAGTTTATCTTAAATTTTAAAAATGCTTAAGATAGTAGATAAAGGATTGAACATATTTTTTTTGCAGAAGTGCATTTATTCTGGGCCCAGCATCAGGTTCACCACAGTTCAGAAGAGTTCAACCTAGCTGTGGGTCTTCGGCAGTCTATCCTCCAGGGCTGGTGCGGATTTGTGAGTATTTACCTTCCTTGCAAGAATTTAATATTATAATTTTTGGATACCAAATCGGCTTAAAGTTCCAAGGCTTCCCTTCGAGGTATTACGAATAATTTTACTAAAATTGGTACTTCAAATTATATTATTAATGCCTATCGCTTTCAAATTCTTGGTAATCTGTTGAATCTCGGCTTGAATTGTTCAAGTTTATTATAAGAATCTTACTCAAATCTAATATGTTTTTAGATTCATCAATAGTTGTTACATATTTTGAAATCCTAATCATCAATACGAATGAATACCAAATTCATTGTCTAATGTTGAAGACTATTTAATTTAGTTCAGTGTATTTAAATGTTATAGTAGAATGTAAGTGCTGATAATGAAAATAAATTTGAATAAATATTACTGCACTCTACTTTATACAATATAATTTTACAAAAATATTTTTTGTTTGTTTTTTTAATTTTTTTTTTAAATGTTAAATTTTTGTAAGGTAAAAACAATTGGTTCACAACAAAAAATGTCCGTGAAAAGTGTAATAAAGTTTTATAAAAATACTAAGTGTAGTTATACTTATACAAACATATGAATCCACAACACAAAGTGAAGGCGAATATAAAATAAAAATAAATTTATAAATAGCCCACTGTTTCGGCCAAAACACTATTATACCTTAACATTTGAACCTGTTAAATTAAATAACTTTGTTTGTGTATAAAATACAATTGTGGTACAAAAATAAAAGTTATTTAATTTAACAGTTTATAAATAAAGTTTTGACCGAAGTTCCGGCTTTTATTTTGAAATGTTGAAGTTAAATAGTAACCAAGTACAAAAAACGCAGTTTCGACTAAGAAAGCAGTTTCGTTCTATAGAACATATAGAAAAAAAACTGCATTATTTTGTTTAATACTTTACTTCAATCATTCGATTATTTTTATAGTTCAAATTTTATATTTATTATAACACATCGATATGTTTCAATAAATATTATTATAAATCCTTTTAATGCGTTTAAAATACATTACAATAATACAAATATGAAGATGTAACGATTATATTTAATGGTCGCAAATAAACAGTTCACTCCATATGACAGATCCTATTAAACTCTGCGTTCAGTAATAAAAGTTTGTCGAGTGAATTGTCACTCCTAGTATTAAATGTCTATTACTATTAGCATACAAAGTTTGTAAATATCCCTGTATAGAAGCGTTAATTTTTCATATTAGTTGTAAGGTTAAGAATACAAATTAACACTTTTAATAGATAAAATAATAATATGTTACACTTTTAGTATTTGTATCTAAACCATTTTGTTAGGTAACACCAATCGGTTTCGCTCCCACCGGAGCTTCGTCAGGGTGGGAGGGTAAACTAAATATAAAATTATTTGCATTTCTAGCGGTTCAAACGTTAGGGTGAAAGAACATCTCAGATGTCTAAATAGTAACAACAATAATTTAAATTTAAAAATGAACCTTGGCTTATTGTTATACGTACTAATAGTTATTTTGAATAAATAAAACAATTAGCCCAGGTTAATTTTTAAATTTAAATTATTGTATCGAATTTTAAATGCGTTTTTTATATAAGTTTTTCATTGGTTAATTTTTATTATTTATTTACACCTGAAGATGGAGGTATCGTGTTTTTTTAAAATATTTTTTAATATTTTCTCTATAATAAACAAAGGTTTTTTCAATTTCCTAAGTATATTGCTATGGAACTCCATAGTGTAGATTTCAATAAGTTGAATAAATATTATTAAAAAAAAAATTCATGTAACTTTATTTCAATGTATAACACAGTCAGGTTTCGGTTGGTTCTCATCTTTCCTTCGTGAGAACCATGTTGTAAATATACAAAGTTTTCTGATTTTTATTAGATTGTGAATTTTCAACCAAAACTAAAGGATTTATCATAAAGTGTATCACAAACTCTGTGTTACTACATGTATAGTATGAAGTCAAATATTTGCAAAAACTAAAACTAACTAACAATCAGGAGTAGCAGAAAAAATTGGCTGCCACACTGTTTTTTATTAACTTCTCTTAATTTATCACCATTTATACATATTTTTTCACTATTAAGAATTATTAGTTTTAGTAATGCTGTATTGCCATCTATCTAATTAAAAAAATGTATTTGTAAATTTTTTCAGATTTTTTATTTACCCTTGGCTTTGATTATCCCTCCGGCTCACTTCATCACTCACCAGCAGTTTTCTTTGCTGTACCAATTCTGGATTCACACCAAGACTGTCACGACCCTTGGCCCATTTGAATACATTTTCAATACGCCGAAACATCATAGAGTCCATCATGGTAAGATTTTGAACCATTTGATATATCATTAAAAAGGATGTGTATGCGAGCTGTTTATTTGAATTTTAACATAAAAAAATTATTAAGGTTTACACAAGCATGAAACGGATTTTTGGAAACAAAATTACGGTATTATTTGTGCGCAAGAAACAAACCCGTTGGTTGAATATATTAGATTTGTTTTCATTCCTGACTTATGCTTATATTGGTTAATTGCTATTGTTGTTTGTAAAATAAAAATGAGTGTAATATTTTCTTTAAAGAAGTATCTGTAATGTAGTTCAGTAATAAACACAAAATCACAAAGTTAAAAAATCTTAATGAATGTTAACAATACATATTTTATTTTTATATATTCGAAAATGAATTAATAGCATCAACATTATAATTTTAATATGCATATTTATTTTCTTCCACAAATCAATTATTACAACGATAAAAAATAAGTGAATAAAACGATATTTTTTTTATTAACTACTTGGAATGTTATTCAATACGAATGAAAACGTCAGTTTTCTAGAAGTTTTATTATATTTGATGAGAATGACATGTTTTGCCCTTCTAAGGCATTATCAAATGTGACGAAACTTCAATTCGTTGCAGTTTATATACACTAGAAAATGGAACAGAATATGGTAATTAACGAAAATTGATGTGACTTTATGCATTTTTAACAAAGAATTATTTGGGTAGGTCCAGAAATATTGGAAAGTGTTTTTTGGAACTCGTTAAGAAATTTAATGACAATGATTACGTAGTAAGGGGATACTAAATGATATTAATAAATAAAAAGAAGTGATTTGAGGTGGGACGAAATGAAATGTTTCTAAGAAAAACATCTTCTTACAAATTAATTACAAATGGTATATTTCATTTACGTATATCAATGTGACTAATGATTCTAAGTATTATATATAAAATAAAATCGCCATCCTGTGTGCGTAGACTCAATTGATGTATTCTTCGGAAACAATAAACAAAAAAAACAATAAATACTTGGAATGTACCCAGTTTATCGATGCCAGCTAGCCTGGCGAAATCAGTCGCTGTCGAAATAAAGACAATAAATTGAAGTAGTTAATTAAAAATATCGTTTTATTTGATTATTATTCAACATTATAATTTCAATATTCTTATTCTTTTTTTGTGATAGTTTTGCTAGCATCATCGCTTACATCGACAATTTAGTTTGCCACACAAAATCTTTAAAAAGTTTTCTGAGATTTATTTATTCTCATCATACAATAGGATAATGTAAGTTCAATACCTATTTTAATTGTATCTCAATAGAGACGAAGACGTAAACTGGAAACTGAACATGGATGATCAAGGTGTTTACAGGATTACCTATGTTTATCCGATAATTAAACTTATTTTATTTGAGTTTTACAACTAATACAAATAAATAAATGAATTTCGTTTTCGCGTTTGTGCTGTAGGTTCTTGGTCAACAATTTCCGCAATAAACCCAACAGTATCATTTTCTTGTTTTAGTCTGGAATCCGAACTACACTAAAGCCCTCAAAAGCTTGTTTTTCTAATAAAAGCTTCTCTATCGAGTGCCCTAATTGCCAATAAGAGCCTTAATGATAACGATAAAGGCGAAGAAAGCTCTGGTAATCTTTTCAGGTATTAGCGTCACTTTTGGTGTGACAAAAGCTTCGTATCGCTTCCTCGACAGCTTTGTTCTCTATCTCAATCCTTTTAAAGCTCTCTGGAAAAGGAATTCTATGTCTTTTTGAAATTTATGCTTTAGACAAAAGGTAATTGAAAAGCAGTTTTATTGGAGTTTGAAATTGTTTTATTTTTTATAATTTATTTCTGTAATTAATTTAATTGTAATTAATTTAAATGCTTAACCGTCGCGTTGCCATGTGGTAAATTGAGTTTCCACTGCCAATTTAAAGTTGATTTTCTTAAAACCTATGGACCCTAATATTATAAAAAAAATTGTAATCCTCCATTGAAGTGTTCTCAATATTTCGTAATAAAAAAAAAAGCAAAAAATTACTTCCTTCATCCCAAAAAAAAAATATTTTCTAAGACTGCCCTCACCTTCATTCGTGTTAAGGTAGAATTTGTTTTGCTAATATTTACAACTTTATCAAAAGTGACAAATACTTACTCGCTGTTTTGAAGTATTATAAATTATATCTTTGGCTTTTTCAATATGTACGTAATAATACCGACTGTAGACGGAAACGCAGGACGCAATTTAATAATATCAGAACTGTGAAAATATTAACACTTTACCAAAAGGGACAAATATTAATACGTATTCGTTGTCTTGAACGTACTATACATTTTGCCTAGGTGCCTTTATCATACGTAAAATCTCGTAAAGTCTAGCCGCGCCGGCCGCCGCGCGGCGCTTGTCTTTACCTGCGTGTCCAGTCATTCTTATGCTATGACGCATTACATATCAGAAATCGCATGGTTCCAGAAAAAAATTAATAATGATATGTTTTTCAAATAATCCATGTATGTTATAGATATCGATCTATTCCTAATGAAATTCCCTACAAGATGACATAAATTAAATTTTGATTCATCTAGTCATATGCTTGA
This sequence comes from Lepidostoma basale, assembly GCA_022606425.2. Lineage (NCBI taxonomy): Eukaryota > Metazoa > Arthropoda > Insecta > Trichoptera > Lepidostomatidae > Lepidostoma > Lepidostoma basale. The sequence continues at coordinate 169,249 of JAHDVF020001016.1, forward strand.
TATTTAGATAAAGTTAGCGGTAAACTGAACTTACCACATGGGAGCAAGCGTTTTGTTTTGAACACGGTACGTTAAGGGTTAATTTCCTTTATTTAATAATAGTTATATTCATAAAATGAAAAAAATCGGTTGGGTGTTTTTAAACCTAAAATCTATGCCATGGATAAATTGAAATATATAAAAAAATTGTAGTGCCTCTTCATACTTATTATTATAGAATATTTGTTTCATGATAAGTGAATAAATACGAATGAAAACGTCTGTTAGTAAACTGCGATCAGAAATCTAGAAAGGAGTTTTATTATATTTTACAGAAACATGTTACGACTTTCTAAGAAATTATGAAATGTTGTCATTCCCATAAAATATAATAAAACTTCTAGAAAACTGACGTTTTCTTTCGTATTCATTATTTAATATGGAGTTTTACATCATTGTTCCAGAAACAATAAATAATAAGATTTAATATATCTTTTTCAGGTTGCAACAAATACTGTTTGGACAAGAACTACGGTGGATTTTTAATCATTTGGGATAGGATTTTCGGGACCTTTGCTGAAGAAAGAGAAAAGGAAGAAATCATCTATGGACTTGTGTTTAATCAACCTTCCTTCAATCCGCTGCATCTTCAGGTGAGTTGGTCAACTAACTGCCGTAGTATTAATTGTCTGTTTATTCAACATGTCTACGAGATTTTCGTAATCGAAAAACTTTTTTTAAATGTAAGTATATTATGAATTTTTTGTTTTTTGAATGTATTCAAATACTGGATTTTACCCATTGCGGGTTCATCATTTTTATGGATTAATTGTATCTCAATAGAGACGAAGATGTAAATTGTTGTTTTTTGGAAACAGAATATGGTGGTCGAGGCGTTTTACAGGACTTATGACCTGTCATTGGTTGGGTTGAGCGATTACTTTATGTTAACAACATTCCCCATTCCTTAATGCTTACATCTAATCTTAATAGATGGCGCTAGTGTAGATTGACCTAAAAAATGTGAAGTGTTTCTCAAAATAGTTAGCACATATACATTTTTAAAAAAAATTATCAGACGTGGTGGTCGTAAGAAGGGCGGAATGGGGAATGTTGTTAACTTAAAGCGATCGTTTGACCCAACCAACGACAGGTCATAAGTCCTTTAAAACGTCTCGACCACCATATTCTGTTTTCAAAAAAAAAAAAACAATTTACATCTTCGTCTCTATTGAGATACAATTTATCCTTATATTATGTATGTCGCCAATTTCATAAAGTCACGTAGGAGAATAATAAGAGTACGCAATCACTAAGCGTTTTAAATCTTAATGTGAGTATATACTCTTGGATTAAAAATAGGATTATATTCAGAAATTATAGTACATTGTATAAAAGTTAAAAAAAACATTGATCAATGAATCCGCAACACAAAGTTATGGCGAATATAGAAAAAAAGAATATCAAATGTGTTTCGATTGCTTAAAAGTGTCACATTTTATTAATCTTAACATAGGTTGATTGTCTATCTTATCCATTTCTAAACATGACTACATTTAATTTTAGTATTATGATGCTTTGTTTGACAGTAATACTATAACCGTTTCCACAAAAGCTGAAAGCATACGTGATGTATGGCTTAAGACAGAAAACGACCCACAATCAACAATGTCACTGGTATTTTATTGTAGTTCCGGCAGTTTGTTTTGTTTACGGCTATAGAACCCTTAATATGTTAGTGGATTCCTGACAGAACAAACATGTGGAGAATTGTATATTGCTTTGTGGAGTCTTTGCTTTATTTCAAACGACTGTTGTTGAAGCAAATTTTATAGGTAGATAGACTTTTATATTACACAATTTGATTTTTTTTAAACTTTCAAATATTTGAGAAATTCCTTCGTTACTATTCCATTACTGTTTATATTTTATTTTAATAAATTGTGAACATTTAAAAATGTGACATTATAACCGAAACATGTCTGTGTTAAATGAAATAAAGTGTTGTTATACCAAGTGTGATTATATTTATTCAAATATTAATCCACAATACAAAGTGAAAACGAATATAGAAGTATATGTTTTAAACGTAAAGTAAATTAAACATTTGAGGATTTCACAAGATATTTGGAATTCGTATACCCATATTTTAAGGTCCAATCGAATCAAACGGGTATCAGTTAAATGCCGGGTATATACGAGTAAACTAATTTGCCTATCAAATTCTCCCCACACTTGCCTAAGCAAGGAAATACATGTCACTCACTTGAAAAATAATTAAACATCTAAAATCGGACGTATTTATCACTATCAAATATTAAATATGGAAACGTCAGATTTCTAAAAGTTAAAAGTATTTTTTTTAAATGGTAATAAAACATCTCATTCCATTTAATATGGAGTTTTATTTTGTTTTAAACAGATTTTTCTATTAAATGATATAAATATATAATATGACAAAAATATTGTTGTTTTATCAATTTTATTGCATTAAATGTACATATACATATTGATTAGTGTTTACTGTGATTTACAATAATAATGTGTTTATTAGTTGAGGTGACTGTTTGATCTTCTAGTAAGTGTCAATTTTAAACTTAAATGCTACTTTTATTGTGAATTTTCCTCTTTCTGAAATACACATCTTATGAATCCCATGAGAAATGACTTACCTGACGTACTTGCGCATAATTGTATTTTATGACGTATGAGCATACTTAAAAATATTTTCCTACTGCTCTTATAAAAGCCCCCATGAGAGACAACGTTCCAAGAACTTTACTGAAGATAATTTTCCACTTTTATTTCATATTCAAATATATGTTTTTGGGAAATTATTCATTAAAAATAATGACAAGCTTATACTATAATCTTTGTCATCTGTCGCTACTTGATTTGATGTCATCAGATGGTTAAATCGTCAAAGAACATGTCTTCCTTTTTTTTCTTCATAATTGATAAATACTCTCACTTTGAGGCGTTCTACATTCATGATCAAATATACAGTAAAATATGTTAGTAGTTATTCTAAACAACAATTCATTTTCATTATCAACCTTCCAATTAAACTAATATTTTCTTCTACTTTTTCATTCTCTTGATCGAATGACCAGTTTGCAAGAGTTAGCTGTTCTGGTATGATGACTTCCAGAAGTCCTTCCATTTCTTTCACTGACTGCCACTGTACTTTTCAGAATTCCGTTGTAAAAAGCCATTTTAACTTAACCATATTATATAGGATGTTTTTATTATAGGTTTGGTTTTTAAACTGGCAACATTGTTTTTACAGACAGTCAATTTGACAGTTGATAGTTGATTTGTAGTCAGTACGTTTGGCCATTTTACTCAATTGCTAGATAAAGTTGTCGAAAATTGGACTTCACGATTGCGCTTCATTCGAGCTAGCCATGGCGCTCATATGCCCAAAATCATATTAAAATAATAATGGCATAAAATTATCTATTAAATGAAGCCAATATCATAGACATTCACATTATTTTAATGTGTTTTTTTATTCATTTTAAATGTGTACGAGTATACCTCTAAAAAAACACCCTTATTCACATTGTTATATAGCAACTGGGTAAAATGGCAAAATGTATTGACTACAAATCAACTGTCAACTGTCAAATTTACAGTCTGTAAAAACAATGCTGCCAGTTTAAAAACTAACCCTCTAAAATTAACACCCCATATTATTAAAACTCCGTTAAAGCGTGACTGACGGCGCTTGAGGATCATTATTTTAATATATATGTAATATGTGTAAAACGGTTTATTAAACAAAGATGTAAAGATTATTTATAAAAATCTCGAAACAACCGATGCGTTTTTGACGCGATGTAACTAACTAACCAACACGTCGTCTCCCTTAACGGGTAGGCAGAAAGAATGCACCGCCACATTGTTCTTTCCTGAGATACACTTTCCCGCTCCCTTAACATTCATACATTGTGTCAAGCACCCACGACGATTTCTCCGACTTCTCGCGTGACCCATACGATATAGGGATTTTAAAATCTTGAGACGGATTATAAGATTCAGTATTTGACGATATTTTCTCTCTGCCAGAGACACAAAATGATTTTTTTTTAGGATAATCAAATGATTTTACTGAAATCTCTTGATAGTAATTCATTTTAAATAATAATTAAATAAAAATATGTTTTTTAACTACTTCCACTTTTGTCTTTATTTCGACAGCGACCGGTTTCGCCAGGCTTGCTGGCACCAGTCTGTTGATGCCAGCGAGCCTGGCGAAACCACCCGTTGTCGAAATAAAGACAAAAGTGGAAGTAGTTAAAAAGATAGTTTCATTAAAAAAAAATTTAAATGAAAATTTTTCTGTTTGTTTATCAATTGTTTAATAAAAAAACATACCTTTTCCAAATGTATGCAAATGGAATAACTAAAATTAAATAAATATTTTTTTTGCAATACTTTTCACATGTTTCGGGACAGAGACGCCCTTTTTCTGTGTACATTTTTTTATTCAAATGTGAATCCACAACACAGAGTGATAATTCCTTGTAATGAATTTTTTTTTATATATTTAATTTGCTTGTTTTTATTTTCTTCCCACTTGGATGAATAATTCAAGAAAGCATTGGGCTTAAATAAACAATATCGACAAATTTCGCCGACATGAATTTTTGATCGAAAACCCGAGAGCTCCATTACCATAAGGTCGTAAGTGTCAGCTGAAATTTATCTCCAGGTTAAAGTGGCGGACCCTTGACTTTAAATAGTGATATAAGACCTTCACAGTTGCGAGACATCTTTATTCGGCCTGCAGGGAGCCGTGTAGTAAATTTTTTATGTCGCCATTAATTCGGTAGCGAATAGGGTAGATGGGAATAAGGTCCATTTTGCGCAGCGGGCGGTTTAACAGTACAACGTCAACCAAAACTCTTTGACGTAGTACTAAGACAATAAAACAACGTTGCATCATACAATAATGAGATCTAGCATTTTTCTTATGTTTACTAAACTGTACTTCCCATAAGCTATAAGTGCGAATATGCTCCTTTGTTTTATGATGGAAAGAAAATTAACAAGGGCGATTACACATGAATAATTTGGTACCGCTTATATAATAACAATTTATTCATTTATTTCTGTACGTTATTTGTATAGGTTTCGGTTATAATAATATAATATATATAATATTAAGTAAATTGTTTTGGTCAATTTGATTATTGCCGCTCTTTATGATAGTTATTTGTGACAAAAATACGTTTTTACTGTTTTGGTGTTAAAATTATATAAGTTTATTCGTTTATAAAAAGAATTTTGACAGGTGTAAAAATAAATTTTTCATTTGTTCCAATGACAATTTGAATAAATTCTTCAATAAAATTTTTAAGTTCTTGCTGGTGTAAGATTGTTTTAAGTGCCTAATTACAGTAAATTAAAAAAACGGTGGATAACGTGGAATAAAAATTAAATAAACACCAATGTCCGGATCGTCCAGCTGACGACAAGTGCACCATCTAAAAGAACATTATGTGTTAAATTATTTTTCTTTGTTATTTTATTTTATATCATTGTATTTCAGATAATTTGTTCTAGATTTATAATGTAGTCGTTGAACGATCGAAGTGTGCGCGGGAGATGCCTTTTGGTGGCGATGAGGTTCGCAACCCATCACACCGCGTCTCTCGCGATGGCGAAAAGAGAAGGATGGAGTGCCGCATCGATTAAAGTGTGGCAGTCCATTCTTTCTGCCTACCCTTTCGGGGAGACGGCGTGATGGTTAGTTAGTTAGTTAGTTATATATATAATAATAATTTTGTTGTCTCAATAACTGATAAAATTACTTTATGCATACTAAATTAATATCGTAATTGAGAAACGATGATACTAATAGAGTTGCGAAAATAATATAGGAAAATGATATGAATGAATTTTTTCAATAATCCATTGTTTTGGCGGAAACACTTAGTATGATATTAACATTGTTTATAGTTTAATTTAAAACACTGCTATTATACTACTTAAAAATGACAATTTACAGCTGTTTCGTCAACTTATAACACATGTTGATGTCAGCATCGGTTGGCGAAAAAGCTGTCGTGACAATTTTATTTATAAATATGTAATAAAATAATAGTGTTTTAAATTAAAACAGCTAACTATAATTTATCATTTCTTGAACACTTACGCAGAATATTTAAATAAATATTATAAGCATAAATATCTTATTCGAGAACTAAGTGTAAACTGTTAAAAATGATTTTTTACACAATTTTAGTGCCATATTTTTACTTAGGAAATTGAAAATACTTTGTTTAATCCACAAAATATTTAAAACAATATTTAAAAACACCTACGGAGAATACCTCCTAAATACTAAATTATTAAAATTTTAGTACTTATAACTAATAGGCCAAGTTAATTTTTAAATTTAAATCATTGTATCGAATTTCAAATGCGTTTTTTTTATATTAGTTTATTTTTTATTATATTTTGAATATGGAGGTATAAACATTGTATTCACAAATGTCATTTGATAATATCCTAACAAGGAAAAACATATTCCTTCAATAAATTTTCTATAAAACGAACAAATTCATCTATACAAAATAAATAATTTCAATCAATAGAATATATTTCTATAATGTAATGATCATACTTTTATATTTTCCCGCAGACGTTCTACACCAAACATGTGGCTAACACAGTGGCATCTTACAAGAGCATCAACTATCGCGTGGCCGCTGTCTTCGCTGGCCCGAGCTGGGTCCCCGGCAGCCCGCGGCTAGGCGAAGAGAAAGACAAGATGGACGTGAGTAACTTTGACGGTCTTTTAATTCTCCCCTTTCAGCGTTATGACGTAAAATCGATACACAATTTTTTAAAATTTTTAGCTAATTTCAGAAAATATACGGTTTCATTTATGTAACTAACTAACTAACTAACTAACCATCACGCCGTCTCCCCGAAGGGGTAGGCAGAAAGAATGGACTGCCACACCTTTCTTTCCTGACATATTTCTCTCGCTTCCTCAACATTCATACATCGTGTCATGCACGCGCGTCGATTTCTCTGACTCCTCACATGGCCGACATTCAATATTTGATTTATTTGATCGTGCCACGTTTTCCTCAATCTTCTTCTATTTCTGGTTCCATTTACATCATTAACATATAATTTTTTTACCATTCTTTCTTCATTAATTCTTTCCATATGTCCAAACCATCTTAATGATCCTTTCATTATTTTGTTCATGACACCATCATTCGCACCGCATTCACTTCTTATATTTTCATTCGACACTCTATCATACACAGAATATTCACACATTCGTCTAAGAGATCTCATTTCTACTGCATTTATTCTACTTTCATCCTTCCTTTGCCAGTTCCATGCTTCGCTTCCATACATAAAGGTCGGTAGAAGAACACCATTGTGCACTGCCATTCTAGCTTTTTTGGATAGGTTTTTGTTTGCGATGACAACTTTAAGTGCACCATTCACTTTGTTGCCTGCCCAACCCTTCTTTCAATATCCCTCTCCACTCTCCCATCTCTTGTAAACATACTACCTAAATACACAAACTCAACTACTTGCTCCAAGTTTTCACCATTCACGCTAATGTTGCAGACTGTTCATTTATGTATGAAGTTAAAAATAACGACGAGGTTTGCACCAATATTTTGAATTATAGTATGTGCATCGTGCATACATATAATATGTGTGCTTACGTTTTTCTTTACTTTATATTCATATTTATATCATACTTATTGTACTTGAATTAGGTATTAAAAAAAATACGATTTAATCCGTATTATTAATTTTTCTTAATGTTTTTTTGATTATCCCAACACATTAAAAAATATTTTGCTTTGTTGGTTCGGACATATGGAGCGCATGGATGGAGAAAGAATGGTTAAGGAAGTATACGTAATGATGTAAATGGAATACGGAGTCGAGGCAGATCGAGGAAAACATGGCATGACCAAATTAATCAAATTTTAAAGGTTGGTCATGTTAGAAGTCGGAAGAATCAACGTACGTGTATGACTCGCTGTATGAATATGGAAAAAGGTAGAGAGGTGTGCCAGGATAGAGTAGTGTGGCGGTCCATTCTCTCTGCCTACCCCTACGGGGAAACGGCGTTATGGTTTTGTTGTTGTTGTTATTAAAAATTAACTGAGAAAACCAACGTTAAACAAAGTTTAACTTTTAGATGGTATCAATTTTTTTTTCAAACTAATCATAAAATACAATAGGTTTTAGGAAGTAGAAACGGATAGTTAAAGTTGTTTTTTCGTTGAGCTTCGTCAGGGCTACAAAAACAAACTTTATTCAGAGAAAACGAAAGTTAGTTAGATAAAATAAAGTGGTATAAAAACAAAGTTTTGAATATAGATTTAAACTATAATATATTTAAAAATATCACACCACAAATTAAGTGCTTCATACGAATGTAAAGCTAAGAGTTATATTACTCATATAAAAATATAAATTTTCCGCAAACTTGTTTAGCCATCATAAATGTTTTAGTAAATAACATCTCGAAAAGTAAATCAAATCTCTGATAAAATATCTCGTCTACACCGCAGCTCGCGTTGCTTTATTTATTAATGAAGAAGTTTCTGGAAAACCAATTCTGAAACACAACACTTCACACTTGTTCTATAGAATAACGCGTTAATACTAGAAGATATATGATACAATTTGAATGCTCGTACCCTGTGATTCAGATATTTTAATGCTATGCTTCCTAAATAAAACAAACATCAAAAATTTAAAACGGTGTATCATAACGTCAAAAACCATTCCATATTTGATTAAAGCTAATGAATATATCACATTAGATATATTAATTAAAACATGTTTATAGATTCGTATTTTTATAAGATTATTATAGTTTTGGTTTAAGTTTTACTTTATTCATTGACAATAAAAAATGTATATTTACTAATCAAGTGTTAGGGAAATACAGAGATTTTTGATCAAATCAAATAAAATTAGTTTGTTAACTCAAAAGACATTACAAACAGCAAAATGTTTTAGGCATCTATTGAGTATAGGTAAAATATTATAAAACACAACATAATACCAGGAACGCATTAGAGATGGTTCGACATTAGGAAGACAAGATACTTTCTAAAGGCAAGATGATAAAAAATAAATTGGTTTTATTATAATTAATAAATTTCTGCAATTCATTTGCTAAATATTTTAAACGTTTGAGCTTTTATCCTAATAGAATTTTCTTTAATAATATATATTAAAAAGATCCATATAATAGTTGTTCCATTTCTTTCAAATGTTCAATAAAAAATCAAATTAACTTTCCTTAATATTAAGACTATTAATATTTCATTAACAACTATGAGAATTCAATAAAAATAAGGTTTTTGTGTCTTTTTTATGTATGCCTAAACATTATGTTTATAAAATTCACAATGAAGGATTCAAATTGGAAATTTGATTATCTCTGTAAATCAGAAAAAACGAGGTAATGTTTAATGGCAAACGTTTTACTGTTTTTAAATGGGGCAACTAATGGTATAGTTTCGTTCCTTTTCCAATGTACAGTTTATTTCGGAATACCGTGTTTAGTAAATACCTCGTTTTCCACAGAGAACGAATGACGAAAACCCACGAAACCGCAAAGATTTTAATACTCGAGAAACCGCCACAGCCCGAGAAAGCGTTTACTAACAAAAGTTTTATATGAAATTCTTTTGAATGAATACCTCGGATATATCATTCTTAGGAAAGGTTATGAATAGAGCATTCAACGCTCTTATATAAATAACTTATACACTTATAATAATCATAGATAAATGTAAGATAGACAGTTATGCAGGATATGTATTGTAACAATGCCGTCTCGGAATTACTGTTTACCAGGCCGTAATGTTGAATTAAATGTGGGGCCGATCTGATCTGACAGCTGGCAAATGTCAAAAAATTGTAAAAAGTATCGCGAATTTTTCGAAACATTTTATAAACATAAACTTTTGAAACAATGTTATTTGATTATTATCGTTATGTGGGAAGGTTAGGTAGCCAAATTGATACCTCAGCACTGAGAAAACACAAATGTATTATTTCTCTTTTCTTTTTTATATACTTTGTATATACAACACTTACATTTAAAAAATTAAAAATCTCGACCACGTAAGGATTTGAAAGAATCGTGGGTGCATGACATGTTATCTGAACGTAGAGGAAGGGAAAGAAGTGTCTGGAAATAATAGTTTGGCGGTTCCTACATTCTACCTACCCCTTCGGGGAGATGGCGTTGGCTAAGGAGTTTATATCATTGTATAAATACAGAAAATTCAAGTTTACTCGTAAAAAAAATTGTTCCAATATTTTTCTTCTTTTAAGTCTTTTAAGAATAATTTTTCTCTTCAGAAATATAATAAATAATGAATAAACAAGCCATTTTATATCACGATATCCAGTCATTTATACAAATAGAAATGACAGCCATTTGTTAAAGTAATAAGTTTACGTATGTTCACGACAGAAACTTAAATAATATTATGCGATTTGATTGATATGATTATTCGCGTATAAAATTTCTGAAATTGAAATATGGTAAGCGGCTATGTCAATCTGTTGACGAAAGCTAAATCATAATTCAGATATCCAAAAGAATTCATCCCTCCGAAAGCTGACGTTAAAATCTCCATCGCCTTGGTTCCGTGAAAATTAATTCGGTTGTCAGAGAGCCTTGATTCTCCAATCTTTTAATTAATTTCAGGAATTTTGTAAATCTATTGTAGTATCATTCACAAAAAAGACAAACAAACATTTACACGAAAGTTAAAATCAAATAAAAAAACGTCTGCTTTTTAGAAGTTGTATTATATTTCATTTGAATGACATGTTTCGTCTGTCTACGGCATTTTCAAATGGATGTTTATTTCAGATATTTGAAAATGCCTCAGACAAGCGAATCATGTCAATCACATATAATAAATTATAGTAACATTGCTAGAAAATAAACGATTTCAATAGTTTAATTATTTAATATAGAGTTTTACATCATTGTTAGGGAAACAATAAATTGAAATGTAATTATTTTGATAAAATATAATTAAATAGTTAATTATTTCGTAAGATCAATCAAAGATTAACGAAGTGATTAATCACGTAAACTAATATAAAAACTTAATACAGGTAATAGCATTTAATATCATACCCTTAGTAGCACGAAAAAAAATGTATTCATGATAATAATATTTAGACAATTCTTTGTTTTGGTTATGATACTTCAACATTATTTACTGTATAATTTAAAAAATCTGTTATAATATCATCGTTTATTTATTTAAATTATTCGAATTGTCGAAACGGCTCTTTTGCCAACACTGGTTGGCGAAAGAGCCGTCCGACACCCAATGACAAAACAACAAACGAAACAACTTTAGCAACAGCTGTAGCGACAATTTCGCAGAATTTAAAGAAATACATTGTGTTAGTTTAACAGTGTTTCAAATTAACAGTTTAAAATGTTGAAGTACCACAGTGTTTCCGCTTAAAACAATAAATTATCTAAAATAAAATTGTGTTGACAGATTACATAAAAAGGAAAGTGATTTATTCCTTAAATAAAACCCAAATTAAAACAATTTATATCATACTTTTAATAAAATTACGAAAAATATTAAATATATTGAATCAGTCAAATTATTTTACATTACATACCATTTCAAAGTCATGCGTACCTAATAATACAAATAAATTAAAAAAGAAACTAATAAGACATATTTATTTTAAATATCAATGCATTTAAAAAAAATCTTGCTTTCTTAGAAGAAAATAAAGTGAAGTCGATATTCTTTGACGAGAGAGAAAGAATATCTCATTTTCTTTCAACAAACTGCCAATCTCCCCCTCGCATTCCAAATCAAAATGTTAATGTTTTCACAACACATCACGCGTGAATCAACATTACGAAGCGATACTTTCAAGTTTTATTTTTTTATCGTATCATTCCCATTTTACTTTAAACACAATTATTATATAATGGCTGTTAATAATTTAAAAACAGTATTAAAACAATATATCGAGAAAACACACGACCAGATACTGTACAATTTTAAATATGTAGCCAGTTGATAAAAATGTGGCCGAGCTTGTTTCTAATGCAACTAAATTAATAATCAACAAATGATACGTAAATTTAGTTAAATTTAAAAGGTTCATTGTCATCATATTTATGTTAATAATGAAAAATAAAAATCATATATGTGACGTGGAGTTGGGCGCTCACAGTTGGGTAGGCTCGATGACTCCGAAAGAGTGCGGAAGTGCCTGGATGCAAATTGCTCAAGATCGAATAGAAAAAAAGGGAAGCCTACGTCCAGGAGTGGTCGGCAACAGACTGAATAAGAAGACGAATAAGATGAAAAACTAATTACTCGTACTACCCGTGAAATATTCACGAAAGAAAATATTGTATGCCCTTTAAAAACTCACTTTATTGCACAATAATATTACTCGTATGTAACAAATTTTTCCTTTTAATGTAATATTTTTTTCACACACGTTAAAATTTTTACAATTAACAACGCCTATTTGATCTCCTTTTGTTTTGTATACTACTGTCAAAAAAAAATTATCAGAGAAATTAAAAAAAAAAAAAAACAGAAACCTTCTCGGGTACGCGCATCTTGTGCATTTCGAATTTTTCAAATTAGTTTCGGAGGCAATCAAAGTTTTCCTCTCTCACTCTCTTATATTCAACATATTATCGTACTCTTTCTTGGTGAGCTTATAAATCTAGGATTAATAACATCCTGAAATGCACGGTGTATTTTCGCCCTAAATTGCGATTGATATATGTAAACATAATGATATGATGTTAATGTAATTGATATAATATCGTATCTGTGTGTTTGTAATAATTCCTATTTGTGTTTATACTCATATACTGTAATTGCTGTTACCCTCGATAATAAAAAAAAAAAAAAAAAAAAAAAAATTCCAACAAAAACACCGCAACCGCATCTGTCAAATAATAACCGTAAAATGATAAATTGTGCGTATTCAGAATATGGAAAGGAGGTAATTTCAAATCACTATTTATCATTCCGACGAAAGAAATGACGTAAAATACATAAATTGAACCGCGCTTTCACGGGAAATTCAGTTTTTGTAACGCAGCTTAAGAAAATCGGTTTTTCCCTCCACTTTCTCAGTTCATCAACATTTGCCCATAAATAAACCTTTAATCTGAAAGGAATGACTACACAAAAAACCACTACTAAAATATAATACCCTGTTTATGGTATCACAATTTCTTATTATTTCTTAATTTTTTGCGCATTGGTTGACGAAACAGTTGTTGGGAATAATAAAAAAAATATAAAAAAGTGGTGACACCATATAAAGCCTTTTATATTTTAACAGTTTAAAATTTTGAAGTATCATAGTGTTTCGGCCAAACCAATGGACATATAAAATGTATATTTGAATATTTTTTAAGTTTCCTTTTCCTAATTATGGAGCAACCACCCTAAGACTACAAACATAGCTAAGAATCTCTACAGTATTTGGTATAACCCTTGTTATGAGATGAATTATAAATTAATCAGGTTTATTAAACTGTAATTTTATCCATTTACTACTTTTCTATTTCATTAGTTTACTATTTTAATACTATTTTAACTACTTTAATTTATATGACTGAAAATGTCATATTTTTGGGTCCGGATTGTTCTTATTAGATTACAGTTGGAAACTTATTACTTTTTGTGTGGTTATTAAAACAATTATTCAGTGAAAACATTTTTTTTTCACATCTTCGTCATGTCAGTGGCAAGACAATTTAGTAGGGATACCACTAAAAATGAACACGTTTTTCCTCTTTTCTTGCTATTGTAGTAGAAATATGGATGATTTTATGTCATTTCCAGGGGAGCCAATTGTTATAGAACCACCATGCATGGCACCTTTTTCGCCACTTGAAAACTTTAATATAAACAAATAATAATGTTGTGGTTTATACAGCAATTGAAAAATAAAACCAGTTTATTCCAAAACATAAACAAAAAATGATTTAAAATCATTTGGTATACTGCTCGCCTTTCGCTGCCGAATGTACGTTCGTTTACGGTGCTCTTCAATGTTCAATTTCACTCCCCGACACCCCTTGCCGAGGAATGTGTACCAAAATTGGATCAAGTTCAAAATCCATGGCGGAGAAAATGCGATTACCTCCGCGAATTATTGCCCAAAGAAAGGCACAAAAAACTGACGTTACATCAAAGGCGAGAAGTTATAGTACTTTCGTTATAAATAAAAATATGCTCCCTCTAAATGGAAATACGGGAAATTTTCGCTGTCTGATATTTAGTAACACAAATAATATTAATTATTACACATATAAAATAAAATAAAATTGTTGTAAATTAATCACAGAATTGTAATTACGACAATTAGTTTTCTTTTTATGAAAGCTTTATCAGGGCAATATGAAATTAGCTTTTTTTAAATGTATACAAATAATTGTAGATAAATACTGAATTTTACCCATTGCGGGTTAATCATTTTTAAGGATTAATTGTATCTCAATAGAGCCGAAGATATAAATTGTTTTTTTTTGGAAACAGAATATGGTAGTCGATAATGGTAATGCTTACAAATAATTTTAATAGATGGCGCTAGTGTAGATTTTCCATAAAATGTGAAGTGCTTCTTGACATAGTAGCATATATACATCTTTCAAAAAATTGTCAGACCTGGTGGTCGTAAGAAGGGCGGAATGGGGAATGTTGTTAACATAAAGCGATCGCTTAACCCAACCAATGATAGGTCATAAGTCCTGTAAACGCCTCGACTACCATATTCTGTTTCCAAAATAAACAATTTACATCTTCGTCTCTATTGAGATACAATTAATCCTTGAATATGAAATTAAATAATAAATATAGATTTACGTCAATATATATATTTTTGTGTTAAAGTAGATATTTAAGCAGCGTTATTATAATTCCGTGGTTAAAAACAAACTATTGTTTTATTTATATACCCGTATTTAACACTTTTAAATCTGTAACCCCAAAGTAAGTACTTCATATGAAAATTAAGAATAAAAATATATTTTTTTGGGATGTTATGAAACGCGCCATTTAAGGTCAAGAAAACTTTAGATACTCATACATATTTGGATGCTTTGCGTGTGAGTTAATTAATTTTGATGAATACCGGTGAAATTCGCTTCCATTTTGGCGCGCTAGCTCCCAATTTAGGAATAACATTCTGTATAATGGGAAATGAAATATTCATCAGGAAGTCATTAGCGATTGGCCCTCATAATTTAAGCCAGCGGCGTTGCACGAGCGGGAATCAGGCCTCCAATTTGGCATATTAGGGTTTCACCATAGTTTGTGCTTGTAGGTTCCAAACAATCTATGTCATATATATAATACAAATCAAATAATTTTATTACACTTTTCGTGGTATTGAGGCAGTGTAAGGTTGCTTGAAAATTGTATACAAGCAGTGTGAATGGAAAAAAAGCCGAGGACAGTCGAGGAAAACATGACTTGACCAAATAAAACAATTACAAAAAGTTAAAGGAAAATTTATAAGCTAATTGAAATATCCATGATGAAAAATCTATTTCCTTACCTCTCCCGGGAAAAGGCGTGATGGTGTTTTACAAATAGAAATGCCCGTAACCACTGGCTACAAATAATTTCTAATGTTAATTCATATATATATAATCCTTCCAACATATATGTTACTAAATTAAATTAAGATTAAGATTTCATTTAAATTTGTATTATAAAAAGATATCATTTTATGTACTTTAGATAAGCATTAAACAAATACTTGTAAACAAATACTGGATTTTACCCATTGCGGGTTTATCATTCTTTAAGGATTAATTGTATCTCGATAGAGACGAAGATGACAATTTTTTTTGGGAACAGAATATGGTGGTCGAGGCGTTTACAGGACTTATGACCTGTCATTAGTTGGGTTAAGCGATCACTTTATGTTAACAACATTCCCCATTCCGCCTTTCTTACGACCACCACGTCTGACCAATTTTTTGGAATTGTATATATGTTAAATAACTTCATATTTTTTAGGTCAATCTACACTAGCGCCATCTATTAAGATTATTTGTTAATGCAATATAAAGGCTTACGCAATTATCACACTGCTGTCCTGTAAACTCCTCGACTGCCATATTCTGTTTCCAAAAAAAAAATACATTTTCGTCTCTATTGAGATAAAATTAATCCTTAAAAAAATGATTTTTGTTTACTTTACCAAAATGTAAAGTATTGATTTTATTAATAATGAATTATTAAGAATATACAGTGAGAAGATGATGCTTCCGAGCTGAATGCTCTTGTAGAGAGAAAATTAAATCTTCTATAATAACATTTGGAACGAGGTAGAAAAAGTCATCATGGAGAAAATATTTTTGTTCTATTGTGGTTTCAATTGAATACTTAATTTAATGTGTTCATTCTTAATAACTACTTTATCAGTTTCTTAATGCATGAACTATTTGTAACTTATTCCGTTTTGGCTTAGAACATTCGATTTAAATTTCCAGAATCCGTTCCTAGAGCGTATTCTCGGTTAATGAAAGTTCATTTGTCCCCATTGTCTGTTAGATTTACCGTCTATGCTTTGCATTGTTCCCTAGGCGCTGGAATTATTGTTATCCTTCTCAAAGCAAATGAACCGATGGTTGATGTATCTTCATAAGTCAACCAAGCTAAAGCTGTTATAGAAATCCGATAGAGAATTCAATCCAATGCCAATCTGATATCATCATCATCAGTCGTCAGAGGAAGACTGTCCTTCACGGTTGTGGGTCCGCATGTGACTGAAGAGCCCGATCCTGGACCCACATATTTTGGGGCATCTGGGGCAGCAGAAGGCGCCTGAAGTGGAGCCGTCACCGTCTCCCAGTGGTCTCTACTTTCTCCTTCTTCTCCTCTCAGCGACGTCGTCTCTGCGCTGTGCTTCAGAGTCAATCTGATATAGAAATCTTTCAAATGAAAATAATGTTATGTTTTATCTTCTTCTTCTTCAGCCAATTTCCGTCCACTCCCGGACAAAGGCCTCTTCCTTATGCTTCCACACTACTCTGTATATTGCAGACTGCATCTAGGTTATGCTAACGTATACGTTCAGGTTTTCTTTCCACCGTAGTTGCGGTCGCCCTGTACTTCTCTTTGTGATCCATGGTCTTCAAGTCAGCAGTCTTTTGTCCATTTCTTGTCCAAAATTCTGGCTACGTGAAGAGCCCATTGCCGTTTAGAGTCGACACGCGCTGGATGTTATCAGTGACCTTTGTTTTACTCTCACCGTATCGTTTCTGACTCCATCTCTAAAGTTTATTCCTAACATGGCTATTTTCATGACTCTTTGAGTCACTCGCACTTTTTCGGCACTTTGTTTTGACAATGTTACAGTTTTGAGGCCAAAAGTAACAAGCAGCAGCACACACGTTTAATAAATTTTTGTCTGCAGATTATCAGTATTTATTGATTTTTTATGATGTATTTTCTAATTTATATTTTCCACTTTAAGTCTGCCTTTCTTGGCCCAATCGAATATTGTTTTCCAGGTATGGGTATTCCTGGAAATTCTCGATTTTACTGCCATCAACGATGAATTGAAACCCTTCTGTTCATAATAACCATTGATATTACACAATACAATTCAAATAATTTTTCATCACGATAAATAAAAAAAACACAATAATGTTTAATGACAGCAAAATTCCTGAAAGCATTCTTTATTAAATATTTGAATATTTTTTGATGTAAACTTCATGATTTTTTTCTTTCAGATCCGCTACAGGGAAAAGTATGACGTATCTCTGCCGGTGTGGTGTAATCTATACTTGTTGGTACATTTCTGTGTGGTAGTCTATGGATTCCAGGAGTTAGCCTTGAGGCATATCGTGAGTATTTATTTTGTTTACGTTTTAAATATTATATTTTTGCAGAAATTTGATAAAAAATAGACAAAACGTTTATAATTTTTCTATGTTCGCCATATTTTGTATTGTAGATGCTTTATTTCTCTTTTTCTTTTTATATACTTTGTATATACAACACTAAAATTACATAGACATGTTTCGAACAACCAGTCCTTCTTCAGTGATACATATTATAGAGATACATTGAGAACTTAAAATTTAAATTGAATCATAATATTTGTTATAACAAAAGCATAAACATTTCGAAAGAATTCTTTATAACATCTGTCAGATCATGTAAACAATTTCATAATATTTTAAATATGTATCTTTTTAATATGTATCACTGAAGAAGGATTGGTTGTCCGAAACATGTCTGCCATTTTAATGTTTAATGTGAGTGCTGATATACAAAGTATATAAAAAAGAGAAATTTATAAACTATTTAAATTGAAACGCTGGCATAATATCACAATTGATTTGATTTCTTTGAAATTGTCGAAAAAGAGTATTATTGATGTGGAAAAACTTTATTACAATTTAATTTCTAACATTTGTTTACATTGTATTTACACCACTTTTAACTAACACTAAATGTGTATCGAAAGTTTCTTGACTTTAAAAGGCGCTTTTATAACATCATAAGAAAATGAGACTTTCTTCAAGTATTATACATACATATTTTGCATTTTAGAATGAGCAATAATTTGTGGTGTGACATTATTGAAAATAATATATTTTTTGTAAGTTTGTTTTGTAACCCTGAAGAAGCTTTGGTGGGAGCGATACTGGTTGGTTTGATGAAACAAAATAAATTGGTGTATAACAAAGTATACAAGTGTTTTAAATTATATTTAATTATGACACCACAAAAACGATAGAAAAGTTAACAATAGACTGGCTTATTTCATACTATAAAGATTTTGCATGGTAAAATATATCTCTGGTCATGTGAAATTAGTTGAAAGCTTTTACTTAATAACCTTTATTACTTTAATAATAAAATATTCATTTCGTCACATAAAACTTCTTTGATGAATAGAACATTAATGTTTATCAGTATCGGCTCACCCTAAGCATTAAGGGATGGTCGTGTGCTTCGGAGCGATAATATTATGTGGAGTCCGGACATGCACATATGAGGCGTGTTAATACAAATACAACAAATTCCAATAATTGATAAACCACAAATTAAGATAATATTTCGTAAATCATCGATGTTATTTTAGAACCATATAAAATAGTTTTAGTCCTTTTTTATACTGCAATACTATGTTTAATGAAGTAAGTTTAGTAGCTATTGTTATAAATAGAAGATTATTTTAAATATAATAACAACATTTTCCAAAGCCTTGGAATTGAAAAACAACACTATATATATATTTTCCACTTTAATTTATAAAATATATTAGATTTTTTAAATTCAGATTTCAGTTCATTTACACATGAGGATGGAGGTCACCTCCGAAATAATGTCGTATTTTAATATTTTTATAACATACAGATATTTAATAAATCAGAGTGGAAAATATACAGTGTTGTTTTTCAATTTAATAGTCTTTACAGTGGAATTCCACAGTGTTAACACGCCTTAATATTCAATCATTTTTCCCATCGCCTCTTCCCGTTACTCGCGGTTGGCTTTTCTTATCATTTGGCGCCAGGTATTTCTTTCATAGGCAGCTTTCTCCTTAAGGCCTAGAGCCTCTGCACATTCGTCAGCCAGGTAGTTTGAGGTCTTCCTCTGCTTCTCCTACTAGTCACGGAAAGACATTTTTTTCACGACATGGTCGTGAGGTTTCCTCATCACGTGATCTCGGACATCGGAGCTTTGTTTCTGCCAACTTTTGTTTTAAAGGTGCTACCTTGAAACTTTCCCTCACATATTCGTCGCGCACCTTGTCTTAACTCCTCCCGATCATCGCAGCATGCGCATTCGGTTGTATGGAGTTTTGTTCCTGGATCTTTTTAGCTGGCCATACTTCGCTTCCGTACAGTAATGCCGGCCCGATAGCTGTTGTATAAATCTATGCCTTTGTCTTTATTATCAATTTTTGGATCACATATGGATCATGGATTTCATGGATCACAGATTCTAGCCAGCGTTCGCCATTTATTCCATCCAGATATTGTTCGGTTAGTTATGTCCGCTTTCATTGATCCATCCTCGGATATGACCGATCCCAGATACTTAAAAGTTTTTACCCTTGGAAGGATTGTGCTATCTAACTTGACATCTCAGTTTAATTTTTCTAGGAATGAATACTATTTAGCTAACTAAACAACAATTAATCATACTACTTTTTCGAAGCGATAGATGAAGAGGATGGAATGCCTTACTATTCTTATTTGACATATTTTTCGAACCTCTGCTACTTTGATGTGGCATTCAAGTGTATGTAAGATTTACTGATTCCAAATACGGTCATCATTTAAAATTCTTTTGATTTGTTCATTCCATGTTATTCTCAGTGTTTTCTTATTTTTTATTATATTATTTTCAAATTCAATCCTTTTATAATTTTGCCCATAGCGCCTATTAAACATTCGCAAATTATACAAATGTTTTCAACACAGAATTGTTCAGAAAGTTTTTCACTTACTTCTCCCCCATTACATATACATCCTTTGTCAATTTAATTTAATATCAGAGATACTCAAATATCGTAAATATGTGACTGTGTTGTATTTTCACTGGTATTCCTCATGGGCCTGTGATAGCAATCGACCGCAAAACTGCAAACTGCAGTCTCACACGAGAGGAATATAATCCCATTTGCAGATATAAATAGTATGGAGACCTGCATTCTAATAGCTATTTTCAGTATCACGTGTTTGAAACCAATTACCCCGGTGCAGCAGGCGGCTTTTGCATTAGTTCCAGCCACAAAGTATCAAAGTTTATGGAATAGTTAAGGTTCATCAGTGATGCATTAGAATAAATACTTTATTAATGTTATTTTTTTTTAATTTTCTCGAACAATATTCGCATTTCTATATTATTGTTTCTTGAACTCACTTTCTAAAACTAATGTATTTATTTCTAAAACTAATATATAAGTTATAAAAAAATACAAAAATATTTCACAATTTATAATACAACCTTAGATAACAATATAAAAAGGTAAAATGAGAACAACAAAAACGTTAAATATTGATATTTAAAACATTCACTGCCTTTTCGACGAAAGATCGCGAGGGAACCGGTATCGCTTACGCCAGTTTGCATTTCATTATATAACTTAAGCCCTCTATAGAAAACACATTTCTCTTTACTTCTGGAAGTCTAGGTCTCCGGAGCCGGAATCAATCACGACCTCTCGTCAAATATACATGTTTTTCATAACTATAATATATGCTACATTTCTAGTCCAATATGCCAGCACCATAATACTTTTCATTTAATAAACAAAGATAAAAATGTTGTGAACAACAAATTTTCTTGCTTTTAAAATTTTCAGTTTTGGTTTTACATTGTTGAAATCCTACAATATCTACCCCAACCAAGTATAGCCCTTATTATTATATTCGGTTAAACCCGTAGTTTATCAATATCTCCTTTAACTCTCTCTAATACAATACATAAAAATCAAGGAAAGCTTATTTATAAATGAAATAGCGAGGCGATTAATCCCCTATACCTACGATTTAGAAAAACGGCGCGATAAGAAGTATATTAGATATATTTACTTATAACAAAAATATTAAATATAAAAAAAAAGTATTTCTGTTTTCTGAGTTTCTGATAATGTCTTGGAAATTTCTAATATGTCATTCTTATTAATTATTATATTTTTATTTATAATGGTGAATATATCGCACTGTAAGTGTAAAACCGAATTAAGTGCAAATATACATTTTGGAGATATGGGAGCTTAAAGACTTCATATTGCTTGGAAAAACTGTTTTTTTTAATAAACCAAAGATTTTCGGTTTATAGTAACATACCTATAAATCGAATATGAAGTCTTTAAACTCCCATATCTCCAAAATGTATATTTGCACTTAATTCGGTTTTACACTCACAGTGCGATATAATGTATCAAAAAAGAGTGTTTTAATTCGTTTTAATTATTTAATAGAGTCTTACATTAATCATCAAGAAACAAATTAAGAAATCTGTATTATTTTAATGCAATTAAAGTAATGTGCTTTCAATAAATTGTTATTCTTATTTATAAAAGCGTTTAAAATAAAAAATTTGTGATGGGGAAATTTTCTATAAATTATGCCTGCAAGATATTAAATAAATACATGAAAGATTAAACTTATAACGAAAAATTGTGTCCTGGAAATTTTTAATGGAAGTTCCGTGTTTTCATTGTAGAGTGCTTTAAAAATATGCATATTTTTAAATCTGACTGAAAGCTTTTCTTTAATAATGCAAAAAAATAAGTTAATATTTGCATTCAAGCTGAGTATAGTCTTTCTCCTACATTATATGGTACTGTAAATTCAAAATTTCAGTTTCAAAATGTTTTGTTATGGGTATTAAAAAGTTATAAAGATTAGTTAGTAATACTCGTGAATTATGAAAAAAGTCGAACTAAAAATAATTATTACTAAAAAAAAATTAATTGAATTATGTCGGGTTAAATTAAAAACTGCAATGTAAATAAACATAACTTACTAATTAACTAACACGCCATCTATCCGAAGGGGTAGGCAGAAAGAATGGACTGCCAAACTTTAACTGATGCGGCATTCCATTCTTCTCTTTTGGTCCCCGCGGGAGACGCGGTGTGATGGGTTGCGAACCTCATCGCTACCAATAGGCATCTTCCGCGCACGCTTCGATCGTCCAACGTCCACAAAATAGATCTAAAACAAATAATTAACATAAATAATATAAAATAAAATTACAAAATAAAAATTGTGTAACAAATAATGTCCTTTTAGATGGTGTACATGTTGTCAGCTGAACGATCCGGATTTTTGGATGTAAATAAACATTCTTCTTGAAATATGAGGCATATCTGATAAAGAATATAATTCTAGGGTAATTTTTATAACTGTATTTACAAATATATATTAAAATTAATGTGAAATCGGGATCAAATAAAACAAACTAACTAACTAATCATCACCCCGTTTCTCCAAAGGAGTAGGAAGTACTTCTCTCGTTCTTCAATATCCAATGTACGCACGTCGATTATTTGTCTGGATCAAATCGTAATCAATAATACTTATTTTCATCATAATGCAAGTTTTACATAACACGTTTAGAAAGTAATAAAAAACAAATGAAATGATTAAAATAAATAATAAGAAAGCTTTCATAATTTTTCAGCAGAAATAATTCATACATTTTTCAAGTATCATATATATAATAGCTGAAAAAAACCGAAGTAAAAATGCTGGCGGTCATTCCGCAAATAGTTGTATATATTTTTTGTTCATATACAGTTTATTTGGTAAATAAATCAGAAATGAATCAAGGGTGAAATGAACTAAATTTGTCAAAGAGAGCTTCACGAAAATAAATCGCGGTTCATAACATTTTGTCATCGGCGGAAAATTGATTTGGAAACCATTGTTTGGAAATTTTATAATAAAATTGAATAATGTTTTATTGGATTTTATCCGTTGAATGAATATGTATATATAACGTGAACAATGATTACTAAAAGAGCCAGCTTTGTGGATTTCATTGAATGTTTTGAATTTGTTATTGATTATAATGATTATGATTTTTTCACACAATATATATTAAAATTGAAAAAATATCTTTTTTGACTAACGTAAACTTGTTATAAAAATTAAGTAACTAACTAACCATCACGCCGTCTCTCCAAAAGGGTAAGCAGAATGAAAGGACCCCCACACTGTTCTTTCGTGACATACTTTGCTCGCATCCTCAACGTTCATATTCCGTGTCATGCACGCATGTTGATTTTTGAGACTCTTCACGTGGCCGACATACAATATTTGATTTGTTTGATCATGATATGTTTTCCTCGGTCTTTTTCTATATCTAGTTCGATTTACATCGATAACGTATACTTTTTTACCAATCCTTCTTCATTCCTCGAATGAAGAAAGAAAACCACCTTAATGGTACTTTCACTATTTAAATTATTATTGTTATATTATTTATGAATATATGAACTTGAAGATCTGAAGTAGACAGTTCAATATACTATAAAGGACATTGATCTGAACATTCCATAGTCATCAGCACCACATGAAAGTTGGCAAATGAATTTATAAACAAACTTTTCGTCCCTTGGTACTTTCGAGCAACAAATATAGTAGATCATGTTTTTAGCATCACGTGATTTGCTACATAAATAAAACTCACCTATCAAATCAGAAATCAAGGAATGTTGTTTTTATATAGAGGCCTTAGAAGTGATTATTAAGAAAAATATCGTTAATAATTACAGTTAATCGTTAATTATAATGAATAATTATTAGACCTATTTGTGAAATGTATACTTATATGAATTTATATGAATATTATGAACTTATATGAACTTATATGAATATTAAATATTCTGGTCAATTCTTTGGCGTATAAAATAGGAGTGATACTCCAGGCGACTTCTAAAACAGTGCGCTAGGAGGCGGTAGCCTCTTCGCATTGTGTTAATAAAGTAGTTTGCTAAATGCTAAACAATCATTCTTCATAGATGGCGTTAGTGGGTGGATTGTATAGATTAATCTTAAAAAATTAATTAGTACAATCAAATCTACATAGATGGCTAACTGGAACTGACACGTGAAGATAGGTATGGATTTGGAGTATATATACAACTTCCAAAAATGTATCATGCATGATCATAATAACAATGGTGGAATGGGGAATGTTGTAATTACATAAAGCGTGCGCTTAACCCAACCAATGACAGGTCATAAGTCCTGTAAACACCTTGATCATCCATATTCAGTTTCCAGTTTGTTTCTTCGTCTCTATTGAGATACAATTAAAAATTTAAATTATTAGACCAATCAGAATAAGCTGATTTTTCGTATCATCATCCGGATAATAATTATTTATTTATTTATTGATCCTTCACTAAGTACATCGTTTTAATACCTCCCAACCCGTTCCCGGGAGGCATTTTTCACACTCTATATGTATAATCTCAAAATGAAATCTTTGTATTATTTCAATATACGGGTATAATTTACAAATTTCAATTTAAAAATTATTTACTGACAAGTAAACGTATACATATTTTTACGGATATGCCATAGTGGTAAGTTGAAAAATTCAGAAATCCTTAGATACAAACCGTATGACTTACCTACAATATATTTAAAAGACAAAAAACAGGCACGTTGTATCAAATTACGAGATATGAATTAATTCGAAAGTTTTAGTATATTTTATGAAAATGAGATGATTTGGTTTGCTTAGGCTCTATTAAATATCAATTTTGAATATTTGATAACGCATTACCAAGTCGAAATATGTTATCCCCATAAAATATAATAAAACTTGTATAAAACAGAGGGTTTCGTTCGTATTAATGAATTATTTAAACCACGAAGTATTTTTGGATTTCTGAATGTTATAAAGTTTATAATTAGTAATACACTTGCTGCATATGTAAAGAAACTATCTCTAGAGTGCAGTTTTAACCACGTAGTAAACTTTTCCATGAATTATGTAAGTCCTGGCTAATTTCCGTGGCCCTAAACTAGAGGAAGGAGTTTTACCAGCTTACTCTGTAGCCATAACTTCTTGCGAGGAGATCGTTAGTTAAGAGCAAACTAGGTAATAGTTTCACCTTTGAAATTACGACTCGTTCGAAATTTAATGAAGTATTTTATTAATGAATCTGAATTTAAATATTCAACTCATCGCTGGGAATCATTAATTAAAAAAATTCTCAAATTAAACAAAAATTACTGGTTTTTAAGAACGTCATCAATAATTACAAAAAAAGTAAAGTAAATTATAATACTTCAATATTGCATAAAAGGTGCATAAATCCGCAAACGAGATAACACCAGATGAATTCCGACGCTGAAATAATATATATTTTTAAATTTATAATACAATGGCATTTAAAAGAAAACTTTAAAAGTACAAACTGTTATTTTATTGTTCACTTACCAAGTAAACAGTTTTCATATCTCCTAACTGGTATAACCCATTCTAGGGTGACGGTTTTCGCACCCTATAATAAGTACAAAATTAGGGACATAGGAAATAAAACATATCTTAACATGTCGCACGCTTAATAGATCACCGGCTTAACTAAAAAACAAGTTTTGCTCAATCTGACAGGTGTTTAAACAAAAACAGTTGAAAAACATGTACAAATAGATAGCGTCAACATTGTTAACGATTATCGTATGTACGAATGGATAGCGTTAACATTATGAAAAATAGATGGATAACGTTAACACAAGTCTCTGTCTAATGTTAATTCAATTATGATCTAAACCATAATCGGTCAGTTTACTATTAAGCGTGCGATGTATTAATTTAAAATTAATTATCTTTTACGAAATTTCAATACTAACACGCTTTTAATTCTGTAAACTATTGCAATATGAATAATATTACGCGTTTTATAGCTGGCGTTACTAAAAATATTTTTTAATTAATTAAAAACAATTAAAAGCATTATTAATTACTGATATGGTGACGTTATTTTGTTATATTGTAATTTATTACATAATCTATTTATCGTAATACGAGACTATTACATCAGCATTTACTAACAGGGTAATTTAATTAAATATAGCTGAACAATTTACTTCAATATTTGACTTATTAAAATTAACATTTTTTGACTTATTTGACCAAAAACTGTAACTTAGACAAAGTCTTACAATATTTAAGAACAGAAGTTTTTTTTCGCATTAAAAAATAGTATATCTCTATTCCTTGCGTGATATAAGTAAATTATTTATCACATTTATGTAGATGAACTTTTAAAAAATCGGATTTTTGCATTCACAGACTCATATAACTAACTTACTAACCAACCAATACACTGTCTAAATAAACTAGTAAACTAAGTAGAAATAATAGATCCCAGACTTTTCTTACGTGACATATTCCTCTCATGGAAACATGGCGATTTTTCCGACTCCTCACGTGGCCGACATTGAATATTTGAATTGAATGGTAAAAATCATTAACTAATAATATATTTTTTTATCTTATTCTGGTTAAAATTAGCAATACGAAAACAAAAATAGCAAATAATATTCCTATCCATTTCAAAATTACTCAATTAGTTTACAATCAATTTCGCGATTAGAAATACCGTATTGTATTTCGATAGCTTGTCAACCAATTAGCGTTATTGGTCTAGGCTCAGAATCGAATCATTGAATTTGAGGATCTCAATTCAATTTACTAAGTGCTCCATCAGATATAATGATATTAATTTACAATGACACTTTGCTAACTAAAATTGAAATGTTATATTTACTAGGTACGTAAAATATATAATAATTACATATAAAATATACCAAATAATCTATGGATGTTTGTGAAATATTTGATATATTTGAATGTTAATTTTAATATCGAAATTTTAATCGTTAATTAAATATGAGGTTTTTGGTATTTCACTCTAATACAATTGTATTGTTTCCAATTTGATGCTAGATTGTTTTAAATCAGCACAGATATTGAAAATAAAATAGCAGTGTTGCAGCATCTGTTTTCACCGTATTTTCAATGCAAAAAAAATCAATCTATTTGTCAACACAGAAGGTGTATTTTTAAACGTATCTATTCACCTCACCAGAAAATAACTTGTGAAAGAATTGCGTCTCAGCGTTCTTTTAGATATATTTTTAAAATATGCGCTTGTAGAAATGACAAGGTGAATCGTTTTCGAAATTATTTTATTGAATAAGTCTCGTAATTAAATATGCAATATACCTGTTTTATGCTATTAAAATGTCTTCTCTCAAAATAAAATATTACTTTATATCATAATTTCATCCCAGTCAATTGAATTAGATAAAATTCGGAAATATTATTTACTCCGAATATATATTCACTTTTCACGTTAGAAAATATATTTAAAAAAAAAGGATTTTCTTATTTTCAAATCTTCTTTTCTTTTTTCTTACTACCTCTCCATTGCTGGATGTAGGCATCTTTAAACAGTTTCCATGGTTTTCTCTATCTTGCGCCTCTCTTATCCATTTTCTTCTCTGGACTTTAATTTTGTCGTCAGCTCAACTATTCTGGGGTCGACCGATGCCACTTTTTCCTTCCCATTCTTCATCGAAAAATTAGGTAAAACAATCTTTTTTGTTTTCTCGATAAAAAATATCGGGATAAAAAATAGAACAAAACGGGTAACCAAATTTTGAGATAGGTGAACAGTTAACTTATAGTCTTACAGATATGATGGGTACAAGAAAAATTTGCGTAGGTTTTTCCAGTTTAAAGCTTATATCTTATTTTTAAAAGATTTATTTAATTTTTTCACAAAAATAAACTTTTCCGTTATTAATATCATTATAAGATTTTTCGTGAAATTGTTTTCTTTTACATGATATCGTTAAAAATAAACGTATATTTTCATGCTTTACAAACTCCATGTCATTATTTAGGAAAAAGGATTTTACACTAAGGGAAACGATTCCTTCCTTGAGGGTTCCGAAAACTAATCCCTGAGGCTGGCTCACTCATTATAATGAAATCTTAGATCTTCCGCAATGGAGCGTAACGTGAAGAAGAGAAGTACAAAACATAAAAATAATGAACTTGAACTAGATTGTACCTACAAAGACGGGATTTCATGGAACGTTGTTTTTCCATGCAATTAATTGATGATTACGTGATTGTAAATCCTTTTGATAATAAATTTTAACAGGTATTGCGAGTTTTCCTTGTTTTTTGATACTTCATAGTCAGAACAATCGAGTCTTTAAAAAATAAATGAATTACGAAATACTTACAGCTTTCAGAATTGGGTACATGATTCTTTTTACATTGCATTCTGATAAATTCAACATGTTCAATACGAGTATATGATACGTTGAGTTATTGCAAACGGGTTTCTATGAACTATTTTTAGAACATTTTTATATTCTTCATACAAGTACGCTCAGTAACGTAATTTTATTAAAAAATCTTGTTTCAAAATTGTTTTTCATTGCAAATTAAAATAAATACCAAAACCATATTTTAAATTGATTATTTTTTACAAAATTCATCAACAAATATACAAACATTTTTAGTTGAAGAAAATTCTATACTGTGTAATATTGTGCATTTATTATTATTATTATTATTTTGTTGCATCGCTCTTTACATCATGACAGCATGAGCCAAATCGATGTAAAGGGTATTATAGCTATCATAGTGATTCTCGTGACACGTGTTAGGTGGCTAATATATTGCAATTTTATTGTCACGTGAAATCTACACCAGATCAAAGACAGTGTGACAATCACACTGCCCGGAATCGAACCCGGAACCTTCGGGGTGGCAGTCAATGCACTTACCACTCGGCCACGAAGGTCGTCAAATTTTATAAGTTTTATGATTGTGATGCTATTTTATTTTTATTTTTTTGGCTCTTGCTGCGCTTGAATATAAATTTCTACGTAATTCTAACGATCAGTTATGAATGAAAACAATTAATTTTTTTGGTTTTTGAGTTTATTTTTCTCGATATGTTTCTAAACCTTCATCATCGGAAGAACGATTATATCGTCATTATGGAATTCCACAGTATTAACGTTTTAAATTTTTCTGAAATTAAAAATATAAAGTACGGAAATTTCATAGAAATACTGTAATAATAATAATATGTGTGCATGTTAAGAATTTGGGTCAGCTGAGAGTACCCAATTTTTTTGGGAGTTTTGTCTCTGGCATTCTGACGACATGACCAGATCAAAAGTATTTTTATATTTTATATATCGAACATACACACACACATCTTTGTACGCGCATCTACAGTACCCACCTTTTCACGATAATAGGGATTCATCTTCGAAAATTTGAAAGGTTTATAGAATATAAAATATGGTCTCACAGGTTCCCTGTTGATTTCTAGAAGATCGTAAATATTTGTCACATTTATGAGTTGCCATAGCTTATTCTATATAGCCGACTTTCGGAAAGAATTTATTTGTATCACGTACGAATTTAGCAGGCGATATAAATTTTCATACCACGTATTATAAAAAAAATCGCTTCTTTGCTTGTATACGATGATATTGTTTCCTAAAGTTTATGAAAGAATCTGTCTTGCAATAACTTGTTATAGGTGACAATAAATTACATATTTCTATTAAGTTTTTAACTATGTGGTACAGTGAATAAATTTACCAACAGAAATCCTTTAAATAAATTTAAAAATAGATCTTATTTAAATAAATTAAAAGGATTTCTAATTTATTTTTTAACTAGTAATTGAATATTTATAACACTCTAGTAATAACTAAAAAGCGTTTCTCCATAAATGAATAATCAACTTTAGGGTCGATGGCTTTTGAGTATGATAAACAGAAATCGTATAAAATTTAATTAAATGAATTCAATATTATATTTATATGGAAATATTAAACGTAATCAGAAACGTAGACGCGGTAATAAATTAAGAGATTTATTAAGATGTGCTAGATTAAAATTACAAAAAATGTTAAAATATTTTTAACTTTTTAAATAATTATCCTAATTTTTATAGCGCCATATTCCTGAGTTATTAATGTCAGGGGCGCATTTAACATGTTATTGAGTCATGGGAATAAAAAAAGATCACAGCACAAATTCATAAAAATTGCCGTGCAATCGTTAAAACGTAGTGATAATATAATAAAGCTGAAAAATGAATTTTGATGTTATCAGACTGAAAACATAAATAATTAATTTGTATAAAATGAAAATACATATTTTTTTATTAAAATTTCTTCACAGTATATTTAGTTTTCTACTAAGTTAAATTCCACTTAGGTTAGAAGTAAGAAGTGAAATAAAAACTTTTCAGATGCATGAAATGATTTAGTTCACTTTAAATAGCGCAATCATATGGAATAAAATAATTTTATTACTAGCAGGGAAAAGATAAGTATGTTCTAAATTAGCGAGCAATGAGTTTAAAAGACATGGCGAATGGCTCCAATTACACCCTCACTTGCCCTAGTTGGCAGCCTTGCCCAAAACCTAGAAACGCCTGCAACTATACTTATCACGTTTTATTGTGGCAGATACCCAATTTAGATATATTCACTTACTTATTTATTTGAACAGAATATTGGAATTGTTTTCAAATCGTGAGTGATCCAAAATCATCCATTTACGTCTATGAACTTGACAAATTTATAACCTAAAGTAAAACTATTTACAACTAGTCTTCAATTGCAAGTTCATTTAATTTTTAGTATGTGGCTAACATACCATCACGTCGTCTCCCCGAAGACAGGGTAGGCAGAAAGAATGAACTGTCTCACATTAACCGATGCGACACTCCATCCTTCTCTTTTGCCCCGCGGGAGACGCGGTGTGATGGGTTGCGAACCGCATCGCCACCAATAGGCATCTCCTACGCATACTTCGATCGTCCAACATGCACAAAATAATGTGGAATTTTATATAAATATATAACTCTGTGTATAATAGTGTCGAAACAAAATATAAGAAGTGAATGCAGTGCAATTAAAAGTGTTATAAAGAAAATAATGAAAGGAACATAGAGATTTGTTTGGAATGTAACGGAACACGTGTAATGAATGAATGAAGAAAGAATGTTAAAAAAAGTATATGTTAACGATGTAAATGAAACTACAAATAGAGGAAGACCGAGGAAAACGACGACTACCTTCGTGGCAGAGTGGTAACAGCTCTGACTTCCATACCAAAGTTTTCTTCGAAGACTTCCATACCGTTCGATTCCCGGCGATAGCAGTGTGATTGTCACACTGTCTTTGGTCTGGTGTAGAATTCACGCGACAATAAAATGGCGATAGATTGGCTACCTATCACACGTCAAGAGAATTAATATATTAACTAAAAAATAAATTGTATATAGTAATTGGGTTCGAACAACCTGTTGTATAGATAAAAAAAAACGCGGTGCCATCATATGAATTAAATATTCAATCTCGGTCACGTGAGGAGTTGAAGAAATCGACATGTGTGCATGACACAATGTATGAATATTTAGGAAGCTAGAGAAGTATGTCAGGAAAGAAAAGTGCGGCAGTCCATTATTTCTGCCTACCCCTTCGTTAGTTGTTAGTTGTATCAATAGTTTTTGCAAGTTTCAATAGGCTAGCTTCCGTAATAAAACGAGAGAAGTGTAGTGTCCCAATGTATAGGGGAACGATCACTCTAGTCCGACACAATAGCCACTGATCACCCTGAAAGACCTCTGCTGTGCAAGAACTTGGCAAAAGTCCAGGATTTTATGAGAGCGCAATAAAATATCGTAAGTGGGTTTTTGGGAAATATTTATTAAAATTTTCCTACTTTTCAAATAGGGGTATTATTCACACCTAAACGAATAGATGCAATCGTTATTAAGTTTGCTTGTAGGGTGAATAGAAATATTTTCACATATATCCATCTCCATTGTTTTAAAACTAGGATATAAATTAGGTGGTAATTTGGGTCTGTAACGGGTAATTAATTTTTGAAGTTATAATATAATTATAAAAATTAATTATATTATATTCAAATTCTTTAACTACCTCAAAACTAGCCCACTTACCATCATTCCATTTTCCCGGAACAGTAGGCAGAGAGAATAGACCGCTACACTACTTTATCCTGACATACATTTGTAGTTTTCTGTATATTTATACATTGTTACACGCATGTTCATCGAATTTTTCAATCAAATCAAGTCAAATCAGTTTATTTACTCAAAAGACATTAAAAACAGCAAAATTTTTAAGGCATCTATTGAATGCAGGTAAAATATTATAAAAATACAACATAGGAACGCATTAGAGATGGTTCGACATTAGGAAGGACAAGATACTTTCTTAAGTCAAGAGTATTTGTCTTCTGAACGTACCTTCACATTAGTGAAGTTCATATTAATGAAAGACGTCGATCTCCGAGGAGAACGCGTTCAGCAGACTAATTGCTCTACCCACTGGTGTCAGCAGAGGCATATTGGTTCTGGCGGCCGGTAGGTAAAACATTATGTGCTGTCGCTGTCGGAGATATATATTGGGGACAAAAAAATACCGATTTTCTGACTTCGAATGCGGTTCGAATTTCGAACCTTTAAGACTTGTTTATGCCATGTTTTTCTTGTCGGTCCTCGGCTATGTATTTCATTATACAATAAATCTATAAGTAGTTACATTGTTTTATAGAAGTGATACTTTTGTATTTTTGGAGTATTTTCTATCGTCCCTTAAATACTATTGACGTGAAAATAACGCAAACCGCTCAATAAGCTCAAGTATATACCTATGCAATTACGCGCATACACTCCACATTTGATAATGGCGAAATGTATCATTTCCATAACATATAATGAATCTTCAAAAAATATACGTGTTCTTCAATGCTAAATACTTAGTCTTATTCAGGGTAATCTATTTATTTAAATACATAAAATTTACATATATATTAAAGGATAAACAATATTTAATCTTATTTTAAGTTCTATCGTTGATTCCAGCACCCTTCATTTCTTTAGTGTGTCTTTGCATATGATATACACTTTGATATTATTCTTAATCCTGGTCGGTTGTTTGTAAGCAAAGTTTAACGAGTCTTTAGTAGAAGATTTACAATACAATGTACACCGTAAACAAGATAAGCTGGTAATCCTTCTCTGGTACATAATTCACCCGCCATAACCGAATTAGAGTAATTTACTCTGCCCATTGTGAGTTAGTGTTATTTGCCCAGACGGTACAGTAAATAATGTAAACAGATCGGCTACAGTACTCGTATCCAAATGTAACTAGAATCATGATTCATAAAAAACGAAACTTTTTAAAATAACATTATATTCTCTACAACACCGAAATAAAATTATCAGAGTGTAAAGTATTTAGTAATGGAGCTTCTTTAAAAAAAAGAATGTCTTATCCCAATTTTTTTTACAAACATAATTTTTTTTTCTAAAGATTGTGACAATATATTCGGTTAATGTGAGTTGCGATGTTTGCGATAGGGCTTCCTAGAACATCTGAAATGAACGTCCTACGAACAATTACCGAAAAATCTATCAGAGATCGTGTCCGTAATATAAAACTAGAAAAAAGGGAAATAAAGGACATTGTTCAGTGGAGTCGATCCTGAAGATGAAACTGGAGAGACCATGTTGCCAGAATGGATATAAATCCTTATCGAAAACCCTTCTGGACTCCATTCACGTAATATACCACCTAAGAGATGGAGGCACAGTTGGACCATATCCCCTCAGGAGATATTTTTTTAAAAGACTAACACTAAAGATTTGATTCAATAATATTAGAATTTATTTTACAATCTTCAATGTGAGCAGAAAATAGCTCATTATTATGAAGAAGGAATCTGGTCGTGTCCAGGCTCAAACCCAAGTCCCCTTGATCAGAAGCCAAGCGTTATATCCCCTAGACTACCACCCGATTATATTAATAGCTGTATCTCAGATCGTCAGATCTATAAATAAAATTAATATATTGAAATACTGTTTTGTATACATATCTAGCAAAATAATATGATATTACTGATATTATATTTATCTTCAGTTTCTAAGGAGTAAATAGAGAGAATAGACTGCCACAATATTTTATTTATACAATTTCAATTTAATTTCAATTCAATTTCAATTTATTCAAAAAAATTATAAACGTTACAGAAACACATCCAAATCGTTTATAATCACAAAAATAAAATTAACAATTTAAAAAAACATATTTACAAATAATATAACAAGAAAACAAATAAGAGTAAGTCAGAAAAAAGAAAAACAGAAGACAATTTAAAAAAAATAATAAAAAATATTCGAGAACAGTTTGGTAAAGATTAACATTTTTGTACAATAAGTAGAGAAGCAAATAGTAATTTAATACATAAGAGATAGATGCTTTCTGAGGGTAGCCTCACTATCGTGAAAAATATCCACATCCGAAGAGATGCGGTTTAATAGTATTATTGCCCTGCCCACGGGCATTACCTTAGGTAGATTGGTTCTACACAGTGGCAGGTGAAATAATCTATGTTGCCTTTGTCGCAGATAATTGTCGGGGACAAACAAAGTCAAGTCATTCAAAATATCAGAGTTATGTATTCGACCACGAATCAGTTGAAAAAAGTGAACACCCAGGTGGATGGTTCGTCTAATTTCGAATGATTGGTAGTCCAGCATACCCAGCAAGAAATCAGTTGGGTACAGCCAGGGATAGTAACCGTTCTCTTTAAGGTACAGAAATCGTAAGAATTTTTTCTGTACCTTCTCGATTAACGCTTCTATGATACAAATGCTCGTTGATTTTATGTCTAATACCATATAATAAAAGTATTGAAGAAATTACGAAAAAATTGCACACGACATAAAAATATTAAATATTATATATTTTTCGGAATTAAACAAGTTTTTTTTTAATGTTAAATAAATTAATAATAAACATAAAAAATAAACAAATTAATCAGGTGAAAGTGGATAATTTTGGTTTCAATTTAAGTCATAAATAGTTAATAAATTGTTTGTACGAAAACTTTTAGCAATGCTTAGAGTATGTTGGGTGCGAATTTTAATTATCGAATAAGTTCACCCTTGTCCCCAGAACCCAGGGATCATTAAAATTCTTCTCCTTCTTGAACATTTCTGAGATCTACACTAATGCCTGGCATTTGGAAGAAGAATCCTTTAAAGACGTAAGACGATTATTATGTTAGGCAAAATTCAATATGCCGAGATCCTGTCTGCCGTGAAGTGACGCCATTATAAAATGTAAATGCGTGGGGAAATCGGAAAATTCCAGAAAAAAAACTGAGAAACATGATCGCCCTGGATGTACTCTCACCCTAACAATTATTTGGATCTTTTTGATGTAAATTTCACTGAAGCAAAAAACGATTTACTTTTAAGATTTTTTTTCGGAGAAAAGTGAAATATCATTAAAAAAAAATTCATTCGAAAGGAATTTTTCACTCGTATAAAAAATACTTACGAAAATTACTGGGGTTAAATGTTTGTGTGAAAGTACGATCAAACGTTACTTGACAACCTATTGAATAATTGTTTTAACCAAAATTACTTGCTATACATAATTCCATTAAAAATACATTTTTATGATTAATTCAATTATAATAATGTTTTGATACAATTTTCAAAGATATAAAACTTCCGGAATCAGCAAAATTAATCTTAAATGTTTTATTTCAATAATAAATGTATGTAATAAACAAATAATTTGATTTTGTTTTCTAAAATGGGTGAATTATTCTTTTTTTAAGTAAAATTTCTTAATTGTTCCATTGCTATAAGCGATACCTGGTTATAACTTAAAGATCGCACAGCTATTCGCGTGCGTTCTGAATGATTTCTAATAGAAAGAGAATCGATCTCAGTTAACTGCACGCAGAGTTCACAGATTTTATATTATATTCTTCTTTTCCTCATAATATTATTAGTCAGTCAGTCTCGCTTGGACGGTGAATGGGTCAAGAGATTGCATGAACGAAGCTGACTATAATAGCCTCGGGTAAGCATGTTGTGTGTACCTTTATGCTTCCTTTCTATTAAAAAATCTATATTATCATACAAAACTACATTATATAGATTTTTTCACTATTTTTAGATAAGCATAAATTAATGTTTTTACTACGAAAAATGCAAGCATTAAAAATAGCATACAAATCGTATACACATTATTATCAAAACAGCTTGTTGGCTATTCATGTTTTTCATTACCGCCCATAACCAAAGTAAAAACGTTTTTATTCGATTTGTGGCGCAATCAACAAATTTTATTGATTTTTTTACAGTTTATTACCGGCATTCCTGCGGCGTTCGTATGAAAACATTATTTACAGACGGAGAAAATAAAACAGACGTCTTTATGACTTTAGCTCCTCTAACGCCTCTGTTTTTAACAATATCTTAACGAAATAAAGAAACCGAATATATGCTTTTTGAATTACCAAGATTAAGAGGAAATTCCCACTGAAAATATAACAGCCACAATTAAATTTGATTATTTTTAAATTTTTGAGACTTTTGTGCATACAAAATATTTTCATCAAAATGATACTCTAATTCCAAGGTTTTCAAAGTGGGAGATAACGCCCCCTAGTGGGCATTTGAGACTTTCAGGGGGGCAGTAAAATACCCAGAGAAAATAAAGGGGGGTTAAGATGGCACAGTGAGGGCATGGGCAGTTAAAAAAAAAATGTATTCCAAAAAAGCCAAAAAAAAAACGTGTTAATCATGCAATAATAAATCAAATTAAACTTTAATATTGGTTAATTTTTGTAATTGCATGTAATGTAATAATTTTTATCACGTGTGCGAAAATTCACATATTTCGGTAAGTGAATAAAAATTGAACTGAAAGATTACATTAATTGGATGACATGAAATTATTATTTTTTTATTTGAATTAAAAATTTTACAAAATATATATTTTCTTCTTATTCTCCTTGGCGCTATCCCAACTCATCGTCTATATTGACTGTTGGGGTCGGTTCTTCTCGATCTCAGGCTGTACCTCCCACGGTTCTTAGTATCGTCCTCACTCAAGCCATTTCTCTGTAAGACGCTATTGCACTGAATCATCCACGTGTTCCTAGGTCTTCCTCTGGATGGTTGACGAGGAAGAAAAATATATGTATTTATATACTATCAATATTTTTATTTTTACTATTTTTTAATTTTCAATAGTTGCAATGTAATTTTAATAATGTTTCATGTTAATCACAAGTTCTTAACTATTTTTTGTTTGTCGCATTTTGTGGGCGTTAGAAATTTATCTTCGTGTAAAGGGTGCGGTGGGCCTAAAAAGTTTGGAAATCTATCTAATCGAATATTAGAATTTCTGATTTCACGTTATAACGAAGATGGAAAGAAAATTATTCATAAAACTAATATTCCTACGAAGCGTTAATTTGATTTAACCTATAATCACGACTCAACCAAAAACCCTTCGTGAAACTCAAGTCGAAAGTAATTCCGGAATTGTGACTCACACCAAAATTAAACCCGACTGTAAAATTCCTACTGAAATTACCTGACATAAAAACCGGAATCAAAAATGGGTGTTAAAAAATTCAATCTTAAAAGACAATTTGCTCTGAATCACTTATTACAACGAATGTTAAAATAAAAAGATAATTATAAATATATGTAATGAATATACTTATGATCGTAAAGTGTACTATAAAATATTAACTGTTTAATTTGCAAAATTGTGATCATATCACAATTCATAATCAACACGAATGAAAAGGTCTGTTTTCTAGAAGTTATAAAACTTCTACAACACAGAAGTTTTCATTCGTATTAAATTTTATTTGTGATATTATAACAGTTTTGCAAATAATAATATATTTTGTGTGAATGAAATGTTTCGCCTGTCTAAGACAATATCAAAATTTTGACACTTGATAATGCCTTAGACAGGCGAAACATATCATTCACATAAAATATAAGAAATATTATATAAAAAAATCCAAATAACTAACTAACCATCACGCCGTCTCTCTGGAGGAATAGGCAGAAAGAATGGATTGCCCCACATTTCTTTCTTGACATATTTCTCTCACTTCCTCAACATTCATACATCGTGTCATGCACGCGCGTCGATTTCTCTGACTCCTTTCGTGGCCGACATTTAAAATTTGATTTATTTTATCGTGCCACGTTTTCCTCGGTCTTCCTCTATTTCTAGTTCCATTTGCATCGTTAATATATATTTTTAGCATTCTTTCTTCATTTATTATTTCCATGTGTCCAAACCATCTTAATGATCCTTTCATTATTTTGTTCATAACGACATCTTTCGCACCAGATTCACTTCTTATATTTTCATTCGATACTTTATCATTCACAGAGTTTTCACATATGCGTCTAAGAAATCTCATTTCTACTGCATTTATTCTACTTTGTATGAATTATTAAATATGGAGTTTTTAATCATTGTAAAAGAAATAACAAATCACAATTTATTATTTCATTATACTAATTAATATGAATTTGTCGCGACAGCTGTTTCTCTAACCTATGTTGGAATCATCGTCCATCGTGTGTTATGAAAAACTAAACTCACAACCTGAAAGAATTAATTTATATAGGATGCAACATTTATTAGTGTGATTAGTCAGAGTTGTATAAAATACTGACAACGTGATAAGCAAATATAATAAAGATGTGAAAAAAACAGTGTTTGGGAAAAATAATTCCTTAAACATGATAAATTTTAAAACGATGAGTCATAATAAATTATTAACGAAAAGCAATTAATAATATTATTGAAATAGTTTTGATATCAGCTTTGTAAATTTGCCTGTCATTTTCGACAAGAATCGAATCTATTGGCGAAACTGGTTGAGGCTGAATTTTCTCGAAATATTTGCTTTTATCACCTAGGAAGAAAGATTTCCCGCAATTTTGGCACATGCCGGTCCTATCTGGAGTTCATTGCCAGAACGCTCTGGATTTAATATTTTCCTTCGCAATAAAAATACATGCCAAAGATGGCTCCCATAAAATAATAAGTACCATTAGTGGAATGTGTAAATATATTATTTAAATATCCTTTGTTCAAACCTAATGGAGTAACTGATTGGTCCACCTTATTTTCTAGTTTTGAAGAGTATTGATATTTATTGTTCTTGAACAATAATGTATAATTCCATATTAAATACGAATGATTAATACAAATGAAAACGTCAGATTTCTAAAAGCTTTATTATATTTTATGGGAATGACATGTTTCGCCCTTCTAAGACATTATCAAATGTTAAAAGGGCGAAACATGTTATTCCCAAAATATAATAAAAGTTCTAGGAAACTGACGTTTTCATTCGTATTAAGTACATATATTAATCATTCTGCCTACCACAATAAACGTTATCAATTTATGTGAATATATATTTATAATTGCATTTGGTATTACAACACTTTCTTTCACTTAACACAGATATGTTTCGGTTTTAAGATAACCTTTGTAAATATGCACATTTCAAAATTGTGTACATTGATAAAGATTATGTTTTAAGTGAAACATGTCTATGTTAAGTTAAATAAATGTTGAAATACCAAGTGTAATTATACTTATTCAAATATGAAGTCACAACACAAAGTGAAGGCGAATCTAGAATAAAAGTTATCAATGTACTTTGACTAGCTAACCATCGCGTAATTTTACCGAGAAGGCATAAAGGATACATCGCTACACGTTTCTAAGAAGACAATTTTATTTGTATCCAGCAAATACTTGTCATATTTTCGAAATTAAAAAAATGAGTGATTAGTTTGTGATATGTTTTCCTTGGAAATCCGCAATTTAGAACATAATTCAAATCATTATGTTTACATTCTCCGCCATTATGTTTTCGATCGTTTTATCTTAACCATCTCAATGTTTTCAAAATGTTATTATTATTAATATGTTATTCATCAGCATTGCATATTATTTTTTCTCGTCATTTGGTGCTATCACGCAAAAACTCAATGTAAGCTTGTCGTAAGAGATCTCATTTTTACTGGATTTTAAAGGATTGAGGAAGTATGATCATTGGGTTAAGGATAAAACCTTACATTCACAATTGAGTTTTTTTTTTACGTAAAGGAGATTATTAATAGAATGTATTTTTTTATAGGATTGTAACACCTGCTGATGTTAACATAGGTTAGTGAAACAGCTGTTGCGACAATTTCATAAGTCAATAGTCATAAATCAATTGTGATATTATGTAACAATGTTTTAATTAAATAGTTATTTTATAAGATTTGTTTATGAATATATTTTAAATGTTGAAATACAAGATATTCTGTTTTTGACTTAACCATTTTTTTCATTTGTTACAGGGTATGACACCACTATCAGTGCTTGTATTCGTCCTGTACATCCTGGCATCCCTTACAACTATAGGGATGATGTTCGACCGGAGGCCAAAGGCTGTGTTCCTGGAACTGATAAGATGTCTCGTATTCGCCTTCGTAACTCAAAAGTATATTAGTATGGGATGGGAGCAGAAATTCATGGTGCCTCTCCTAATATTTTACGTTATATCCTGCGTTTGGTGGTGTTTGTACGGATTTAACATTATGGAAATAAAAAAGAAACCAAAGGATATCAAATTACACTAAAATATATATTATAGAAATATTTTATTTGCGAGTATATAAACATTGAGTAAAGTTACAAAACATTACATTGGGAACAATTGTGTATAATTTACTACACTTAACTTATGTTTTGTTATCCCTCCTCATTAATTCATAAAATATTAATATTAAAAATATTTTACATTATAGTATTATCATAAATTTTGAACATATTTTGCTTGTAATAAGTAGTTCCTATATATTACTAAGACAGTTTAGAAAAATGAAAAAAAAATGAAAAAAATTGTTACAAATTTGTTATTTTAATGTTATTTAAAAATATTGATAAGATTTAATTCATCGTCATAAGAATGTTTAGTGCTTAAGCTTAAGAGAGCATACATCCACGTTTTTATTCATTTGCACACATTATTTAATTGCATTACTATTATTTTTTTCAACAGGAGTATCTCATCTCGGCAGAGAAATACGTTTTTTTTTAATCTCAACTCTGTGGGATTGCATAATAAATTTAAAGGGTTAGCTGTTTACTATTTAGGTTTAATTTTATGAACCAAAATACTGGATTGTTTATCCAAATATTTTTGTCATCAATTGAAATTATCACAATTTACTTCTCATATAAGATTATCTAATATGTCCCATACAAGATATTGAAGATAATATATTTAGAATGATAATTCGTTTCTTGATCTTTAAGTACTGCACTTGTATTAATGATTAACGCTCTTTATTATTTGTAAAATATTATCAATCCACCGTTATTTGTATTAATTAAAGTATTCGAATAGATTATCAAATATTATAAAAAAATGTTTTTATTTTTATAGAACTAAGAATGTTCCTTTATGTATATTTAAGTCCTACCTTATAAATATGTTTTAGGCTTAACTTTATAAATGTTATATTACTAAGTTTCATAATTTAATCACAAAACGAATTTATAAAAAAAACTGGGTGATAATTCTGTAGATTTCATTATTTTGTGTGATTGAAAACAAAAAGAGGGGGAAATGTGCCTTTTTGATTTTTACAAGTAAACCGACATTCAAAATGTGGATAAAAATCTGCAACACGAAAACAATTTTTATACTAAAGACTTCCGCGTTGTCATAATATTGTAATTTTTTACGTAAAATAAAAAAATGTCAAAGTGTTTATTTTCCTTTGCTGTTTAAATGTGAATTCTTCGGCATAAAAAGAAGAATCTTTTTCCCTGTCATATGTAAAGTAAATCCGGCCTGAGCAAATATTTAGCATTATCAACAAGGCACACAACATCCCAGAAACACGACGAATAGAGAATAAGAATTTTATTCATCTATTTATAATGAACCTGTGTTGATACACTCTTTTGATTTAATGCCTTTGAAATTCAAAATATCTTGCCCGGGGTAAACACAGAAGATATGGAAACTAAAATGTTTGATTCACGTTTTATTTGCATTTCATTTTGAAAGCATACGAGTACCGCAATATAGCTTTTAAATTAACTACAATTATAGTATGTCTGATCAGATGCACGGAAGAAATATGGGCGCATCTTTCTTAAATTTTTTAATATTTTTTTATGGTTGGTAGCTCAACTTTTTCATTTCTTCATTTAGATGTTAGAAATATCAAATTTAAATCGTAGTATACAAAAAATGGCGTCACGTTATGATAATTGATGTAATTAATATTACGAAATTTAACGACTGAAATATATAATATAATAATAGATATTAGTTAAAACAGGGTACAAGCCTATTAGAAAATCAGTCATTATTAATAGTTAAATATTATTTTCCTTAAAATTAATTGTTTATTAATTAATATTGTTAAATAAACGTAATGTATTTTATAATTAAAATTATGTGAAACGTACTGTTACTGTTATGTATATGTTATTACATAGATTTTTTTATTTTTAATACAATAAAGAAAATGTTTGAATTTGAAATATGTTTTTCAATTTATTAAGTATCCCAAAACAGCCAGGTCGTCTAAATCTTGGAAGCGTATGCAAGTAAGTACTAAGATACGATAATGCAATTAAAGTTAATAATAAAGAGTGAATGGTGTTTGGTGAGTTAGTCTTCTTCTTTGTATCAATTTTATGCTAGTCTTAAAAAATCTTCAGAATTGTCGTACAAATTGTATTTTATCTCTTATTTCACTTGCCATTATGGTGGAAGGTTTGGCTTAATTCATGTCGTTTTCAGGGCACCGAGTGTTATAGTAATGGTAACACCATTACCATGGCTGAGTCAAAAGTTATGACTGCCACAGCGAAAGTCCTAGATTCGATTATCAGCGATGGCAGTGTGATTGTAACACTGTCTTTGCCTGGTGTGTAGATTTCACGTTGCAAGAAAATGACGATAGATTAGATACCTTTTACATGTATTAAGAATCAATATAATATATAATAAAAAATGTCTGCAGTAATAGGGTTCAAAGTGTTTGGTGTATACAAAAAAATATTATTTTTGGGATAAACGTTATTATCACAATACATTGTTGCCAAACGTTTCAATTCTACTGAGTAGATATTATTCAAGTGAGGAGTTGCTATTGATTTAATTCTCTTCTGAAATAAATTATACAAGCTAATCGGGCCGCAGCTTACAGACTTTGAGAGGAACAGCGAACGCTCGTACGGCTATTTTAATGAATAAACGATATAGAGGATATTACGTAAAACCATTATTAGCAGCTAATCTACAACAAAGGCACGAGAAAAAATAAATAAATCAAACCAATGATATTCCTGAATTGGTTTGTAAGTTATAGTATACTAGTTATACAGTAGGCTTAACGTTTCTGAACGAACAATGAATCTCTAAAAATCACAATTAAATAAAACGTTGAAAAAAAAACGAGACAGATGTCCTGGCTGCGGCACGTAAAGGAGTGGACCGGCATCCGAAGTGTAAAGGAGCTGTTCCGAGCGGCGCAGGACAGGGACAGGTTCGCCGAGGTGATTGCCA
Source organism: Lepidostoma basale (assembly GCA_022606425.2). Classification (NCBI taxonomy): domain Eukaryota; kingdom Metazoa; phylum Arthropoda; class Insecta; order Trichoptera; family Lepidostomatidae; genus Lepidostoma; species Lepidostoma basale. The sequence continues at coordinate 213,309 of JAHDVF020001016.1, forward strand.
ACGTTGGAAGGACGCGACAGGGCACTTGAAGAAGAAGAAAATGAAATAAAACGTTGTTTTTAGTCTTCATTTCGTATATTTTCTAACAGGTGATTAGCAAAGTTTGAATTTAACTTGTTATTTTTCCAACTCTGGATATTTTTCTTAATTTAAACATTGAAGCAATCAAATAGTATTGTATATAAATATCAGCTGTATTCAATTTTAATTAAAAACACAATTTAAATAACATAATATCAATATTTAAATTCAGAAAATTTAACATTATTTTTGTACAGAATCTTCTTTACCACCCCTGATCTGTATTTATATGAAGATGTAAGTTTATAACAGTGTTACACTAATTGTAGACTGCTGTCGATGCCATTTGGCCTGGAGAAACCGGTCGCTGTCGAAATAAAGAAAAAAGTGGAAGTAGTTATTAAAAAAAGAAACACAAAATTTTATTTAATTATTATTTAAAATGAACTTTTATCAAGAGATTTCACTAAAATCATTAGATTATATAAAAAATCTGTTTATTTTTACTGATTATCAGTAAGATCAAGAGTAGGTGCATCTCCTGTTCTTGCAATAACGAAATATTGTTTTTTATTATGTAGAAGAGCGAGGATGATTTAAATCAACGAATTTTTTATATTCGGATAGTAACTATCGAAATCGGTAGGCAATAAAATAAAGTTAAAAAAACAAAATAAGCACATTTAACATTTGAAAAACTTAAACAAAAAATACATACGAGTATATTTTTCGATTTCAAATATGTGATGGGGAAGGAGAAGCCTTAAAAATTATAAAAAAGTATAAAATTGTTAAAAATGACCTGTTGTATAAAAATAAATAACAGTTAAAACCCAGCATCAATAGAATGTTATACAATGAATCTCGCATTTTCATTGTATTCCACATTTTTTTCGATGTAATACGTGGAATTCCATAATGAAGATTTTTTTTGAATTTTTCTTTAAGTTCACAATTGGAAAAAATATGTTTTAATTAATAAAAAAAAACTGAAGTATACTTGAATACATTTCTTCTAACAGTTCTTCTCGTTATCTTATTTCAGAGATAGTATGATATTCCAATACGCTGTATGCGCTCGTTTCGGGAGCCAATGTTACCAACATCAGGGCATTAAGAATGTATGAGGCTGAGAGGGGCGAACACGCCCCCTACATATGCCACTTGGTTGTGATGCTGAAACTGTGCCAAATTGAAGCACTATTACTATGAATGCTTCGTGCTAAAGCCTGGTACTTAAAATAAATGTAAACTGTACGCGAAAAACAATATTTGATTTTATAGTTGTTGCTCTGTCCTTGACTCGTTAATTTTAAATCTTTCAGATGATGATTAGTACAGTAATCAAAGTAGATGTACAGAAGATAAAATGGTAGCCAAATTGATAGGTTACCAGGCAGAAGTGTGTGGTTTTTTACAAATGTAGTGTATGTTAATCAACACGAATGAAAACGTCTGTTTTCTAGCGGTTTTCTTATAATTTATGCGAATGTCACATTTAGCCTGTCTAAGACAGGAGATATTTGATAATGCCTAAGATAGGAGAAATATTTCATTTAATAAATTATAATAAAACTTCTAGAAAATGGACGTTTTTCATTTTTTATGGAGTTGAAAATCTTTTTTTTATACAATAAATAAAGCCATCACACCGCGTCTCCCGCGGAGCGAAAAGAGAATAGTAACAGTCCATTCTTTCTGCCTACCCTTTCGGGGAGACGGCGTGATGGTTAGTTAGTTAGTTATAAATAAAGCAGGGCATGTTATTAGATATAAAAATATAAGTTCACTAAATTGTAATTATATCCATAATGCAGTAAAACCTTTTTACGAACCTGTTTGTTATTTTGTGGAAAACAACATTATTGTTATAAATAAAATCGGTGGGAAATTCATTGAAAATATAATACGTTTTAAGAACTTTTTTATTTGTTTTATTCCAAAACTAACTAACCATCACGCCGTCACTATGAAGGGGTAGGCAGAAAGAATCGACCGTCACACTGTACTTTCCTAACATACTTCTTTGTCAACATTCATACATCGCGTCATGCACGTGATTTTTCCGATTCTCCGAAGTCTTCTCCTATTTACAGTTTTATCCTAGGTATTTTCATGTTAGTTTTCCTGGCCAAAATTGGTAGCGAGCTGTCAAAACTATAAAAAAATGGATTTAATCCTAATATTTTTCATAAAGAAATATTCAACATAGGGGTGTCTGAGAATCATCATAATCTTCTTTCTATTATTAAGTAATCATTGAATATGAATATGGTTTCCAATTTTACCGTGTTTTTGGATTGCCATAATAATCGGTTAGCACAAATTATAACTGTTTCATTATACATAATTTATAAAGTTACACGCCTACACAAAATAAAATTGTTATTACATTTATGAAACCATACCATATTTGAAGTAAAAAACATAATACGTTGGTTTATATACGAGAAATTTCACAAGAAATCATTATTTATTTCAGCCCAGCAGACTGTTACCAAATGCTTGGGTTAATTAGAATTGCAAAAACATCATTTCATCTTAATTAAGAAGCTTCTTTAGGTGATGTTACATTTAAATAAAACGTTCTAGACTCTAAGAATATATTCTGATAATCTTTAATTTTGAGGTTAGGTTTAAATTACGTTTGTTGTATAAACTAGACGACTGCATCTTATACTTCGGGATAATTTATATTCGTTATTAATGTGTGGTATACCATATTAGACAAACAACCAAAATAGTTATTTCTATTCGGTTATTATTATTACATTTCTAAAACAATTTATTGAGAGAGTAGGCATTTTTTACTGTGGAATTCTATAATAATACACTTTGGAAATTGAAAATAACGTTGTTTATAATCCACAATAAATTTAAAAAAAAACACATGTTTCGGAGGATACGTCTATCTTCAGGTGTTAATATACAATAAAAACTAAACAAAGAAAGTCTAAAATAAAATATCATTAACCAATTATTCAAAAAATTATGTAAGAATGATTTTCTGATTAGAAAAGGGTAACACTTTACATTCCAGTATAGCGCAGAATGGTACAGTCACAGTGAACGTATCACGTACGTTCAAATACGTAGGGTGGTTAAATATTCAACATTTTTTTCATTTTTTACGTAAAAATAAGCCGCATGTAAAAAAACCTAATGTTCCGAATTCATTATGTGTCCAAGTTTCAAAAGTAATAATAAAACGTCCGAAAATATTCTAAAACTCGTAACAAAGAAGGGTAAGTATTAGTGAAAAAGAGGTTTCCCTCGTTTTCGGTACGTTTTCTGAGTGAAGATAAATGTTATGATAGAAAGAATCATTAGTTTTTACAACCACTTAAATTCGGGACCATTACCGGAGCAATCAAATCCGCAGTTTCTTAAGATGGAAGGTTGAAGTTACCCACAATTCGCGTCAGTTAGGCGACCGTAAACAGATAAAAAAAACTTGAATCAAATAATGTAAACCTCACTCTCTTTGAGGTGTCACGTCCCCTAAGTCTTCAGTGATGGAGACCATGAAAAATGATCGACTTTCTCGTGTCCTCGAATACACAGAGAAGATTTTTTTAATGTTTCTTTTAAAAGTTCTGAACGCAATCTTATTTCTATTGTAAAATAACCAATAATGGCTGTGATTTTATCAATACTGAGTATCACTTTTCTATTCATTTGAAATTCTATTAGAAATACTGGTATATGTACCTAAATGACGGTACATTTAATAAAATTTAATAAATAAAATTAATCTTCTCTCAGATCATGTAAACGATTTTATTATAAACTGTTAATGGATAAACTTTGTTTTTTGTATCACAATTGTGTTGACCAATGTTGACATCATCAGGTATTACAATAATATATCAAATGTCATATTTTCGTGATTTTTCGAATCTTTATGTGTATTTGTTCCTATGTCAATTTGAATAATTTCTTTGATATAATTTTGAAATTCTTGTAGAAATTGAGATAGGTACCCAAATATTTTAATTAAAAGAACGGTTAGTTACTTTTTATAGGTGAAAATATTAAAGGTGGAAAATATAATATTAAAATAATAATAATAATAATAATAATAATAATAAATAAATATTAAATATGTATCTTTATAATATGTATCACTGAAGAAGAGCTGGTTGTCCGAAACATGTCTATGTAATTTTTTTTTAAATTTAAGTGTTGTATATACAAAGTATATAAAGAGAAATATAGCATCAACAACACAAAGTATGGCGAATTTAGAAGAAATAGAAGAAAAAATAATGGTTTAAAGATATTTATTTTTGTGACTGGTTTCTTCAGTGTTGCAGACATTTCATATTAGTAACTATACAACAGCAACAAACTATCACGCCGTCTCTCCCCAAGGATAGGCAGAGAGAATGGACCGCCACACTATCCTGACACACCTCTCTAGTTTCCTTCATTTTCATATAGTGAGTCATACAAGCACATCGATCTTCCGACTTCTGACAAGGTCTACCTTAAAAATATTATTTAATTTGGTCTTGCCATGTTTTTTTCGACCTTCCACGACTCCGTCTTCCATTCACAATGTTAACTATAACATATTTCATATAATACACGCTTTTTTATGTACATTCGAATAAAGCAGTAAGTTGCACAGAAATTCTGATGACCAAGCTTCGCGTTAGCTGGCCCTTCAGCCTGGAACAATCTTTCCGCAGACCTCAAGTGCATTGAAAGCCAATCAGAGATAACATGAGACTTATAATTTTTTTCGCACATTCAATCAACTTTATTTTATTTTAAATAATATTTTTCGTTTGAACACAAAAACACCCTTAACGCCATCGGTTTTGATTCTCTCCATATTTTTACTGGGGCGATCAATTAAAAATAGATTATATAATAAAAATTCAAATGATAATTGCTTGAAGAAGGTTGCTCATCTCGATTTCGTGTATATTAATGTGTACTCTCTGAATATAGACAGTAACATAATACGATGTGAATTAAATTTAACTTGATAAAAATATTTTTATTACATAAATTTGGTTTTCAGTTTTAGAAGTGTATCGAATAACAATCGTCTACTTGCCTGTATTGTAAAATAATATTATTCTTAGATCGTGTCTAGGTTAAGAATGATATTGAGTTTTTATTGAGCAAAAATAATTGGTTGGCAATGAAAACAGAACTTTTTCAATTGTCCGCAACTACTTCGAACATTTGTCAAACTCGTAGAGCGCCTTTCAGGGGTAACTACAGATTTGTACCCGCAGACCGAGTTCCATTACAAAAGTCATTGTCAAAAATCTAATTGAAAATTCTTAAATGTCTGAAATTCCGAGCTGCCTACGTATTTTTTAAAGCTCTCTTTCATCTGACGAACGAAAAGTTTCTTTGATCTCGTTAGTACGCGAGTCACAAAATCAATTATGTATATATTTTTATCATTAAACGCACTTAAATAAAATAATGAGGGACGCCGCGTGCTTACAGAAGACGAATGTCTCGACTCCCAAAACTTTTTTAGTGGTTCAGGCTAAGTATTGTTGTTTTGTACGGCCGTGGTTGAAAGAGTTATGTAGAGAGTTAACATTTTATCTATGTGTATTCATTTTATTTCCAAGCTTTAGTATTTTTTTTACATCATTTTCCTGAAAATGTATTAAATATGAGAATGACTGATTCTTTGTTTGTCATACTCGTAAACATTCTGAGATAAAAGTATTCAGTTCTTGAAAAGTTTGATCTTTGTGTTCAATACTATCAATAATCTGACTGCCCTGCTTACTTGTTCTATTGAAAAATAAAAATAAAATAGCTATAGAAAAGGTATGATGAAAATTGAAACCGGTAGATTATTTTACGATATAATTAATATATGATTGAAAGAAGGAAGTACACAGAAAGCCTTTTTTTTACCAGTCAAATAAAATAAACATATTTTCAGCCAGTTCTCTAAGAAGTGTCTTTTTCTTCTTCTTCTGCTTTATTAAGGACTGTGCCCTGTTATTTCTCAGAGCCTGTTCCTGGGATGCAGATGTCCAACTGTCTCGCCATCTTTTAGGGGTTTTCCTGCAGGTCGATTTCCTATCACCGTCTGACACCGTCCTGACAACTCCTGACATACTTCTCTAGATTCCACTACATTCATACATCTTGTTATACACGCACGTCGATTTCTTCGACTCCTCACGTGACCGACATTCAATATTTGATTGATTTGATCGTGCCACGTTTTCCTCGGCCTTCCTCTATTTCTAGCTCCGTTCACGTCGTTTACATATACCTTCTACACCATTCTCTCTTCACTCGTTCTTTCCATGTGTCCAAACTATCTTAACGACCCCTTCATTATTTTGTTCATTACACTTTCATTCGTACCGCATTCACTTCTTATACTTCCATTTGACACTCTATCATATACAGATTTAACACACATTCATCTTAGAGATCTCATTTCTACTGCATTTATTCTACTTTTATCATTATTTTGCCAGTTCCATGCTTCACTTCCATACATAAGGTTCGGGACAAGAACACCATTATGCAAAACAACTGAAAAACAAGATAGTAAAACTTCAATACCTTATAATAATATAATCTTTTCTTCTCGGAGTGCCGTGTCAGGTCCCCCCGACGCGATGTCAGCTATCACTCTGGCTTAAGCCTCTCTGTCCTGTGCCAGTCCGAACAACTCCCCCACCCTCCAAATTCAAAATGCGGAATTATATAAAAAATATAAAACAATGTTTATGAAAGTGTTCACTTGCGATGGGGATTGGAGTAAAGGAAAGAAAAAACTTGTGCTTAAAATACTTTAAATTATACATACTATATAAGCTAACTAACTAACTAACTAACCATCACGCCATTTTACCGTATGGGTACGCAGAGAGGATGGATCGCTACAATGCTCTGTCCTGGCATACCTCTCGGGCTTCCTCTACATTCATACATCGTACCATGCACGCACGTCGATTATTCCGACTTCGGTTATGTGGCTGTAATTGATTAATTTGGTCATGCCATGTTTTCCTTGGTCGTCCTCAGCTTCTTTTTCCACTCACACTGCTGTGTACAACTTTTTAATCGTTCTACTCTTATCCATTCGTTCCATATATCCAAACCATCTCAAGGATCCTTTTTTAATTTTATTCATGATGCAGTCATCTGCCTTACGTTTCTCTCTTATTTCATCGTTTGGTATTCTATCATACATCGTTTTCCCGCAGATTCTTTTTAGTGATCTCATTTCTACGGCGTTTATCCTTCTTTTGCCAGCTCACAGCTTCACTTCCATACATTAGTGTTGGCACTAGGACTCTATTGTGTACTGCCATCTTTGCTTCTGTGGATATATTTCTATTTGCAGTAATGACTATATAAGTCTTGGACCTTGAAGGTAATCATCCTTAGAATAACGTTAAAATTTGTTTTCATTAATCATGTAACGAAAATCAAAAATAATATGGTTCGATTATGAAAAAACATTGATAAAATTTTTGTGGGTTAAAGTAAATAATGTTTTGTTTGTAGTTAATCCGTGATAGGTACAGTCAAGTTTATAAATAAAACAACCGTAGTAAAGAGAGGATGCTTTTAATGGATTAAGTTTCAAAACCGTTCATTTTTCCTTTTGTAAAACCTTTTATTTTTTCATATACTTCAATGAAAATATTATATTTTTGAAACTATAGGATTAAATCTTGCAAACCATTTGTATCCTCACATGAGGGTTTTCAAGTATTTGTAATAAGACTTTAAGAGATGATTATTCAAATAACAAGAATTCCAACCGTTGAATTGTCTATTGAATTTCATGTATTCTGAATATAAATATCGTATTTGAATTTTGTGACATTCTAGAGAAAAGAAATTTGATTTGAACATCTGAAATGGAGCATTAACCTTTGACATCGATTTATTTACGTCAAAAGAGGTTTCAATATACGAGGTCTGTTCAAAAAGTATCGCGAATTTTGAATTTCCTCTGGCTACGTATATTTGATTTTTGATTTTTTTGTAGCGTTATGTTGGTACTCATATCCCTTACTTATGCTGACAAGGTCGGCCATTTTGAATGTTTAGTTAATTTTTGACAGCTGTTTTGCTTGGATGTGTTTTGGCTCGTCTTCGATTTTTGCCTATTCCAAAAAATGGATCAAAGAATCTGTATCAAATTTTGTGTGAAAAACAAAATAAAGTGCGCGGACGCATTTCGAATGTTGACTGTGGCATATGGTGAAGCTACCTTGGACCAAAGCAACGTTTATCGGTGGTACAAAATGTTCTCAGAGGGCCGAGAAGATATGAACGACGAAGAGCGTGCCGGACGCCCGAGCACGTCAACAACAGACGAAAACATTGATAAAGTGAAGAAAACAGTATTAGCCAATCGTCGAATCACCGTTAGAGAAGTTGCTGAGGACCTAAACATATCGATTGGCTCGTGCTATCGATTTTAACCAATGATTTGGGCATGAGTCGGGTCGCCGCGAAATTCGTGCCAAAATTGCTCAATTTCGACCAAAAACAGCATCGCGTTAACATTGCTCAGGAGATGTTGGACTCGGTCCGTGACGACCCAAATGTGCTCCAGAGGGTCATAACTGGTGACGAATCATGGGTTTATGGTTATGACGTGGAAACCAAAGCTCAATCATCCCAATGGAAGCTGCCGCATGAGCCAAGACCAAAAAAAGCGCGCCAAGTTCGGTCGAACGTGAAGGTTTTGCTCACAGTTTTCTTCGATTGCAGGGGCGTGGTGCATCATGAGTTCTTGCCACAGGGTAGTACGGTCAATAAGGAATATTACCTGCAAGTTATGCGCAATTTGCGCAAAGCAATCCGCCAGAAACGCCCGGATTTGTGGAAGAACAAAAACTGGCTTTTGCACCATGATAACGCCCCTGCTCACACATCGTTGCTTGTGCGCGAATATTTGGCCAAAAACAACACAGTATTGGTGCCGCAGCCACCGTATTCCCCAGACCTGGCCCCCTGTGACTTTTTCCTGTTTCCAAAACTGAAGAGGCCCATGAAAGGACGACGCCACGCCACGATTGAGGAGATAAAGACGGCATCGAAGGAGGAGCTGAACAAGATAAAAAAAAAAGATTTTTTTAAGTGCTTCGAGGATTGGAAAAAACGTTGGCATAAATGTATTATATCCGAGGGGAATTACTTTGAAGGGGACAAAATAGATATTCATGAATAAATAAATACTTTTTAAAAAATATAAAATTCGCGATACTTTTTGAACAGACCTCGTATACTATTTGAAAATTTCTTCATCTTCTCCATTAAGTAGATCTTGCAATCTATTTATACAGGATATCAAAATTGGTCTTGTGATGAAGATGTCCAGCTTTCTCTCCGTGTCATTGGTGTGGCAACCGTCGTCCTGGTGGTAGACGATCCTCTGGAGTTTCGTGCTTCACGATCTTGGGAATGCTTGCTTGGTACATCCTCTCATAATGTTCGCACAAGAATTGTTTTCTCTCCCTTCCATCTCGCTTCTTCTGCGGTCTCAATGTAAAGATTGGTTTGCAGCAGGGCGATGCATTTTTTCTTCCACTATGCTCGGTTTTTCGGCAACTTTCTTCAATTCCGCATAGGAGGTGCAGCCCATATCTCGGCAAATCTGGTCTAAATACTCCTGGCAAAGTCATCCTCTGCCGATCAATCCTTCGACCGTTCCCTCCAATATATCGTGCAGGAAACCTTTATGTCGTAACACATGACCAATCCACATGGTGTTCAATATGTACCTGTTCTCTTCAACTCACTAAGTAATCAATTTTACAGGATCTAAGAATTTCTTCGTTGGGTATCCTATCTATTTCAAGGGTTCTACCTATGATTGATCCCAATGTTTTCATTTCTGCTGTTCTAAGAAGATGTTTGGTTTAGACAGTGTCTACTCTTGCTTGAAATATAGATATATAAAAACTTGATTTTTTTTTTAAAAGTAATTAGAAAAAAATGATAATGTCTGTTTTCTAGAAGTTCTATTAAACTTATGGGAATCACATGTTTTGCCTTGCTAAGGCATTTATAACATTTGTTAACGCCTTAGTTCAGCAAAACAAGTCATTCCTATAAAATATAATAATAATTTCAGAAAAAAACGTTTTCATTCGTATTGTTGTTTTTATTGTTATAAAAAGACTTACCACAAGGATCAATGGTATTAGAAATTATTTTTAAAACTTCGATATATGCAGAAAATAGCTCATTATAATGAAGCAGAAATCTGGTCGTGTCCAGGTCTCCTGGATCAGGAGCCAAGCGTTCTGTCCTCTAGAACACCACCAATTTCAATAAAATATTAATTATTTACTATGGAGTTATACATCATCGTTCAATAAGCAATAAATAATTAAGCAACTATCCGTGTGAATGAAAAATATTTGAACCATCTACACTTTGTCGACGACATCGTACTCGTGAGCAACACTCCGGAGGAACTAACTGAAATGCTGGAAGAACTAAACGATGTATCCAAATCTGTAGGTTTGAATATAAATCTGGCAAAGACGAAGGTGATGGGCACGAAAAGGCTTGAAATGAACATGGACGGCAACACAATTGAGAATGTCCAAGAATATACATACCTGGGGCACAATATTCGATTGGGCCGAGATAACCAAACCGCGGATCTAAAAAGAAGAATTGGACTAAGCTGGACAGCTTTCGGAAGTCCATGAAGCTTGCGTTCTGCCAGTTGGTACTTATGGTATTGAAACTGTTTGGAAACTGTGTTTAGAAGAGCCATAGAAAGAGCCATGTTAGGAATAAGCCTAAGATACAGAGTCAGAAACGATACGGTGAGAGATGAAAAGTGGACAAGAAGACTGCTGACTTGGAGACCGTGGATGGCAAAGAGAAGTGCAGGGTGACCGCACGGTGGAAGGATGATCTAAACAGACACGTCGGAATAACCTGGATGCAGTCTGCACAGGACAGAGTGACATGGAAGCGAATTGAGGAGGCCTTTGTCCAGGAGTGGGCGGGAATAGGCCGAGGAAGAAGAAGAAGAAGAAGTAGTTAATATATTTTTTGAAGTATCTGCCTGTAACTTCAGGGTTATGTTCATACAAATAATGATAATTTCAAAATTATAGACCACTTATTCTATTGATGGATCAGATTTAAGAGATGACGCATTTGTGATGATAATTGCTTAGGGCTTTATCAGTTGCTTTTTGGATGTTGCGATCCTCAGTATTGAGAGGAACAATTCTGGAGTGAATAATAATTTTTAATTACTAGGAAGGTTCATATTATTCATCCTTACCCCGCGGTTTCATCAGAAACTATTCAAGAAAAATAAAGCCCTGGTTGCTTAAAATTTAATATAAATATTTTTACATGTTTACGGAAGAAAAATCAAATACATATTTAAAATTCTTACTTTTGAATACATTAACTTAAACGATATTTTCAAAGTTCTATTTACGAGTTTGAAGTACGATATTACATATGTGAAATAAAAACTAATCATAATAACAATTTTCATCGTAAAAAATAATATTATTAAAAACGGAATTTTTATTTTATTATTTTTTCTTTATATCAAATCAAATTAAATCAGTTAATTTCATCAGAGGACATTACAAATTTAGGTTTGAGGCATCTATTAAGGACAGGTTAAATAATATATTGAATATATTGAAAAATTTTAAGAATGGCATAGTATACAAATCTTTAAAATAATACAAAATATAATATAAAATTTGATTTAATATTGAAGATTAATGCAATTGTTTAAGCAACTCAATAAGATAAAGGTGATCAGAAGAAAGTAAATTATTAAAACTCACTAACTAACCATCTATTCAAAGGGGTAGGCAGAAAGAATGGTCCACTACACTGTTATTTTCTGGCATGCTTCTCTCGCTTCCTCAACATTCGTACACCGTGTCATGCACGCAGATTTCTCCGACTCCTCATGTGGTCGACATTTAATATTTAATTGTTTCATCATGCCAGGTTTTTCTCGATCATCCTCTATGTTTTGTTCCATTTACACCGTTAACATATAATTTACTTTCTTTATCATTATTTTGTACTCTTTCTTTTGTTTTTGAAAATTTGGTTTGGTTCATGTGGTGCTCCTGTTAATTTGGCGATATTTCGCGTATAAGTGAATTGTTTTGGTCAATTTAACTGTTGCCGCACTTTATAATAGTTAATTGTGACACGTAATACGTTTGTGCTGTTTTGCTGTTAAAATTTTATTAGTTTTAAAGTTTTTATAAAAAATTTTGACAGGTGTAAAAATAAATTTTTCATTTGTTCCAATGACAATTTGAATAATTTCTTCAATATTATTTCAAAGTTCTTGCTGGTTAAGTGCCTACTTATAGCTAATTTAAAAAACGGTGGATACAATAAATGAAACACAAATTAAATAAACACAAAAGTCCGGATCGTCCATGTCAACATGTGCAACATCGAAAAAAACATTATTTGTTATTACATTATGTGCTAAATTAAGAAAAACGGTGGATTCGTGGAACATAAATTAAATAGACAATATGTGCACCATCTAAAAAGAACATTTTGTGTTAAATTATTTTTATTTTGTTATTTTATTTTATATCATTGTATTTTATATTATTTGTTTTAGATTTATTTTGTGGGTGTTGGACGATCGAAGTGTGCGCGGGAGATGCCTATTGGTGGCGATGAGGTTCGCAACCCATCACACCGCGTCTCCCGCGGAGCGAAAAGAGAAGGATGGAGTGCCGCATCAGTAAAAGTGTGACAGTCCATTCTTTCTGCCTACCCTTTCAGGGAGATGGCGTGATGGTTAGTTAGTTAGTTAGTTATCATTATTTCTTCAATAATTCTTTCCATGGGTCCAAACCACCTTAATGACACTTAATTTTGTTCACAGCACTTATAGGTATATTAGTATAGGGTGTTTTTTTAGAGGTATACCATACATGTTCAAAATGAAAAATAAACACATTAAAATAATGTTAATGTTCTTAATATTGTCATTATTTAATAGATAATTTTATGTCATTATTGTTTAAATATGATTTCGGGCATATGCACGGCTAGCTCGAATGAAGCGCAATCGTGAAATCCAATTTTCGACAATTGTCGTCTTTGTGGATGCGTATTATTCACTAGAGTGTACGTGGTGCGAAAACGATTCATGGTCTTCCGAATAATTTGCTCGGATGGACGATTATGTTGACCTTAAAATGAACTTAGTGCACGATAAGTAAGAATCATGATTTTCAAAATAAATTTGCACAATTTGCAAGCGCTGTTCTAACGTCTTATGGTAAAATGGCTAAACGAAATATAATGTTATATACAAATCAAGTTTCAACTGTCAAATTGATTGTCTGTATTAACAATGTTGCCAGTTTAAAAACCAAACCTCTAAAAAAAACACCCTATACTTTATTCACTTCTTATATTTGAATTCAACACTATATCATACGCTGGTTTTCCAAGTTATATCATTTCTACCGCCTTTGTTTTAATATAATTGAAATTTTTTTTGTCAGTTACATTTTTCGCCTCCATACGTAAGGTTACATTAGTATGAATTATAAATTTAAAATATAGCTTTTCCATGATTGTCGAAAAATACGTATGGTAAATTTATACCCATATAAATTATTTTCAGTCTCAACAAGAGCGCATTTTAATATTATAATAAAAAAACAACAAATAAACATGAAGTAGTCTTTTTCGCAAATGAAATGCAAATTCGTCAACGTTTTCACAATGGCTCAACTCCGAGGGCGTGCCGTGATAAACCGAAATGATTTTTCGTTATCCTTTCCCGTTCCTGCAATACTCTCCTATTTGTGTGTCCTCAACGACTCCAAAACACTTATTCCAAGAGTGGGAATACCATTACGGGTTCCCCCGAGGGTCGTACACCCGAGGCCCGGACAGGTGGCGGCGCGTACAATATAATTTTAAAATCCTTTTTCTTTTGGATTATCTCGGTTCACGGAATAAGAAATAGTTTTCTAGAAGTTTTTAGAGGATTAATTGTATCTCAATAGGGAAACAGAATATGGTAGTCGAGGCGTTAACAGGACTTATGACCTGTCATTGGTTGGGTTAAGCGATCGCTATATGTAATGCAACATTCCCCATTTCGCCCTTCTTACTACCATCACGTTTGACAAATTTTTGAAAGATGTATATATGCTATTATGTTGAGAAACACTTCACATTTTTAGTTCAATCTACACTAGCGCCATCTATTAAGATTAGATGTAAGCATTAAGCAGAAAATCTTTATTAATGCAATGTGAAAGGCTACGCAATTATCATACATTGCTAGATAACGCCTGGAGAAAACTCTCCAATTTTTATGCTTTTAACTTGGACCAGTTTTTATACAACATTTTTGGTTTTTGAATGTACGAGTATACAAATACTTGTTGACAAATACTGAATTTTACCCATTGCGGGTTAATCATTTAAGGATTAATTTATCTTAATAGAGATCTCTTTTGAGATACAATTTATCCTTAAATATTTAAATCCTGTATTTGTCTACAAGTATTTGTATACATTCAAAAATAAAAATGTTGAATAAAATATTTGAATAAAATAATTACACTTGGTATAATAATATTTTATTTCACTTAACACGGACATGTTTCGTCTTTTATATAACCTTTAACAATGTACACCATTTTAATTTCATTTAATAAAAATTATATTATAACCGAAACATGTCTGTGTTAAATGAATGTGTTTACACCAAGTGGAATTATACTCGTATTTATACAAATAAGAATTCACAACACAAAGTGAAAGCGATTATAGAATAAATAAATAAGTAGTTTGGTTTTTTAACTACTTCCATTTTTGTCTATATTTCGGCATTAACCGGTTTCGCCGGGTTTACTGGTGTCGTAAATAGTTTGGTTTTGATAACGAAAAGAGGCGTTTGAGATGTGCATATACTCGTATAGCGAAATGCTCCGTATACCATGGTCCGATAGAGTCAATAATGCAGACGTACTACAGAGATCCAGAGCCAAAAGAGAGCTGTTGTCGAGTGTGAAAGTTAAAGATTGATCATCATCATCATAAATATTTTGTATACATCATAAAATGTGTAAAAAATGTTGCAAAAATAATATTTTGTGATTCGAATAGCTTTGTATTTATTTTACAATTCAATTATTTTCTCCAAGTAAATATTGCGATCCGCCACTGCTGGTCGGTAAAAGAAAACTAGCAAAGACTTAAAAATGGTTCTATAAGGTGAGAATTTAGTTATCCTTAGAAATGGGGAGGAAATAAATCAATTAGATACTAGAAAAAACCACTCTGCTCTATTTGATTAGGATTGGTAAGGTTAAACATGTTGGGATTGTGTGATTAAAAAAAAAAAATGTTAATGTCAAATCATTCAAGCAAAAAATGCTCATCATCATGGGCAAAGTCAAGTTGAAGGGAAGGCGACCCCCAGAACGACCACTGAGCCACTGCACATAGGGGTATTTCTGCTAATTAGACTGTCAAAATAACACATATTTTAAGTATAATATGACATAAGAGTAAATTATTGTGAGAACATACCTAATTCATTTCGAAAAAATTAAAAATCAGTGGGCTCATTTGTAATGTTACATACCATTACGATTTCTTCGGCCACTGTATTTGTCCCAATTCTCCCCAGTTAAGTGCCTCTTCGAAATTTATTTCCAACTTCTCCCGTTTCCGCCGTGTGAGCAACCGCCGCCTTCTCGGTTGGTAACACTGTTTTTTGTACTCTATGCTCCGAGGCTAGAAGCCTGCTCACTTCTCTCTAGTCAGCTTTGCGGGTTGGCCGCCATCTTACTTCGCGTCGCCTGTGCCTCGTTCCCGCCAAAATGTAGGAGATACGGAAATCCGTCTGCATTCGGCTGGACCAGAAATGGTTCAGCCTTCGTGCAATAGTAGGATATAAAGGTGCTCGTCAGGTACGATATTGACAATATATTTATACATCAAGGATCGCGCATCGGTCACACATGTGCGTCATGCATCCGCGTGTCTGCGGCTAGTTCCGAAGGTTCTGTCGGACATCGACGTGACCGCGTTCGAGGCTCCGTGTCAAGGACCACACCACCATGCGGAACTGCGGGGACCACTTCTTCACTCCGTACAGCACCACCAGCTTATGGAACCTCGTGCCTGCCAGGTGACGCTCTCTATATCTTTTCTTAACCGCCATCAACTCGCTGACGCTCGTGTCACGGACGACGTCGCTGGTCGATGGCCTGACGAGCACGCCATCGAGTAATCGCCTCAAATCGCCTCTTCATTCTTCCATCATGTGTTTTGTTTGTTATTCTGTGTAAGACATCCCTAGCCCCTTAATACTGTAATAATTGTAATATGTAATAAACCTACATGTATCCCATATAATCTGTGTCTTTATTTACACCCGTCCTAATGATAACACGAAAGGAATCTCACGATTACCACCCTGAGGATAAAAACCATGCTCTCTGTGATAACCGAGGGAGGAACATTTCACATTACGATGATGAATCCCATCCTTCTTCACGTTGTTTCATGAACAAACTACTCCGCAGACAACTTAAAAAACTCCACTTGAAAAATAAATTGACCTTGAAATAATATGGTTTTGCCATAGTTTGATTTATTGACCCTAAAAACATTTATTTTACGGGAAATTACGGCCAACTTTGCTACATTTTATAAGTGCAAATGCTTTTTGTATTAGTTATAATCGATAAAACTATCGGGACACACCCTGAAGTTCAATGTTTTCAAAAAGTTATTCTAATTTATTTGAGTTTATAATTCCAATGTAATTTTCACCACAGATATAAAAAAAATATATTTATCGTTTCGTAATAAAATATATACAAAATGTTTTTTTCTGTCGTAGACATGTGTTGTATCAGTAACAGAATTATGGTACTAAAAAATGTTTTTATGTAATGTTTTGATGTAATTATAGTTGAGCTAACTAATTTAGTTTCGAAAGTAAACGGGTATTTCTTTATATAAACTAAAATTTCGTTTTATTTGTATTACTTCAGTAAATAATAATAAAATATATTTTGCGACCTAGCATAAAATTTAACTAGCAATAACCTAACATCTCCTTGAACTTTTCAAATTTTACGAGAACTTTAGTACCGTATGTGTATAAATAAAATTTACAACTTGGGTAGGTTCGTACTTTTTTTTAGACGTGAATTGTGATAAAAAATAAAAATAAAATAATCACAATAATCTCAAATATAGTGTATGCTACTTGATTGGCATTGAAAAAAGTTTTAGAACAATTGTATTTTTATTTAAGGGGTAACGCTACCTTGGCGCTTTAATACTAAGATATTGAAAAAAAATACAGCCATTATATACGAGGTCTGTTCAAAAAGTATCGCGAATTTTGAATTTCCGCTGGCTACGTATATTTGATTTTTGATTTTTTTGTAGCGTTATGTTGGTACTCATGTCCCTTACTTATGCTGACAAGGTCGGCCATTTTGAATGTTTAGTTAATTTTTGACAGCTGTTTTGCTTGGATGTGTTTTGGCTCGTCTTCGATTTTTGCCTATTCCAAAAAATGGATCAAAGAATCTGTATCAAATTTTGTGTGAAAAACAAAATAAAGTGCGCGGACGCATTTCGAATGTTGACTGTGGCATATGGTGAAGCTACCTTGGACCAAAGCAACGTTTATCGGTGGTACAAAATGTTCTCAGAGGGCCGAGAAGATATGAACGACGAAGAGCGTGCCGGACGCCCGAGCACGTCAACAACAGACGAAAACATTGATAAAGTGAAGAAAATAGTATTAGCCAATCGTCGAATCACCGTTAGAGAAGTTGCTGAGGACCTAAACATATCGATTGGCTCGTGCCATTCGATTTTAACCAATGATTTGGGCATGAGTCGGGTCGCCGCGAAATTCGTGCCAAAATTGCTCAATTTCGACCAAAAACAGCATCGCGTTAACATTGCTCAGGAGATGTTGGACTCGGTCCGTGACGACCCAAATGTGCTCCAGAGGGTCATAACTGGTGACGAATCATGGGTTTATGGTTATGACGTGGAAACCAAAGCTCAATCATCCCAATGGAAGCTGCCGCATGAGCCAAGACCAAAAAAAGCGCGCCAAGTTCGGTCGAACGTGAAGGTTTTGCTCACAGTTTTCTTCGATTGCAGGGGCGTGGTGCATCATGAGTTCTTGCCACAGGGTAGTACGGTCAATAAGGAATATTACCTGCAAGTTATGCGCAATTTGCGCGAAGCAATCCGCCAGAAACGCCCGGATTTGTGGAAGAACAAAAACTGGCTTTTGCACCATGATAACGCCCCTGCTCACACATCGTTGCTTGTGCGCGAATATTTGGCCAAAAACAACACAGTAATGGTGCCGCAGCCACCGTATTCCCCAGACCTGGCCCCCTGTGACTTTTTCCTGTTTCCAAAACTGAAGAGGCCCATGAAAGGACGACGCTACGCCACGATTGAGGAGATAAAGACGGCATCGAAGGAGGAGCTGAACAAGATCACAAAAAATGATTTTTTTAAGTGCTTCGAGGATTGGAAAAAACGTTGGCATAAATGTATTATATCCGAGGGGAATTACTTTGAAGGGGACAAAATAGATATTCATGAATAAATAAATACTTTTTGAAAAAATATAAAATTCGCGATACTTTTTGAACAGACCTCGTATAATAAAATAATCTTTATTTTATACATGTTTATATTATTTTTATAAACAATTTATTAAATCACTGATGTTGTACATGATTTATTTATAATACATTGCTTTAAATAATAATAAAAAGCAAATTGTTCATTATAAAATAATATGGCAGCTGTTTGAAAAAAAACTAAAATTTTCATGGAAATTTTGAGAAAAATTTACAAAAAAAATTTACAATCAAAAAAGCATACGTCACATATTAGTTAATATTATGGAAAATAACTGTTGAAAAATTTCAACCAAATCGGTTTAGTAGATCGGGATATATCGTGTACAACGTTTTGAAAAAAGTAGTTTCGAAAAAAAGGCTAAGGAAAAAAAAATAGGACGTCAGCGTCTTTAAATCAAATATTTTCTTCTCGTACCTTTAGTATGCGATTACCGTACATGAGGCATTCTATTTTTGCTGCAATGTCCTCTGATTCCTTTTGATCTCCTCTGATTTTTTGAAAATTTCAGGGTCGCGTAACCCCTTAATGTTTACAAAGAAAAATATTTAATGAAAACGTCAATTGAGGTCCTTGGATCCATTACTGAAAAAACTCTCCGAGATCGGGTCCGTAAGGCAGACATAAGAAAAACTTGTTATATTGAAGATATCTTTCGGTAAAGTAGATCCAGAATATACAGCAGCTTGCGAAATCCCCTTCGAACACCCATCTGGAAGATCACCTAATAGATGGACGGACAGCTGCACCTCATCATCCCAGGAGACATGATATCCATGCCAAAGATCGTCAGATTAATTAAAAGGCGAAGAAGAATAAATACTCAATTGTAAGAGGTTTAATTTAATAAAACTTTCACAAACGCTATTTTTTAATCATTATGAAAATTTTTAAAAGAAATTTTCATTTTCAATGGGTTATTGCACTCGGTTTATAATAATTTTGGTTAGTTTATATCGTTTTCCCTATGATGAAGGGGTAACCCTTCGAAACATGTCGAGAAAAATGAACTCAAAAGTGGAGAAAACAGTATTTTAATTCATAAAAATTCGTCATTATGGAATTCCACAGTGTTAACGGTTAATCGAAAATGAAATTTTGCTGCATTTATATTTCTTTGAATTATTTTTAGTTTTGAATGTTGCATATTTTTTCCTGATTATTAAAAAAACAAACCAATAGTAAATTCTCAATTCAAATCAGATAGAAAATACCCTGTAAAAAAATCATTGTTATTTTTACTTTGTTTTACTAGATGGTTTATCTCGACATGTTTTGAAGACCTAAAAAGAAAAAAATAGTGCTGTTTTATGTCTTCATTGTCGGGAGAAGGATATAAAATATTTATTCTTCTTTTTGAAATTCCAAAGCATCATCGCCTAATGTTTATTTAACATTTTTCTTTAATTGAATGTTTGTTTGACTAATCTTCTGTTTTTTTGCATAATTGCATAAATCCAAATATTTAACTTCAAGTACTGATCAACCCTTGAATGTGCAAAGTAAACATTTTCTCTTGGAATGGCCTTTGATATAAGAACGCGAAAGGACAAATGTAACAAATGAGGGAGTTAAAGAGAATTTATGAGCCCTTAAGTATATCAAAGGAAAGAATAGTCGATCTAAGAACTGCTTTTAGAACAGATGTTCGTTCGAGTCATTTAACCCTCAAGATTTCTAAAACTAGAGTAATAATATACAAAGTTACTTAAAATTCACATTATGAAAAATAATCTTATTTTCTGTAACCGTCACACAAAGTTATAAACTCATATTTCATATTTTCATTATCCAGGGAAAACGTTTTTTCTTTTCCATACCGCTATACCGCTTTTTCAAACCACTTAAGCTCTCTGAAGAAAATTATAGGTTAAAAAATACAATAAATTATAATTTAAAAAAAAAAACATGTAAAAACACTGGTATTTACACCTAAGAATTTTTATTTGTCGATACGGTTTGAAGATTTTTTGGTTCGACATCAGGAAAACTACATAATTATCAAAAATATTTTAAACGTAATCACGAAGAAGGATGTTATCAACATATTTTAATTTCACGAACAATGATGTAAAACTTCATATAACATTATGAATACGATGGAAAAAGTCTATTTTCTAGAAATTTTTTGTTTATGCAACGGGTCGTTTGAACCGAATCACTATATACAGAATATTTTTTTAATTATATTGATTCTCATGACATGTGATAGATTGCTAATCTATCGCTATATTACTGTCACGTGAATTCGGCACCATCAGACCAAAGACAGTGCTATCACCGGGAATTAAACCCAGGACTTTCGGAATGTTTGTCAGAACTCTTACAACTCTGCCACGAAGGTCGTAGAATTTTTGTAATATTGCATTGTTTACTAATTTTCATTATTTTATTTAATAGGTGAAATAACACAATACACTAACATGCTCATCTGAATTAATTTCTAAGTGTAAAAAACAAACAAATGTTCATGAAAAAAATACATAAGTCAGATTTGCTTTCGATATTTTTCGGTCCTTCTTACTCGTCTCATCGTAACATCCTTTGGTTCATATATTCAGTTAAAATATTTATGGTTAGTATAATTCATTGTCCTGATGATGAAGGCATAAAACCTTTGAAACATGTAAATAGAAAATAAACTTAAAAGTAATAAAAACATTATTGTTACTTAACCACTTTATTTGGTAACACCAAATGGTTTCGCTCCCTCCGGAGCTTCATCAGGGTGAGAGAGTAACCTAAATATAAAATCAAAGAACAACATATTATGAAATAAATATAAAACGGAAGGGAGAAAGAGGGACGAGGACGAATATAATGTTAGAACGGTGAGTTATGCTCGAATGAAATCGCCAAACCGGTTGGTGTTACCAAATAAAGTAGGTATTTTGACGCTTTTTATTACAAAATACCAGTATTACGACATCAAACAGAGAGAAAATGCAATTAATAACAACAAAAATTAAAACAATTATTAAAATTAACGGGAATATTAAACAGATACTTTTTCCGAGCTAAAAGATACTCACTTTACACTGCTTCCGAGGGAGAAAAATGAAGGTCAAGCGTATTTAATTTCAATTTAGCCAATAAACAAAACTGACAACCAAGTTCATTATTGAATAAGATACGGAGAATTTACTTAATATCTATAATAAATAATTATTATTAAAAATAGGAGTGATACTCCAGGCGACTTCTAAAACAGTGCGCTAGGAGGCGGTAGCCTCTTCGCATTGTGTTAATAAAGTAGTTTGCTAAATGCTAAACAATCATTCTTCATAGTGGGTGGATTGTATAGATTAATCTTAAAAAATTAATTAGTACAATCAAATCTACATAGATGGCTAACTGGAACTGACACGTGAAGATAGGTATGGATTTGGAGTATATATACAACTTCCAAAAATGTATCATGCATGATCATAATAACAATGGTGGAATGGGGAATGTTGTAATTACATAAAGCGTGCGCTTAACCCAACCAATGACAGGTTATAAGTCCTGTAAACACCTTGATCATCCATATTCAGTTTGTTTCTTCGTCTCTATTGAGATACAATTAAAAATTTAAATTATTATTTCATAATAAGTAAATAACTACGATTAAAAAGGAAGAAATAATTACAAACTATTTAATCTATTAGGCTATTTAATCAATAACATGACAACAGTAGATAAGAAATAGTATAATCCTACATAATAAAGTGTTAAAAACTTTTTTTTATGTAACACAATTGTATTTTTATTTTACGCGACAGCTGTTCAACCTTTTTAAACACCTGATGATGTCAACATAGGTTGACAAAACAGCTGTCGCGTAAATAATAATGCAATTATCATACATAAAACAACCATCACGCCGTCTCCCCGAAAGGTAAGGCAAAAAGAATGGACTGTCACACTTTAACCGATGCACACTCCACCCTTCTCTTTTTGCCTCGCGGGAGACGCGGTGTGATGGGCTGCGAACCTCATCGCCACAAAACAAAGTTTTCAAATTTAACTGTTTATCATGTTTAAGTATCATAGTGTTTTGGCCAAAACAATGGACTAACAGTAATCAAGATTTATAGGGAATTAGAGAGCGATACACCAATTCCTATCGCCTGGTCCCCTGTGGGGGGAAGGCAGACCTAGAGCCACCTGGAGAAAAGCCCTGCAGGACGAGGTTACGCAGGCCTCACTTGGGATGATGTTTGAAGGCATCAGGCATGCGATAGAGTCGTGTGGATAAGGTTCCCTGAGGCCCTATGCACCACGAAGGTGTGACAGGACAAAAAGAAGAAGACACAAATTCCTAAAGTTTTACAACAAAATTTTATAAATTTGGTTTTCAGTTTGTATCATTGATGGCATCTTGAAAGTATGGTTGGTAAGGGTAACAAAGTGAATGGAGCTTAAAAGTAGTTATAAGAAACAGTAACTTGTCAATGATAGCGAAAATGGCCGTTCACAATTGAGTTCTGATTATAGCCCTTGTGTATGGAAGCAAAAAACGGAAATGGCCGAAGACGGATGAAAACAAAATAAAAGCGGTAGAGATTAGATAAGACGTATATGTGGTAAAACGAAATATGATAATATTTTAAATGTTAATGTCAGGACGCCATGCGAGGAGTCGAAGAAATCGACGCGCGTGCATGACACGATGTAGTAAAGAAGTAACAGAAGTATGTCAGGATAGAACAGTGTAGCGGGCCTTTCTTTTTGTCTGCCCAGTAGATAGAATGGATGTTTAGTTTAATTTAAAGCAACAATTAGTATTTTTTTAGATAATATGTAAAACAATAAAAAATATTAGAAAACTTTATCTCTAACTAACCATCACGCTGTATCCCAGAAGGGGTAGGCAGAAATAATGGACCGCCACACTGTTCTTTCCTAACATACTCATCTCGATTTCTCAACATTCATACATCGTATTATGCACGCACGTTGATTTCTCCGACTTCTCATGTGGCCGATATTCAATATCTGATTTAAATAAAACTTTATAATAACCAGTAATATCCTTGAAATAATCACCTGCAAGGAAAATATTATTTCGAAGTCAAGAGCCGAAAAAAATGTATATAATACAAAAAGAAATCTTTCACCAATTTGTGTTCGTTGGTTTCCTAATGTCGCAAACACGCTGTCAAATTGCTCCTGATATGATTTATTCACAAAAACAAAAGCAGAACATTATATTTGTGTTAGATAAAAATTGTTAAAGGAAAATGGCTAAAAGGGTTAGGAGAAGGTTGAAGAGTATACTATGGAACTATGTATTAATTCTACCTCATAAAATCGTACGATTGTGCTTCGTCAGCAGATAAAGTATTAGAAAGTAAGAGAAAACGTAAATCTACAAACGTAATGTTACTAGGTGTGGTAGAATATTTGTTAATATTTATGAAATATGATTATTTTACGCGGTTTGCATGAGGTATTGTTGATTTATAAATAAAATTACTTAGAATTATTCACAGCCCCTGCGGAAAATTTATAGAAAAGTTGAAATGGTTTTTTGGTGTGCATATAAATATTGTTAATTTATTTTGTTTTATAAATGGGAAAAGGTACACGCACAATCTATTTTAACAGAAATTAACAAATATATTAGAAACCCCAATATAACACTAACAATGAAACATATAATCACCACCACTCCTTAATATAGTTCAGACTGATAGTTCACTCCTTAATATAGTAAATGCTTTGATTGCCACCTCGAAAATCCCGGGTTCGATTTCCTGCAATGACAGTATGATTGTCACACTGTCTTTGGTCTGGTGCTGATTTTACGTCACAATAAAATGGCGATAGATAAGCTACCTATCACGTGTCACGAGAATCAAAACGATAGCTACACCCTTTACATCGATTTGGCTCACGATGTAATGATGTAAAGAGCAATTCAACAAAATAATAATAAATATAATAATATCAAATTAGACTCTCCTCTCCATTGTATTGTTTCATATTACAGATGCAGACAAAAATAGCACACCGATTGAGTCAGCGCAACGCAAAAGAGCAATAAGATTTATAATACTTCGAAACATTAATAGTTTGTATATATGTAAAATCATTAACAAAATAATTTGAAAATAAAAATAATTTCAAAATACTTACAGATGATTAAGGCTTTTATCTTGAGTGAGCTGCTGTAAGGCTACGAGACATGGACCATTGGTCGGAGTGACAGTAGACGTCTAGCTGCTTTTGAAATGCGGTGCTACAGAGGCATGATGGGGTCCATTGGTCGGAACTCATCCAAAACAGCGAGGTATTCAGAAGGGCCGGAGGAAAGAGACAAATGCTCAAAAAGATTGCCCAGCAACGATTAAACACGATAGGCCATAACATCAACCGGGCCTGATGATTACTATCACAGAGGGAATGGTCGAGGGCAGGAACTGCAAATGCCGCCCAAGGGACGCCTATATGGACCAAATGATTAAGGACATGCGCTGAGGCAGCTATACAGAGATAAAGAGACTGGCTGGAGACAAGACTGAGTGGAGAAAACGAATGAAGCTTGTTGCAGGCCATTCTTCAGGATTGTAACCATGAAGAAGAAGCTGTTTTATACTACTTTATTTATGTCAAACTGCCGGAGCTTCGTAAGGGTTGCAAAACAAACTTTAAAAATGTAAATAGTTGTTAAGATATGTTTTTTTACAAAAACATATTTATTTTGAAGGCTTAAGTAATTATTTCTGATTTATATAACCTAATAAAGTATTCATTACCTACATAAGGATTGTATACATAAATAGTAATATTTTAAACTAGTTCCAAGTAACACTTTTAGGTATTCTGTCATTTTTGTAAGAAGACACTTTACCTTAACTACCGTATTCTTAATTATACCTTATTTACCTTAACCACCATATTCTGCTTCTTTAACTCGTGTATAAAAAAAAAGCACTTTATTTTCCCTACTTTTGATAATCCCTTAGAAAGGTCATTCCGAAAACAGATATTTTCATTCGTATTAATCAAATAATGAATTTCTTAAAAGATTTTAGTGTATAAGGTTATGAAATATAAATTAATATAAAAACATTTATTAAATACAGAGAGCTTTTAACAGACACAACTAATTTAAATAAATTGCATAAACAGCACCGTTTAATGTACATGTTAATTAAATCTATAGACTTCGACAGTTTAATTAAACCGTTCAATTATCTTAGAACGCGTGAATCCAGCTTGATTGCGATCACGTTCAAATAACAAAATGATTATGAAAATTAATATAATCATAGAAAAGTATCCCTTAAAACACGTGAAAGTATTTACATATTTTATCTTTTGATTTCGCAATATGCGAGTACTAAAAAATAATGATAATGTTCAAACTTGAATATCTTATACATATTAGAAAATTAAAGAACACAGATGTGTTTTGGATGATTCCCAGCTTTATTCGGTGAACTTATTAAAACAACAATTTTGTGTTCCGAAGGATAATTAAAACTACCTAAGACATGTCTGTAAAGAGTGCAATAAAGATTTGTGAAAGTATAATGTTTTATAAAAAAGTAATTCATATATACATTCACAACACAAAGTAATGGCGAATACAGAAATAAAAACATAAAAAAGTTACTTTGTATAAAAGAACTAGTATATAATAAAAAAGGAAGTGTTCTTCAAAATAACGGAATGTCTTTTATTTGTATCTAATTCTTGATTTACTTAACTCTGCTTAATTATTTTTTGACATCATTAAGAAGAAGAGTCTGTCTACCGAATGGCTACCATTCACCCAAAAAAACTTGATTGATGTCTGCAAAATGTGCTATTACAGCAGGGACATTAAATTAAATTCTCGATAATTTATATCATTAGTCAGTGGTGCAGTTAACAAAATATTCACGGGAGGGTTTCTTTGGGAATTTTCTTAAATGTATAATCGTTTAAGATTTTTTCAAAATGATTTTATTTCGTATTGTGATTATATATTGTACATCTCTCGGGGGAGCTTTAACCAGATAGAGGGCGTTCTTATAGTGGCGGATCAGCGAATGCACCTAAGGGTAGAAGGGAAATAAAATACCACCAGCAGATCTCAAAAAAATTAGAGGAAACTCCGTTTTCAAAACCTAACCCTTGACATATTCGTAGCAGAGATTTGAGGTTGTGATGGGCGTTCTGATTGGAATGCATGATAGAGATGGCAGCGTAAACATGCGATAGTCAACGGTGACGCTCAAGTCTTCCAAGAAGATCATGATCTTAGTCTCAGATGGCAACTGGCCGTAAAACTCTTAGCCAAATAAAACACATTTATCAGGAGGCATAAGCGAAACAACTGAAAACGAGAACCTTACATATATAAAGCCCAAGTGGCATCCCAACAACCAACTTACAATCATTTCTCTTTTTCTTTTTTATATAATTTGTATATACATCACTTATATTAAAAAAATAATTAAAATTACATGTTTCGGACAACAAGTCCTTCTTCAGTGATACACATTATAAAGATACATATTTAAAATATTATAAAATTGTTAATATGATCTGACAGATGTTACAAAGATTTATTTTTATAACATCTGTTAGATCATGTAAACAATTTTATAATATTTTAAATATGTATCTTTATAATAGATATCACTGAAGACGGACTAGTTGTCCGAAACATGTCAATGTAATTTTAATTATTTTCATAATGTAAGTGTTGTATATACAATGCATATAAAAAAATATACATAAAGCATCTACAACACAAAGTTTGGCGAATATAGAAGAAACTTACAATCAACTACAAAAATCTTACACTTTGTTGCGAACTAGGATTGAAACTTAAGAAAAAAAAAGAGAAATACAAGTGATAAAAAATATCCTATATTCAATAACGCGAAGAAACGAGAAAAAATATAAGATTATTGTATTCGATGTCTTATCTCTTAAACCTAAGCCTTTAGACACGAATTAACATTACCCAGTAATTTCACTTATATATGAGATTTACTTTGTATATGAGATATTATTTGCTCCGGCAGTTATCGCTGACTTATATTGTACTCATATCTCTTACATTTTATTTTTCGAATAAATGTATTACATAAATCAAAAAGAACGATTACACTTTTGATTTATTCCAAGCGTCTTGAATAAAAAAAAAGCTGTTAAATTAATACGATAGCCCGGACCATAATAAAAAAAACACAGCATCATTCTAATGTGTTGAAATTCGCAATTTCATTGTATTCTTATTTTTTTCGGTGTGATATATTACCATCTATACACCATGACACAAATTACCTTGTTCTTCATCTTATTTGTGTCAACGACTACCAATTTTTATATATTGTAGAGAATGTAAAAAAAATCGGAATTAGGTCTTTTCTTTATCTTTTAATTGTGGTGAAAAGTTTTGCCGACTCTGTATGTTTTTAAAATTTTAATAATGAGAAAACATAAGAAATATTTTTTTCTTAAATCATTTCAAATAATAATTAAATAAAACGATGTTTTTAACTACTTCCACTTTTGTCTTTATTTAGACAGCGACCGGTTTCGCCAGACTCGCTGGCATCGACAGACTGGTCTGTCGATGCCAGCGAGTCTGGCGAAACCGGTCGCTGTCTAAATAAAGACAAACGTGGAAGTAGTTAAAAAACATCGTTTTATTTAATTATTATTTAAAATGAACTTCCATCAAGAGATTTCAGTAAAATCATTTGATTATCTTAAATCATTTCCATTATCTATTCTCCAAAAATGCTTTACTCATGTAAATAATAAAAAATACATATATGTACAAGAACTGAATTCAGGGTATTATATATAAAAAAAAAGTGTGCGTACTTATGTATCCACGTAAGAAGTTCTGCATATTTGACGTTATAAAATAATTACAAAACATAAATACCTTTTCATTCACAAATAGTTTTTAAACACAAAATTTGTCATTGATAAAACTTTTATAATGTCTCATTTCATGACACGATTTCGCAATAAGTCAATTGGTACACGAGGAATGTCCGGCCGTTTTTATCATTGATTGTTAATTTTATCATGTCACACTTTCGTAACAGGGTACGCGCACAATTCTTAATTTACCCTCTGCTTGATGCGCCGCAAGAAGTATAAATTATTTTTTAAAAAGTTGGATTTTATGGCATATGTATAAGACGAATAACTTGTTACGCCTCTGCGCAGGTCCCTGGTTGAATAGTGGAGAGAAATAGTTTTGACGCTCGGCGACTGGAATTTCTCTATGAAGATTGATGATGCCGATTCTGAACCCCGAAGTTCCGCGTCACGGGGGTGAATTGATCACTGGACGTGTATTTATGAGCGGGAGTCTTTGTTATCCAGTCATATGTTCACTTTAATGGTCAACCGGACATCGGCCAGGGGCGAAATGTAAGCTTTTCTATATTTCAATATGAATAATGAATATCTAAAAATTAGCTTTTCATTTTCTTATATTGCATTTATTCTCATTTCTTCTTTATGCTACTTTTCAGATTTATAGAATATTTTGAAGATCGTTAAATTTTCGACATAACTTCGTTATAATGTATATTTTTTAGATTTTAATATAAAAACTTGTGTTATATATTCCATATTAATAGTATATTTAGAAAACTTGAGTATACGAGTATATGCTGTTAGAAAAAAACATTATTTAAAAAGAAACAATAATAAATAAGTATATTTCTTCTATATTCGCCATACTTTGTGTTGGAGATGCTTTATTTCTCTTTTTCTTTTTTTATATACTTTGTATATAATACAACACTAACATTACAAAAATTAAAATTACATATACATGTTAATGTAATATCTATTTACTTTGTAAAATCAATCTTCATAACATCTTTCAGATCATGTGAACAATTTTATAATAGTTTAAATAGTATCTTTATAATATGTATCACTGAAGAAAGACTGGTTGTCCGAAACATGTCTATGTAATTTTTTTAATGTAAGTATTGTTTATACAAAGTATCTTCTTCTCTGGTTTCAATCCTGGGATTGGTTTGCAGCAATTTCCTCCATTATTCTCTTCCATTTTTCCCTGTCTTGTGCGGCTCTTTTGAAATCTGCATATGATGAGCAGCGCACGTCCACCAACAGGTCCTCCAGGTACTCTCGGCGTGGGCGTCCCCTAGAGTTTGTCCCCTCGATCATACCCTCCATTATGGCATGCAAGAGACCTGTATATAAAAATGAAAAAGTATACAAAAATGAAAAAGAGAAAAAATAATACTATAGGCTAAGAAGACTGATTCTGGAGGGACCACACAAAATGATGGACTCAGTGAGGCTTCCCACGAACTTGATGTACGAGACTTCAGAGAGCCGTCGATCGTAAGGATGACTATCAATGAGATGGAGATAAAGCTGGACGTTTCATCGCAGGAAAAAATTAAATCAGAATATGATCGACCAAATACTTATAAAATATGATATAAGCATTAATTTTAAATGTCAATCGAGCTTTTATTGTTAAACCGAACCTAACCTAATCCAACAATTGTTAAGTGAGGTTTCGTAAATTTGGTTAGGATCCTAAAGTGGTAGATTTAAGGGATGTTTACTTTAATTTGAACAGTGAAATACGTGCGAGTATTATTAACGAGTATTAAGGCGAGAATACATAGATAGATGAGATAATACATAATAGTTATAAAAGTTTTCACAATTAACAAACGCGGGCCTTCTCTCAGATTTTCAAATTTTAAATGAATTTGTTTATCTTGAATTACTGATAACTGACCAAGGGGATGTGAGAGGGAGATTCGACGCAGAACCCAGATGGCTAAAACTGTCATGAAAAAGCTCACCAAGATAAGGCAATACAAAAATATCTCCAACAAGCTCAAGATGAGACTGGTTCAAACCCTTGTTTTCTCCATATTCCTTTATGGTTGCGAGTCTTGGACTTTGCAAACATCGGAGAGGTCCAAAATTGATGCTTTCGAGATGTGGTACTGGCGACGAATGCTGCAGGGTATACCCTGGACGGCAAGAAGAACAAACCTGTCAGATATCAGGAAAACCTTGAAAAGTTCATCATCATGGGCAAAGTGGAGAGAAGGCGACTACAAGAACGACCACCAATCCACTGGTCTGATCAAACCAGGGATCAGAATAGTATTAAATTAAATAAACAGTTTCATTTTTGAGATTAATACTAGCAAGCCTTAAAAAGTAAAGAAATCATCTTCACCATTAATGAAAACGGACAATTTAGTAATTATTCGAACACAATTTATAAAACAATTTCGAGAAAGAAGCCAACCGAAGAATTCAGTTGGGTTGGGCGGCCTTTGGGAAATTACGTCATGTTTTCACTTCCAAAATACCACAATGCCTCAAGACTAAAGTCTTCAACCAGTGCGTTTTGCCAGTCATAACATACGGAGCCGAGACGTGGACATTGACAAAAGGTCTAGTCTACAGATTCAAGGTTGCCCAGCGCGCCATGGAAAGAGCCATGCTTGGAATAACCTTGAGGGATAGATTTAGAAACGAATTTATTCGACAACAAACCAAGGTGACTGAGGTGGCTCTACGGATAGGCGGGCTGAAGTGGCGGTGGGCTGGCCATATCTGTCGGAGAACCGACAGCCGATGGGGAAGACGGGTTCTGGAGTGGAGACCGCGTACAGGATTCCGTAGAGTTGGACGTCCCCCTGCCCGCTGGACCGACGATCTGAAGAGGATTGCTGGACATGGATGGATGGGAGCGGCAATGGATAGGGGGCGGTGGAGGGCTTTGGGAGAGGCCTACATTCAGCAGTGGATGACAGACGGCTGATGATGATGATGATGAATTTATAAAAATTGAATAATTAATTTTTATTTTTATTAAAATATATTTGTGTTAAGTTTTCATCGCTCTTTTTGAAAGTTTAGTAAATAACGAAAATAATCATTTTTTTTAAATAAGTAAATCCTTTTTAACATATATTTTATTATTTCTGAATGATTTTATGGCTTCGACTGGTTTTGGTTTCGATTTTCTGTTCTATGATATCTGTTCTGATCGCAAAAGATAACAGCGAGCTGCCGAAATCAATGGAAGCCATAAAAGCAAGTGGATTTATTAAAAATACATATTTTTGAGTTGTGTATAGATAAATTTAAAATTATCGAATCAATATTAATATGAGAAGACGATTCTGGAGGGACCACATCAAGAGGATGGATCCAGCGAGGATTCCTAAGATTTTGATGCAAAAAACTCCAGAACCGTCGACCACTAGGATGACAACCACTAGAGAGAAGACAGGTCGTCTTCATCACAGGAAGAAAGTTAATACCCTGCATAAACAAATCGCAACTTCTACAACAAGGGGTAAAAGAAGAAGAAGAAGAACTTTAATATTTGGATGGAGAATCATTATAATCTACTTAATTTATACAGTGTTTAATATGCTCCTTCCAAATTAACAATGTAATTCCATACGGTGTTAATGCCATAACCTTCAATAAAACAACATTTATATTTTATTTGTTTATTTATTTATTATTGTTGATACACAAACAAAGAATCTTATGTACAATATTAAAAGTAACAAAAACATATATTCATTCAGATAAGACACCTCAGTTAGATGCGTACACCAAGTTCATGACGTTTAAGTAGGTATAATTTATGAAATATACCAATGAAGTGTCCCTACTTAATACTTTAATGCCCGTTATTAGTCTCGCCTTGCCTCAAGTATTAGAAGCGATCACTGATTACATCATAGCATGGATTTTAAAAGTCAATAAAGCTTTCCTGGTCAGACGGTCTATAAGTGTTGAAAATTGGCCAAGGTCATAAGAATAATTTATTGTACATCTAGCTGAACCCCATATCTATTTTCAGGAACTGTCTGCAAACAGCGGGTAAAAACTATGATGGATCATGTCTCGGGAACTTGTACTCAACTTTTGTGTACTTTATAACTACAACGAGCAACACGGATGCTGGGAAATATGTAAATTAGGAAGGACGGGAAGGGATATTGAATAAAGATTAGATATGGTAAAAAATACTGCTTTAATGGTAAAAAATACTGCTGCTCGTATACATAGGGTGTTTTTTTAGACGTTTGGTTTTTAAACTGGCAACATTGTTTCTACAGACTGTCAATTTACAATTGACAGTTGATTTGTAGTCAGTACGTTTTGGTATTTTACCAAATTACTCGATGAAGTTGTCGAAAATTGGACTTCGCGATTGCGCTTTATTCGAGCTAGCCGTGGCGCTGATGTGCCCAAAATTACATTTAAACAATAATGGCATTAAATTATTTATTGAATAAAGCCAATATTATAAACATTCACATTATTTGAATGTGTTTTATTTAATTTTTAATTTGTATACTTTTTAAAAAACACTCTTTATACATTCATTATATTACAACTTTTTGTATATTACATCATGATTTGAAATTAATTAGCATCATTGGTATTTTAAGCGAATCTTATGAAGGAATCTACCTTTTTTGTTGTATACAATAGGTCGTTGGAACCCAATTACTGTATAATCGTTAATTTAATTACTGTTTAAATTTGTTTCTTTGTGTTTGTAGCTAATCTATCGCCATTTTATTGTCACGTCAATTCTACTACCAGATCAAAGACAGTGTGACAATCACACTGCCGTCGCCGAAAATCAAATCCAGGACCTTCAGTGTGGTAGTCAGAGCTCTAACCATGTCTCCCCTGAAGGTCGGTTTCGCCAATTCCATGATTTTCTTTAATACAGGGTCGGCACAAGAACATATTATTTTACAGTAATACGCACTTTGGTTAAAAAGAATTACTTCTCGAGAATAGTTTTAATAAAGCATTTAAAAGGTTAATTATTCACCTGCCCAATGATGGGAGAATGAAAGTTGTAATATAATGAACAGGCTCGCAGTGTCAATTAGCAGGCGAAGTCTTAAATCTTGAGATCTAAGCAACTCGCGTCTGGACCAGTCCTTGAATGCTAATTACACCGAAGAGAATAAGAAAATTAAAATAATTCTTTAAGAGCCAACCCAAAAAAATACGCCCCGCCTTTGTGGATAAATTAATTACGAAAATTTATTGAAAGGGTTTAAGCCGGAGGGGCTTTTACATTTTTAAGTCGACTCAAACAACGATTTTAATTTATATTATTCCATTTTACGTTATTCCAAAATTAATTAAACACTCCGCTTTGCTCTTATATTTCAATTTTACATTATGAATTAATTTCATAGAGGTACCTACCCACTTACAGGATGAAATCAAAGACTGTTTTTTTATTCCAAGTTGTATCTAGGATGAAGGCCGTTATTTTTAATTGTTTTATTTAATTTTGAAAAATTTATTAAAGCCTAAGGCGTTGTGGAATCTCATTGTTAATTTGGAAGTATAATGAAAGTTTATATTTAGTTTTATTAAAATAAAAATAAAATATTATAATGTTAAACCACCCTGTAACGAATTAATTGTATCTCAATAGAGACGAAGATGCAAATTGGAAACAGAATATGGTTGATCAAGGTGTTTACAGGACTTATGACCTGTCATTGGTTTGGTTAAGCGCACGCTTTATGTAATACAACATTCCCCATTCCACATTTTTTCTTATGACCACCATGTCTGACAAACCCTGTAACGAATTGTTATATCCGCTATTAATTTCAATATGTAATTTCGTCCGATTTAGGACGATAGCAGACAAGGCACCGAGGGATCGCGTGAGGAACACCATAATAAGAGAGATATGTGAGTT
The DNA here is from genome assembly GCA_022606425.2 of Lepidostoma basale. NCBI lineage: Eukaryota > Metazoa > Arthropoda > Insecta > Trichoptera > Lepidostomatidae > Lepidostoma > Lepidostoma basale. Next base: position 247,720 of record JAHDVF020001016.1, read on the forward strand.
TGAGGATATTATAAGATGGAGCAGACAGCGAAAAGGGGACTGGTACGGTCATGTTCAAAGAATGGACACCACCAGACTCCCCTATATTGCATTGCATAATCAACTTCATGGGACTCGTTCTCGTGGAATACCTATTAAAAGATGGTAGGACAGTTGGGAATCTAACTCACAGGAGGAGCAACACTCTTGAGAACAGACCACATAGGTCTAAAATAAGGAAGAAGAAGAAGAAGACTTTCGTCCTGCAGAGTTCTTCTCCAGGTGGCTCTAGGTCTGCCTCGCTTCCTTTTTTCACCCACAGAGGACCAGTCTATGAATCGCAACAATGGTTTATTTTTGTTTGTCACTAAATTAACCTTCTTATTGTATTTCTTCTATATTTGCCTTCACATTGTGTTGTGAATTCATATATGAATAAATATAATTACTAACTAACTAACTAACTAACCATCACGCCGTTTTCCCGGAGGGGTAGGCAGAGAGGTTGGATCGCCACATTGTTCTATCCTGACATAACTCTCGCGCGTCTTCTACATTCACACATCATGACATGCACGCTCGTTGATTGTTCCTACTTCGAACATGGCCGCCTTTCAGTAATTGATCAATTTGGTGATGCCATGTCTTCTTTGGCCTTCCTCGATTTCTTTTTCCATTCACACTACTTGTATCGATCTTTTAACCATTCTTTCCTCATCCATTCGTTCCATATGCCCAAACCACCTTAGTGACCCTTTCTTGATTTTATTTATCACGCATTCATCCGCTTCACATTCCTTTCTTCCTTCATCATTACATATTTTATCATAGATTGTTTTTCTTAGTGACTTCATTTCCACGGCATTTATCCTAATTTAATCCTTCTTCTGCCAACTTCAAGCTTCACTTACATACATAAGGGTCGGCACTAGAACTCCATTGTGCACTGCCATCTTAGCTTTAGTCGATATATTTCTATTTGCGGTAATGACTTTGAGTGCACCATTTATTTTGTTTCCAGCTCCAACCCTTCTTTCGATATCTTTTTCCATTTTTCCATCTCTTGTAAACATGCTTCCCAGTTACTCACCATTCGCACTTATGTCACAATCCGTCATACATTCTTCCTTTTCAAATACCATAACTTAAGACTTTGACACGTTAATCACAAGGTCACACTTATTGCATACTTCGTACATTCTAGACACTAGGACTTGTAGATCGTATATATAATTACAATGATACACATTTTTTTTTATATTGATAATGGTTATGTTATGACCGAAACATGTCTGATAAGTGAAATAAAGTGTTGTAATACCAAGTGTAAATATATTTATCAACTTTTTGTAGCCCAAAAGACAATGATTTTAACAATAATATAATTTTATTATAATTTATCGTGTTTCGAAGGTTTCGTACCTTCATAATCGGGAGAACGATATACTCGTAAACTGACCAATATAACTAAATGATTTTACGGAAATCTGTTCATGGAAGTTCATTTTAAATAAAAATTAAATAAAACGATGTATTAACTACTCCCACTTTTGGCTTTATTTCGACAGCGACCGGTTTCACCAGGCTTGCTGGTTTAAACAGACTGTTGACACTATTGTAAATTGAGTTCTTTATATACATACAGATCAGGGGTGGTAAACATGATTCTCTACAAAAATAATCTTCAAATATTTATGAAAATTTGCTGAATTTAAATATTGGTAATACAGGTATTCAAGAAGATTCGTATTCAAAACAATGGATTTTTAAAAAAATTCAGCAGACATATAACTTTTTAAACAAAGACAAAAGTGGCAGTAGTTAAAAAGCATCGTTTTATTAAATTATTATTCAAAACTAGCTGACCCGGTGAACTTCGTACCGCCTCAAAATCAATAAATGATATGTTAACTTATTAGCTGAATTAAATCCATATTATGTTAAAATGAGTAACCAAAATGAATTAAGTTCAATAAATGTGCAAAAATCATAATGAAAATAACACTAAAATGTAATTCAGCAGCAAGCTATTCGCGTAGCTTTGTTGCACTACTTTCTGTTAAACAATTATATATGCTGGATGGGTTGCACTCGGGCCGATTACCTTCATTGAAGCATCTTGTGATATACGACATTTTTCGTTTTTTTGTCAAGTGCGAGTACGAACAAAGCGGATGGTTAGCGGACACGTGATACACGTACAACGAACCGTGATAGAAACATTCATTTTCTAGATTCAGGCCCCAAACACCCAAAAATTGGCTTTGTGATTTGTTGATCATCATGACGTATAACACATAGCGCTACAGAGTAGATGATTTGAGGCAAGCGTTTATTTCATCAAAAAAGCTATTCCATACAAAATTTATGAGAAAATGAATATTCTTCATATTTTTTTCGTGATTTTTTTCGATGTTTTAATAGTTATTCTACTATTTGGAACGGGGACAAATCCAACAAATCAAAGATCATAAAAATCATTCTAGTCGTTCTTGAGCTACAAATGGTGTAACTAACACGGCTTTGTTTTATATGTATAGATAACTAATCAAATGTGAAATCTTGCAGCAATAATTCTATCTGAAACAGGTCTTCAGTCTGTTCGATTATATAGAATTCGATTATCTAGAGTGGGATTATATAGAGGAAAAAATACCTTCCTAGAAACTGTTATCCTAGTTGGGAGATATTAAAACCATGTATATGGTAAATGATCAATAAATAAATAACAATTGAAGCTCACGGAAGCATTAAACAGCCGAGGATATATTTATTACGCAGGAACATTTACATGGACGTATCGGTTCCTACATATCCCCCAAATTGGAATCTATGGTACGCTCTAGGGGTACATGCATACGAGCCATTTAATCAAAAATTCAATTGATTGTGGCTTCGAGTAGATTTTGATTCAAATTTATTTTGTGCGCATGGAAATGTAGGAAACCTTTTACATCTAATTTATTTTTTATGAATTCATTTGAATATATTTACGAGAATTTCGAATCGAGAAATTGTAAGATATAAATACTTTTATCAATAATATATTTTAACAGATACCCAAGAAATGATTTTAAGCAGGATATCGGTTTTCTTAAACTCAATATTGAATTTATTTTTTATATTAGATCACCATACAAAAAATAAACCAGATATTACAGAAATAATTCCAAATATATCGACATCAGGAAGGTGGTGTTCTTTTTAGTAGTAATCAACGTCCGAATTGTCTTTTTTGTTGGTCCTGCGTGGCAGAATATAAAACACTCAGTGAAAATTATGTTGTGGAGCGCATTGGTGGAGAAAGAATTGTTAAAAAAGTAAACGTTTATGATGTAAATGGAGTACGGAGTCGAGGTAGACCGAGGAAAACATTGCATGAGCAAATTAATCAAATTTTAAAGGTTGGTCATGTTAGAAGCCGGATGAATCGACGTGCTAGTATGACTCACTGTATGAATGTGGAGAAAGCTAGAGGGGTTTGCCAGGATAAAGTAGTGTGGCGATCCTCTCTCTCTGCCTACCCCTGCGGGGAAACGGGGTGATGGTTTTGCTGTTGTTGTTGTTGTTGTTGTTGTAGGTCATTACGAGTATCAGACACAAAAATACCCATTTGATCTGAACTGCAAATGTATTCAATAATATTTTGAACCACCACTCAGTGATTTAGGAAGCATCCTTATACCATTTGAATAGATATTAGTCTTTTTTATAAATAAAAAATCTGCGTATAGATATATTCATAATAAGATATCTTTTTTATACACAAGAGATACGCACTGTTTTCTTTCCTTTGTTGTAAAATAATACAACTTTCAAACATGTAACTGAGTAATTATTTACGACTGTTTTAGATATGAATTTAGCTTTCGTTAGAAATAAGACAAGCAAGTTCTAAATTTAAAATAAAATATGCATATCAGATAAAAGAAGATCGCGTTGCCAGCCAGTGACACTCGCAGACAAAAGAAGTCTGAAACATTGTGCATATTTCATACCGCAGAACACTTAAGGGTTGCTCGCACAGATTCCGTTGTTTTCACATAATATGAAAACTGTTATGTTTGTTTGGGTTAGGTCAGATATGGATTGTTTTGGTTGGCTTCGGTTAGTTTCCGTTGCTTGGATAGGTAAAATTGAGTTAGGTTTACTTAGGCAATACATGTTAATATTTATATTCATGTTTGTATTATATGAATAGCAGCAAATACATTTATTCTGTTTTGAAAATCTAAACCAATTTTCGAAACGTGAAATGGATCAAGAAGATAATCTAAGTGTGACTAATTTGAAAACCTTCTTTGTATTTCAATTTTGGTTAATATTAATATATTAATAGTTTAATCCTTGTATATAGATATGGAGTTTGGTGCTGGCAAAAGAAAAATAAAAGTAGGATATATGCCATAAAAATGAGATCATTGAGAAGAAAGGGTGGAAAAACGATATATGATAGAAGACGAAATGAGGAAGAAGTGTTAGGCACATGGTTGCATCATAATCAAAATTAAAAAAGGTGTCCTGAGAAGGTTTGGACATATGGAACGAATGGAAAAAAGAAGAATGATTAAAATGTTGTGTATGAGCAGGGTGAGTAGAATGAGAACCCGTGAAAGACCAAGGAAAGCAAGGCATGACCAAATTAATTAACATTCGGAAAAATCGACGAGCGATTTCGATACATTAGTCTGTACTGTTAATTATTTTAATCATTTATTTAAGTAGTAGTATGTATTATAATTGGTCTTATTTTGTTGTTTACATGTGTAATGTTGCTACCTTTAATAAATATTAATGCTCCAGTTGTTCGGAAATACTCTGGGCTTATATAAATCTTGAATTGAATCCACACTTTGTTCTTGGAACAAGTTTTATATTGCGTTGATATCATTTATGTTTTTTTGAATAATGTAATCGCCTTTTTGTTTCTCTAGTTTACATTAGTCTTTTTGAACCGACCGAGTGTGAACACGGCATAAGCACGGTGTTTTATGTAGTCTGAAATTTTCTTTTAGACAAATGCTTTCCGAGATCTCAAAACTCGAGACAAAATAATACAGAAATATGAGAGGAAAATTTCCTTCACCCGAGTCCAAAGTGGAATACAGAATTCCCAAGTAACGTAAATTTGAAAATCTCTTAAATAATACACTTTCAAAAATAAAAACATGTTGCTGTGGTTGGATTACAAATTCTTGAATTAATGAAAAGTTTAAATAAGTTTTTACTGAACAGCAGATGTGGTTGGACAATATTAAATATTTAGGCATGAGTTGTGATAAAAAAACATATAAAGAAATGTCTAATTATATTTTATGATGATTAAACCAAACATTTCTAGAGCTGTATACATTCGTCCGTGGGAATGTTCTGATTATACAAGGTAAATTAATCGGGAGTTTTCATTATTTTATATATCCAAATCATACATTTTTTATCAAAAAAGTCAGCTATTATACAATTTGGATCATGTAAATTTATTTAAACCAGTATTCATTGGCTCATAAAATATATTCATTTGTCCACAATATTTATGATTCTTCTTCTTCTACTTCTTCCTCAGCCTATTCCACTCCTGGACAAAGGCCACCTCCATTCGCTTCCATGTCACTCTGTCTTGTGCAGACTGCATCCAGGTTATTCCGACGTGTCTGTTGTTGCGTCTACATCCTTCCACCGTAGTTGCGGTCCCCCAGCACTTCTCTTTACCGTCCACGGCTTACAAGTCAGCAGTCTTCTTGTCTACTTTTCATCTGAGGTCCTGGCTACGTGCCTGCCCACTGGCATTTTAGAGTCGCCACCCGGCGGATGATATCAGTGACGTTTGTTTTTTCTCTCACCATATCGTTTCTGACTCTGTCTCTTAGGCTTATTCCTAACATGGGTCTTTCCATGCCTCTTGGGTCACTCATAGTTTCTCGGCACTTTGTTTGGACACTATAACATTTTCAAGACCACAAGTACCAACTGGCAGAATTTATGATTACAACATCACATATGTCAGCAATACTGACCTTCCAAGTTACGAACGATAATCAGAGATTACATTTAAAATCTTTAGTATCTATTTACTTTGTTCTGTGGCTACGATGAGAGCAATGAAATATCTAAATACTCGTTTTATAACCTTTCGTTGAATTTTTTATGATGTTGTACATTTCTTTGTATAATCATTAAATCTGGATTATTTAAAAATATTATTTGTATGACGATTTTTTTATGAATTATCACTGTTTTTTCTGCTTTTGGTTTTATTTATTTCGACATGTTTCAATGGCTTACACCTTCATCATCGAGAGAACGATAAAGAGTTTTATTCTCCCGAATTGGAAAAGTGAAAAAAACATTGTTTTATTTTTTAAAAATCATCATTATGGAATTCCACAGTTTAACGCCTTAAGTTTATCTAAAATAATTTAGTTGTAGTTGTTCTAGCTAACTGATCAGCAAGCTATCTTCCTAAAGTAAGCGGAAATAATGGACTGCCTCACTGCTCGTTTCTGACAAACTAAGAGAAGTGGCGTCATGCATACAAGTTGATTTCTCCCACTTCTCACGTGGCTGAAATAAATTTTCTGATTTATTTGATCATGCCACGTTTTTCTCAAGCTTCTTATATTTCTAGTTCCGTTTACATCGTTAACATAAAATTTCTTTACCATTACTTCTCCATTCGTTATTTCCAGGTGTCCAAACTATCTTAATGATCATTTCATTATTTTGTTTGAATATTAATATTTTTAATTGAATTTATTTTATTTTAAATTGACCAGAAGACGGCAGCAAGCTGTAGAAACCGATCGACGTTTAACACAAGTGGAAGCCCACTAAATATATAATAATAAAGAAATTTTGTTCAAATTTTTATTTTATTTTCATTATTTGTGTGTATATGTTGTTAAAATAGTTTACTTTTTCCGATTTCTCAGTGTAAATGAGCTATCGAAACGTAAAATAAAATAATGAAAACAACACATCTGCAAATATTATTTATAGATGTTCATAATACTTCTTATTCCTTTTATTTCCGTCATTATTTGGACTATGTACTCGTGAATGCTAAGAATTCGACCGATCTTAGGGGAGGTTTTTCCAACGGAACATTTTATTTATTCAAACCCTTATCGGGTTTGAGAATTTGTATGCAAACTGAAATACATCTATCGATAAGCGAATTCCAAAAGAATAGAAAGCGAAAAAAGAAGAAACGTTACGGTTGCATTAGCACGTCTTGCCAGGAATACAAACCTAATAGGAACTTGTATTGGTCAAGAAGTGAAACATTTGAATATTATAAATAGAAACGCACCTTGTATTATCACAACCTTTAATTCTTTAATTGCTGACATGTTTCGATCCTTATTCGGTTCTTTGTCTGTGGAATTTTTTTTAACAATAAATTATAACAAAATTGTAAATTATTTATTAAAATGGGGATGGAATTATGCCGAAGGGTGGGATTAATTTTTCACTAATAAGGATTTATAGGGGAGAGGGAGGAATAACGGAAACATTTCGAACATAGGAATAGAATTTAAAGTTAGTTGGTTGTTCATTATTATTAAATTACTGTTAAGCTGCGATAATACAAAGTGCGTTTCTATTTGTTCTAATGTGGACTCACAACACAAAGTGAAGGCAAATATTGAAGAAAATTAGTAAAATATTTTAAAAAATTATTAAAAAACATTTATATATTTTGTTTTAACCCCACTTTATTTGTTTTAGGACAACTGCCAAAAATCAACTTAAACACATTTTAGACTATGAATTAGAATCTTTCTGTGACCTTGACGATGCTGCGCCACAAATTAAATGCTTCATACAAAAGTAAATAAAACATTTATATTGATTTTTAAATTTTAAGCATAATATTTTTCTTCACTTCGCTAGTTTTAATCTAAGGGATTGATTTGCAGCAAAGTGTCATATTTTTTCTGGTTCTTGGAATGCCACTTGGGCCTTTTATGTGGTAGTTTTCCATTGCTTTCCACATTTGTATACAGCAGGTATTCGAACCCAATTACTTTATACAACATTTTAGCTATTGATTATCACGACATGCGATAGGTAGCTGATCTATTGTCATTTTATTCTAACCCAAGCTAAAGAGAGTATGATAATCATAAAGACATCAGCGGGAATCGAACCCGGTATTTTCGGTGTGACAGTCAACTGTCGTTTTTACTTTATTTTTAATATTTTTAAGAAACAAGAAAGAAAAATCTGAGGTTCCCCTTAGGCGAACCAAATCCTAAATATCCTTTACACTCGGATAAAAGACACTTAAGATATATGAGGATGTTCCGGAGGAACTCAGAAAGGATTTGAATTTAAATTGAGTGAACATGTAACGACATTACAATCTTTTGACATTAAAATTAATATTTTTTAATTTAATATTCTTCTTCTTGTTCCTCTTATTTTGTAGGTAGAACAACATCATCAGCTATGAAGCTAAATTGGTATGTTGCGCTGCAATTGAACCATCCTCAAAGGATTTCAAGCAAGGATTTTCTTCTACTTCCCGACATTTCGTTTACCGTAAATTTTACCTTGAATAATCTGTTGCACTTTGTATTTATCTTTTCTAATAATATTCCCGAAGTACTACAGTTTCCTGTATTTAATGGCCAAGATAAGTTATTTTTTAATTTATTCTTGAATTTAAACTTTATTAAAATATGTTTTATATAAAAGTGTATTATTTTAAGCAACTCTATAAAATACTAAATTAAATTAATAATTAAAATGTATAATACATAACATTTTACTTGATTATTAATTTCTTTTAAGAACCTCTCTTCATTAATACATAGTATAAACTTAATTAAATATACCGTATTTATGCATTAAAAAAATCCGTAAAAAATTCTGCTTTTTTTACCGCACGACTGGCCATATGGGATTAAAGTGCTAACATCGTATACAAAGTTTTGAAATTTTTTTAAATGTTTTTTTGAACTTACTTTCGTTTTTTAAAGCGCCCTTCAGATGACTTACTCGGAGAAAATATAAGATAAATTAGCATCATCATATTTATAAACAAAATATCATAGACGTACATGAAACTGAAATTTAGTTAATCTTAGATATATAATAATTTAAAAGGTAAATCTAACTTTTAAAGGGCAAACTAACAATAAATAAGATTAGTTTATATTCTTCGGGATATAAAATATCTTGTGACAGAGTTGAAATTTTTTTTTACTTTCTCTCCGAGATTAAATAATGGTTTGTTTGAAGAACCTACTTAGCGTATTTTCTTTCTGACTGGATATCCCATTATTTAAGTAAAGTAGATTAATCTTCAAACTTGTTCTAGGCATTTTTTTTTTAAAGTGTAGGTACTTAAAATAAATATAAATAAATTCAAAGATTTTTTCATATAAACTAATTTATAAAAAGAATATCTATCGTATCCATCGTATCCACCAGGCTAAACTTGCTTTCAACAAAAAATCTAAAATATTCGAGTCCAACAATATAGACCTAAACCTCCGAAAACAAATTGTTGTGGAGTGTTTTACTATACGGCTGCGAGACTAGGTGCCTGGCCGAAAGAGAACGCAAAAGGCTGGAGGCATTTGAGATGTGAACCTACCGACGAATTGCTCCTGTTTTATGGAGGGACCACGTTACAAATGAGAAGGTTCTCAGCAGGGTTGAAGAGAAAAGGCACATGTTGAATACCATAGCGGAGAGGCGCGAGATTGATTGGCCATGTGTTGTGACACGAATGTTTCCTGCATGATGTATTGGAGGGAATGGTCGACCTCGTCGGGAATACCTAGACCAGATTTGCTGAGATATGGGCTTCACCATGCGGAGTGGAAGAAGAGATGTGTCGCCTTGCTGCAGACCAATCATTAGATTGAGACCGGAGAAAAAGAATGCGGACATACGAGTATATACAGGTAAAAAAAAAATTAAGAAAAAAAAACTAAGGTGTTTTATGTTATCGTTAAGCATTCGAACTTTAACATTTTTAGACCCTTAATTTGATTAAATATTAATAATCAGATTGCACAAATGAACCACTAAAATATTTTCCTAGAATAAAATAATTACAGTGTAACTGAATGGGCCGAGAAGAACATATTATAGGAATAGAAAATATATTGACAATAAATTTATCATATATATAATTCAAACATTCTTCGTCTTTTCCTTCCTCTTCCTCTAGGTTGAGGTCGTAAATTTTTTTGTGACGGTGAATTTTCGTATGAAAAGGACGTCCACCTATCCTTCCTTATCTTTGGCGGCCTTTCTAGTAGTCTCTTAAAGCTAGGGTTCATTCAAGTATTCAAATATTTTTGCTATAGTCGCCTTCGTTTTGCGTTGCGCTGAAAATGATGAAGAACACAGAGGCAAAAGATTTATTCGTACATTCCTTAGTGTAGCGGTTATCACGTCTGCTTTGCACGCTGAATAATGTGTAACAGTTGAATAGTTGTGATAAACAGTTGTAAATATGTTGTTATGGGGAACAGGCCTAGGATGTGCGTGAGCGAGGCTGACGAATAAGCGCCGCTGCGCCCTATAACAGCCGCGGGTATGTGGTGGGAACCCCCTTCACTGTGTTGATAATAATAATTTGGGTCATAATAAACCACGTCAAAGCAGCTGTGTCATATCTTAGTTTTATCTAATAATTGAGATCCTTATAATACCTACAGGTATCTCTTGAAGTTATTTATTACATGTGCTGCCTATGATATTATCAATGAATATACAGTAACCAAAATAAATATTGGGGAGAAGAAGGCATTTTAGAACAGTTTGAATATTTCGGAAAGAAAATCCCTTTTTTATTTGATGGTATTAATACTCTACAATTTTATTGTTGTTCAACAGTTGGTGGCGCATTTTCACTAATTGTTTTACCGATTATTCTGAAGCTTCAACTATTTAATCACACAGGTAAGAATAGACTATTCATTGAGAACAAAAAATGTAGCTTCTAGTTTCAACCTAGTTTCAACTCTTATAATTTGACTATCTAATGTGTAACGTTTGGTTTTTGATACATTTGGGTGGCACTTACATAAAATATATCACGTTTTTTGCAAAGAAAAAATAATTATTTGTTATTTTCAATTTAAACTACGTTACCTGCATGTCACTTTGCCTTGATATTTCGCTGAAAGGAAAATAATTTCAGAGCAGGATTTGTGCAACCTCCCCGCAAGAATCTGGAAGGTACTTTGTCCAACCCATCCGCCATATTTTTGTTCAGGGATGTCGACAGTAAATTTAAGGGTAGTTTAACCATTTATATAAAATATCTCACTAAAGAGCGAATTGTATAATAAAAATATTAAAAAAATTAATCTCCATTTTTATACTTTTTAATGAATTATTTAATAACATTTACAATTAAGAATTAATTGTATCTCATTAGAGATGAATATGTAAATTATTTGGAAACAGAATATGGTGGTCGAGACGTTTACAGGACTTATGACAGGTCATAAGTCCTGTAAACGCCTTGCCTCATGGGTTAAGCTATCGCTTTATGTAATACAAAATTCCCCATTCAGCCTTCTTTACGAACACCACGTCTCACAATTATTTTTGAAAGTTGTATATATGCTACCATGTTGAGAAACATTTCTCATATTTTAGTTCAATCTATATTAGCGCCATCTATTGAGACTAGACAACCAATGACAGGTCATAAGTCCTGTAAACGCCTCGACCACCATATTTTTTTTTCCTAATAATTTATATCTTCGTCTGTATTGAGATACAATTAATTCTTAATGATTATTACACCCGTAATGGATGAAATCCATTATTTGTCTACAAGTATTTGTATACATTCAAAAAAACAAAATAACATTTATAACTTAAAATACGTATTTATTGTTTTTGAGCAACGACTTAAAACTCAATTTTAAATAATTAATACGAGTGACGGACGGCTTGACTACAGTGGGTAAGTATTGGATTTGAACGATCGTAACGTTGAAAGGGTGGAGAAATTTAAATACCTTGGCAGCATACTAAAACAATCTCTTGACCCAGATGTGGAGATAAAATGCAGAATTGAATGTTGCCATTAATTAAATATGAAATGGATCATTAAGACGGTTGAATATGAAAGAGAAGAATACATATAAAAAGTGGTGCATTCAGCAAAAATATTATCTGTCGCCACTGCTCGCAGTCATACCCAGTTGAGTAAGAGAAATGTTACGTTTATTGACAAGCCTTTTCTCTTCTTAAAACGAAACCCTCGTTTCTTTGATATCGATTTTAACCCTTTTGCAACTGAATTTGAAAATTTTAAAATAATCTTAAGTTGGCACATAAGGTTCGGGGATTTATAATTATTCAGTGAGTTTTAAAAGTACAAAATAAATAAACCAAAAGAATTTATATTTGAATATAATAAAAATAAAAAACAAATTGTAAACAAACTTTTTAAAATCTATATTTATGTTTTGTGTTTTCGACCGCTTTCGGCAGCTTATCAGAACATGGTAGCGAGCTCCCAAACCGGTTGAATACACGAACATTAATGGATTTTAACTGAATACACATTTTACAAAGATTCTATACAAAACTTTTTTATTTTTATCATTCCATATGTTTGTTGCATTTTCCATGCCATCTTAGTGACATAAGTTAATTTATCTTAAATACATATTAATATATTGTTTCTTAATATATTGTACTTATTTTTTCTTAAAAATATATAAAATTTATTTTTGTAAATGTAATATTTCCGAAGAAATCTACATTCTAGAAGTTTTTTTTTGTTAAATGGGAGTGACATGCTTTGTTTATTCCGCTTCGTGTCTCTTCTTTGCGGTTCAATATTTTCTTCTTCTTTCTGTGTCCTGTCAGGTCTCCCTAACGTTGACTAAATCACCCTTATAGTGATGACCTGGGAAAAAATATCCAGAGTGGTATCCCCTTGCCTTCTCTGGAGGATTTTCTGTCGGGGTTACCTTCGCTTAGCTGGGAGTATCCAGTTTTATGGCGCTGGAAGCTCGCCATTCGTCCTCTGTCTATCTGCTATGGCACTAAGTAATATGTGCCACATTGCCCGGGGTTCGCGGGGTCTTTAAACAGACCTCCCGTGGACGTCAGAGAGTTGGACTTGATAGTAGTGTTGCTGTTGTAAATGCAACATGGCGCCTTACGACATTTTGTAGAGGCATACTTTCTTGCAAAACATACCCCATCGTAGTCCTACTACCCTTTTGAACCCTTAAATATTTTATTATACATAATTAGTGCCTATTCCTTGCAGTGATCTCATTATGACAAAAAATATCCTACTTTCATTCTTATTTTGATATTTTTAAAGTCTTATTTAAAAATCGATATGTTATTTGTTTCATTAAAGCTGAGAATAACTATTGTCCTTACCAATTATACATTTTTTGTTTAAAACAGTTTATGCTTAATGAAGAAGTGTAAATAAAATCTGTATAACTCTATGTGAGCGCAAGGGTTAAGGGCTGCGTCATCCCTTATTGTCAACGTATCGGATTGCCTTATTTAATCACGGCTGACAAACGAAAAAGGGCGAATTGTAGGATCCATGCTCTAAGACAGAGTAGATTGTCCCTTTTAATCCATTCATTGGAATTTGACGCCACGTGAAAAGCAATTATTGGAAATCTACGTTAAATACAAGTATTGGATGTATATTTTATTATGAAACAAGTAAGATTTTTTAATGATCCAAATTTGATATGCAACGTTCATCCATGTTATAACCCTAATACCAGTTTTTAAAAATACGCAATATACATTCACTAATAGATATAATATTGTGAAGAATTCCGTGTGAAAATAAATTAATAATAATAATAATAATAATAGTACTGTTATTATATTATAAGTTGCATAGAACTAAGGTAACTTTAGATATATAATTATTGTTTTTTTTTTCACGTTTAACATACGTATGAAAATGTTAAATAACTCATTTTTTTCTTTAATCGCCTTTACTTTGCATTGTGGATTCATATTTGAATAAATATAACTATACTTATAACATGTTTCGGTCAATATTCGGACTTTATCAATGTACATATTTTTTTTTAATTGAGTTATGTACATTGAAAAATGTTATGTTATAACTGAAACATGTCTGTTAAGTGCTACATATGATATTCGATAATACATATTTGTGGTAAGGCCCTTTCTATGAGCATTTAATTTATTAAAATACTTAAAAACCACATAATCACGAGTCATCTAGACATAATTATACTTGCAATATTTTTAAATGATAAATAATATGTTTTACTTCTATTTTTCTTTTTTATTTACTGTGTATATACAACACTTTATTAAAAAAACTAAAAAAACCACATGGTTTGGGATACTGCATAGGGAAGGATGTAGTGAGCGTCATATGCTACGCGGACGATGCTGCACTGATAGCAGAGTCGGAAACCGAACTGCAAAGACTTTTAAATAGATTTCAGACATTGGCCGCCAACTTCAATATGATGATTTCAGTTGAAAAAACAAAAACCATGACATTTTCAAAAGAACCCTTAGGATGCAGGTTATCCTTAAATGACAGAATGCTGGAACAGGTTGCAAAGTTTAGATATTTGGGAGTGGATCTGCTCAGTCAAAATGATCTTGTCAGTGAAACAATAGGACAAGTCAACAAGGCTTCGGCGGTATCAAGTTGTCTCAAGGATATAATATGGAAAAACAAGTATATGAGAACTGACAGTAAGGTCAGAATATATAAAACCTGCGTAAGGCCTATACTGACATATAGCATTGAGACCAGAGCGGATACCATAAGAACGAAGGCTAAAGTACGGGTGGCAGAGATGAGGACGCTGAGGATGATAGCAGGAAAGACTATTCGCGATAGGGTGAGGAATACGGCCATCCGCGAGATCTGCAAGGTGGAGGATGTCGTGAGATGGGGCAGACAACGCAGAAGATACTGGAATGCGCACGTGCAGAGGATGGATCCCACCAGAATCCCACACGCTGTGGCGCATCAGATTCCTGCCGGCTGTCGTCGTCCCGGAAGACCGCCGAAAAGATGGAGAGATAGCTGGGAGTCAACCTCCCAAGAGAGGCCAGCCTGATTTCAGGAACAGACCAAAGGTCTACAAGGAGAAGAAGAAGAATAATAAAGTGTTGTGTACACAAAGTGAATAAAAAAGAAAAATAGAAATAAACCATCATAACAACACAAAGTATGGCGTATGTAGAAGAAATAATATGTTACCTGTATCGGGGGTTTACTTTACATCAAAAGCGCATTTTTTTTTCACAAAATGAAAAGAAAATTGTTAACCACGTCTGACTCAAAATACTTCAGAATCAGTATAGAATCTCATTCGAACACTGTGCACTTCGCTTCCAATGCATTTCAATGAACAATAGCAGCCTTTAAAACAAAGTTTACTTTATTAAGTGCATCGGAAAGCCTTTCAATGTTTTATTTTCTAAGTAATATTCCGGATACAAATTATAAAACAGCTCACTCAATAAAATTATACGTGGAGTTTATTCGATTAGATTCTGCAACCGGAATGCGGGTTGCTTTTGCCGATGGAACGAAGTGATTTTGTATTCAATTATAATGGAAACATTATTCAATAAATCTTCGCATCTACAGAAAATACTGAAACTTGTTTTGTTTGTTTATGTTCCCACTTTGAATATAAGGAATGTCTTGACATTATAAATAATGAATATATTGGGTGTTTTTTTAGAGGTTTGGTTTTTAAACTAGCAATTTTATTTTTACAGACTGTCAATTGGACAATTGACAATTGATTTGTAGTTAGTACGTTTTGCCATTTTACTACACATAGATTGACGTCAGAAAAACGCTTAAAAATTGTGCAAAATTTATTTTGAAAATCATGGTTTGGTTCGACAAACTTATCGTGCACTACGTCCATTTTACGGTTTTATAATTATAATAATCAGTTTATTTATTCATTTATAAGATATTACAAACATAATAATAGTTTAAGGCATCTATTTGAGAAAGGGTTAGGAACGCATGAGAGATGGTTCAACTTAAGGAAGGAAAGATACTCTCTAAAGTTAAGAATATTTTTTTTTCTGAACGTACTTTCACTAATATGAAAGACGCCGATCTCCGAGGTAGTCTTGTTCAGCAAACTGATTGCTCTTCCCACCGGCATTATTAGAGGCAGATTGGTTCTTGCGGCCGGAAGAAAGAACAATCTATGCTGGCGCTGTCGGAGATATCTGTCGGGAACAAAAAGACCTACACCCTCCAGCACGGCTGAGTTTTCAAAATATCCCCTAAGTAATCTAAAGAAATGGGTTATGAGAGACCCGTCTCTTTGAAGCTGCAGAGAATTAAACCCCAATATTCCCAAAAGAAACGCTGTGGGATAGAGCCATGGATAGATACCATACTCCTTCATGTAGAGATACCTCAGAATTTTTTTCTGAACCCTCTCCAGCATAAGAGAATATCTCGCCTCGTGCGGACTCCATATCACAGAACCACTTTCGAGTCTGCTCCGAACCAATGAATTGTATAATACTCTGAGCACATTGGGATCTCTGAAAAACCTTTCCGGTCCGAATGATGTAGCCCAACATCTTCAGCTCAATGCCACAACTTCTCTCAACATGTGCGTGAAAAGTTAATCTACTCTCATAGATGACCCCGAGATCTTTCAGAGTGGATACTTGTGCCAATTGCTGGTTATTAATCGTGTATCTATGATATATGGTTCTCAATGCTCTCGTAAAAGATAACATTTTGCACTTAGAGACATTGAATTTCATGCGATAACTGTGACTCCAGGTAACAATATTATTAATATCCGACTGAAGGCGTAGACAGTCTTCAGGATTATTTTTGTCTAGGAATAATTTCAGGTCATCGGCAAATAAAATAAATCGCGAGAAGTTTATTACCTTCGCAATTTCGTTTATGAATAAAGTGAAGAGGAGTGGGCCAAGGTTCGAACTCTGTGGCACCCCTGAATAAACAAGAAAAGGTTCGAATTGAAAAATTCTGTATGAGACGAATTGTGTTCTCCCCTCGAGATAACAAGTAAAAAGCATAATAAGTTGAGAAGAGAAACCAATTTTAGATAGCTTAGCTATAAGAATGTCATGGTTCACAGTATCAAATGCCTTCGAGAAGTCATTGTAGGAACATAATCGTCCATCCGAGCAAGTTATTCGGAAGACCGTGGATCGTGTTCGCACCACGTACACTCTAGTGGATAATACGCATCCACAAAGACGCCTTCTGATTATTTTTTTTAACGCTACTTAATTCATTTTACTTACTTATCAGCACTGCTGAATGTAGGCCTCTCCTTAAGCACGCCACTGCTCTCTATCTATCGCCACTCTCATCTTTCCAGGGCGATTGCCAAAATATGAAACATACGCCGTAGATATCAGAAATCTAGACCCTGTATGCGACAAGACTAGTCAGAATAAAACCTTTAAGTAGGTTTAGATGCGCCTGGTGGACAATTCACTGGCTGATCTGAATTAGTTAGGCAAAAAGGACAACTGAGAGCAAAATGCGCACGATCTTGGAACATTTTTTTTACTTTCAATCCTAGAGGTTGGTTTGCAGCAAAGTCAATTAACATCTTTTTCTGATTCTTAGCATACCACTATCATTTTAATGTGGTAGTTTCAAGTAATTTCCACATTTTTGTACATAGCAGGTTATATGAACCAAATTGCTGTCAATATTTCTTAATCTATTGATTGACATTAAATAGTTTGCTAGCCTATCGCCATTTTTATTGTTACATGAATTGACGCATGAAGACAGCATGAATATTTCGTTTTTTTTTCACACTGTCATCGCAGCGAATCGAGCTCGGAATCTTCGATGTGCCAGTCATGGATGTTGCTACTCTGCCACGAGGACCGTCAAAACCTTTTGCCTCTAAACGACAGGAACTAAGCATAACTTATATTACATCATCAACAAAGCTAAAACTCTTCAAGAGTTGTATGTCTCTCTGAAGTAAGTAAAACATATTATTAGTTGGGTAGAAAAGGAAAAAGATATGAATAAAATTAAAACAGGACTATTGATAGCGTTTATTAAAATTTATTTTCTATTAAGGTTAAATTTTATACATCATTTAATTATTTATTATTTCTTGAAAAATGATGTAAAACTCCATATTAAATAATTAAATAAACGAAAACGTCTGTCTTCTAGGAATTTAATTTATTTTTATATGAAATGACATGATGATGAATTAAATAGCGCCATTTTTGTGAGAGATTCATTTTCAAAACGATTAAGAGAGCTTCTGAACACTCCTTCCATTGTCTTGATTGCGGATATTGTAGGGCAGCCTGTTCCACGCCGTCGGTCTCGCGTGCCAAAAGCGCGATCCGCGAAAATTGAAGCTCCTTGGCGCCGCAGGATAAGAAGTTTGTGTGTTGCTTCTTCCTTCGAGGATCGTAGAGTTGACTGCCGAGGGTTCAGATTGATTAGCTTGCAAAGTTGTGTGAGGTAGTGAGGTGTATGTCCATGTAAACTCGTTTCGACATGTTTCGCCCTTCTAAAGCATAATCATTTGATAATAACCATATAAAAATTAATAAAATTCCTAGGGGACAGACGTTTTAATTTAAATTGACCATCATTTTATTTCACAATGGAGTTCTGGCCCCAACCCTTGTGTATGGAAGCGAATCATGGAACTGGCAGAAGAAAGATAAGAGCAGAATGGGTGAAGAAAGAATGGTTAAAAAAGTATATGTAAACGATGTAAATGGAGTACGGAGTCGAGGTAGACCGAGGAAAACATGGCATGACCAAATTAATCAAATTTTAAAGGTTAGTCATGTTAGAAGCCGGATAAATCGAAGTGCTAGTATTACTCACTGTATGAATGTGGAGGAATCTAGAGAGGTTTGCCAGGATAAAGTAGTGTGGCGGTCCATTCTCTCCTACCCCTGCGGGGAAACGGCGTGATGGTTGGTTTGATTGTTTGTTTATCATTATATTTTTTATAAATCAGTTTTCTTTAACTAACGGGTATAGATCTAAAATAGATTCGTGGTTACTTTCTCTTGAAAAATAATGAGGTGGAAAATTGAATGGAGCCGAATATTTGAATGAATAATTTATTCATCTAAATAATTTAGTTCAGCGGATTCGTCGGAAGGCGAAAAGTGAAAAATAAACATGTTTGACCGGAAAAAGCAATATTTTCTTACGCGTTTATTCACTTTCACCCTTTTTCATAAACTTTCCGTAGAAGATTTCTCTGTTTTCCTTCCCCGTTCGAATAAAGAACGGCCGGATTAAATTAGGCGTTGAACGATTCTACGCGGGATGTGATTTTCTTTTCACAAATCGCATCAACTGTTTTTGCCGCCATTTTGATTCTTCATGTACTTAGGTAAAAAAAAACTCTGGCCGCTTTTAGAATGTCTACTTAACGATTTAGATTAGGTATAAAATTTTGTTTTCGGATCTTTTTTACATTTCTTAATGGAAGTTCATTTCTAATATGTTAATAATTTGTATTTATTAACTGTTAAAAATTTAAGCACTGTTATGAAATCACAACAATAGTAGTTTGTAGCACCTGATAATGCCAACATCGGTTGGCGAAATAGCTGTCACGATACTCAGAAGGTGAATAATAAAAATTGTGATATCATAACAGTGTTTTAAATTTTAACAGTTCTTCTACTTTTTGTTGTAGACCTATGTGGTCTGTTCTCCAGAGTGTTGCTCCTCCTGTGAGGTAGATTTCCAGCTGTCCTTCCATCTTTTAGGAGGTCTTCCGCGAGGACAAGTCCCATGAGGCTGATTATGCAATGCAATATAGGGGAGTCTGGTGGTGTCCATTCTTTGAACATGCCTGTACCAGTCCCTTTTTCGCTATCTGTTCTATCTTATAATATCCTCAATCTCACATATCTCTCTTATTCTGGTGTTCTTCACGTGATCTCTCAGTGTCTTGCCTGCTATCGTCCTCAGTGTCTTCATTTCGGAAGTCCCCAAAACTTGTTTGGTCCTTACTGTGTCTGTCCTTGCTTCGACGCCATATGTTATTATTAATCTTACGCATGCTTTATAGATTCTCATCTTACTCTTAATGGCCAGGTCTTTGTTTTTCTCTATTGTGGATTTTAGAGCCCCAGAGATTGCAGCTGCCTTGTTAATAATGTTAAAGTATCGTAGTATTTCGGCCAAAACAATGGACTTTTTAATTTGACATGATGCCTTTTTTCAACTTTTTTTTATATATAAATGAAAGTTCAGTTCTTCGAGGTCACTGCCACACCGAGGGTTCCAAGTTCAATTCCCGGCGATTACAGTGTGAAATAAAATTCTCATTTTATTCTTGGTCTTGTATGATTCTCGTAACGGTAAAAATGGCGACAATAAAAATACTAGCTATCTATTACATGTCATGATAATTAATAGGAAAAATTGCGTATAATAATTGGGTTCAAATCACCTGTTGTATACAAAAAAGTAGAAAGCAACGGGAAACCCCATTAAATAGACCCCAGTGGGATCCCAAGCAGGAAGGATGTTAATAGTATTGGTTGTTGCAAACCAATTCCTTAAATTAAAACTGATAAAAGTATATCATCATTTGCACGAAAAAAGGTCGGATTTGTAAATCGTCTATTATTTCTTTCATCGTGTGCAAATCTGAGTTAAAGCACCCCGTTTATCTTAGTGAATGGTGTTGTAAGTTGGGGCGATATATCCTAGAAGATGTAAGGGAGAAAGCCGTGACCGCGTTTTACCGAGTTTATTGCCTGCGAGATAAAGGGATGACCGAACGCCTGACTAGATTCACTGTTCAGTAAGGGTATAAGTCAAACTGTTCAAATCTAATCTAATTAATAACCAATAATACAATATATTACAATACACAAAAATACATTTAATGATTATAAAGGCGAAACATGTCATTGACTTAAAATGTAATAAAACTTCTTGAAAACAGATGTTTTCATTTGTTTTATTTAAGAAATAAGATATTTATTATTGATCCAAATTTATGTTATTATATCACGAATGATTACTAACATACCCTTCAAGTTACCCCGTGTGCGTCGACAGAGGGGATGGACCGCCATTCGCTACGCTTACATTCGTACATCGTAACATGCACGGTCGTCGATTTGTCCGGCTTCGAATGTAGCCATTTTAGAATACCCTAGAAAGGCGAAACGTGTCATTAGCACGTTAACAACTATACTAAAACTTCTAGAAAACGGACGTTTTCATTCGTATTAATCATTCTTCTCTCATCCATTCGTTCCATAAAATATGAGTTCCGTTTAAATTGTACATATATTAAAAGAAATACAATATATTTGAATAATTTAATTTAATTAAGAATTGCCTTAGACATGTAAAATCTTCGAAAAATGTTGATAAAAATAAACTTGTAAGTGTTAAAAAGTGGTAAGTATTATTATCGCTCATACGAAAAATCGTTATTATGAAATTGCATAGAGAAGTTTATCTAAAATTTACTTCTTTTATAATTACGCTTTGTAAATATTTATTTGAAAAACACTTTTATATTTTATATATAATATTTTTTTTTATATTTTATATTTTATCGTTTTATTTCTTGCTAAGGCATAATATACTGTCATTCCAAAAAAAATATGATAAAACTGCTAGAAAACAGACGTTTTTTTATTCTTATAATTATTTAATATGGAGTTAAACGTTACCCTTATTAACAATAAAATATCTTTGTTAATAAAACATCGGTGAAAATTTCTTCATAAATAATAATTAACCAGGAAGAACGAAAAATGAAAACAAGCAGCCCAAAGGTTGTGTTGTCGCGGAATCCTTAAAAATGAGAATTTTCTCACTTTTGTGTTGAGACGCAAAGTAATCTTCATGTTAGATGTTTTTTTTACTATTTTTGTCAGCGTACCACTTTTTACACTTATATACAAATGTATTTATGTGTGTCAGTAAACACACAACACCCTAAAAAAACTAACTTACTAACCAACCATCACGCCATTTCCCCGGAGGGGTAGGCAGAGGGGATGGATCGCCACAATGGCCTGTCCTGGCATACCTCTCGGGCTTCCTCTACATTTATACATCGTACCATGCACGCACGTCGATTATTCCGACTTCAAATGTGGCCGCCTTTTAGTGATTGATTAATTTGGTCATGCCATGTTTTCCCTAAAACGATTTGTTAATTTTTTTTGTAAATACTCGTATAATATAACGGACATATGTTATATTGTTAAATTTTTTTTTATGCAAATGTAATTATTTGATGTAAATGGAACCAGAAATAGAGGAAGACCGAGGAAAACGTGGCACAATCAAATAAATCAAATATTGAATGTCGGCCATGTGAGGAGTCAGAGAAATCGACGCGCGTGCATGACACGATGTACGAATGTTGAAGAAGCAAGAGAAATATGTCGGGAAAAAAAGTGTGGCAGTCCATTATTTCTGCCTACCCCTTCGGGGAGACAGCGTGATGGTTAGTTAGTTAGTTAGTTATATTTTCATGGTTTTTGTATTTAAATCCAAATTAGTTTTATCCATTATTTGTCTAAGCTCACATTATGAAATTGAAAAAACTTTCGCATTCAAAACTATTTAATTTGAAAGCATATTTTCCTCAATTATTTTGCTTCACGATAAAGAAAGCGTATGTTCACGGTGTAAACAGAAAAAATATATAGGAAAACTGAGGAAAACGTGACGCGATCAAATCAATCTACTATAAAATATCGGCTACGTGAGGAATCGAAGAAATCGACAAGCATGCATGACGCGATGTTTGAACATTGAGAAAGCAAGAGAAGTATGTCGGGAAAGAACATATTGGTATTTCATCCTTTCTTAGGGTAGGCAACATGATGAATAGTTAATTAATAAGTATATTTACATCACTAAACACACTGTTCACCATTATTTATCCATTCATTTTATTTTACTGTCAAAATAATATAATATATACTTTTATTTACAATTAGCTTGTGGAAGAAATTTAAAAATACTTTAATGTTATCCTCATTAAAGATGGACCATATGATTGCTGATAATATTAAAAAAAAAAAAAAAAAACATTATAAGAATAGACAGATCAATTGCATTTAGACAGTTTTCTATGCTGTAATTGTACAAAAGTATTTTGTAATTTATTCTACTTAAAAAAATCATTAAAAATTAATTTAAAATATATATTTAGTTTAATTTCACTTGGGTTTATGACTTTGGCCGGTTTCGGCCGCTCGCTGCCATCTTTTTAGCCGTGCCATCAACGAGCGACTGAAACCGATCGAAGCCATAATCCCATGTGGAATAAATGGGTTAGGGGCAGTCAGAGGTATGAAAAAACAAGTATTTTCAATATATTTTTTTGTACCTCTTCTTCTTCTTTCGCCTAGCCATTTATCATTATTTATGGTTGGCTGACCTAATACGGCTTCGCCAAGTCTCACGATCCAGGGTCATCTGGCTGTCTAGTCCCAGCGCCTTCAGGTCGTTCCCAAGTGTGGACATCCACGTTTCTGGAGGCCTGGTCCCCTCCTTCCATCTTCCAGTTGCAGGGCCTTGTGTACGATGTACTCATTGTCCCTCCTACTCACATGGCCGTACCACTGAAGACGGCATTCCTTAGTTTTGTTCCGCTATGGTAGCGACTTTTAGGCTACCTCTGATGTGCTTATTTCTAGCTTTATCCAGCATCGTAAGCCCGGCCGCCCACCTCAGCATCTTCATTTCTGCTACGTGAAGCCTTTGTCCTTCTTGCGCCTTGCCATCCGTATAACATAGTAGGTCATACGGCGGTTCGGTATACCTTTTATTTTATCTGCACGGGTATTTTGCTATTGCAAAGTACTCCTAAAAGGGCATGCCATTTTAGCCATCTTACGTTTATTCTATGATCTACGTAATTTTCAATCGTGCCATCATTTGTAAGAATAGAGCCGAAATATTTGAAGTGGTCCACCTTTTTTAATGTTAATAAAGTTTTCAAAATTTGTATAACCTTGTAACGTTTAATTTGTTCGTGTTTGTTTATGAACAATATGCATTACATACAATAAAATAAGTTGCAATGACGAATTAATCGTTTTTTTATTCATTATATCTGATGAAATATGTAGGATGTTTTAGATTGGTTCTATTTTTCTAGGAAACCTCGGATCTACCGGTCAACCGGGTAACTGGCCAGGTCCCTGTCCCAGGTCTATTAAGAGGGGGGATTACACTGTCAATATTATCGTTTATAAATAGTTTAAGTACACTACGTGTGATGTCACCTTCAATGCTCCCTATTTTACTAGGTACTCATTGCATTATTATGATGAAGTTTTACTAGATATTATATCACGATCATTTAATGATAATTTTTTTTTTTTTTTTAAAGGAACATAGAAGTTCCCGCCACATACCCGAGGCTGTTATAGGGCGTAGCGGCGCCCTTTTATCAGCCTCGCTCGTACACTCCCTGGGCCTGTCCCCGGTCCATCCGGGACTTACATTTAAATACGGCAACAACAAGGGGGTGCCAGACCACATTTAATCTACTCAATTTCACTTCTATGCTCCGCTGTACTTTATTGAATAAATAAATAAGCATAATATATAATACATTAACATTTCAGGAACATTATATAAAAGATAAAATATACACCGCAGGAATATACAGCGGGAAGAACAGGAGAGGCAGAGGAGACAAATGCGGGATGGGGAAAAAAAAAATAATAACGTAGAGTACAGTTTTTGGCATGTAGGACAAAGGACGAGGTTTAGGAAGCATTTCATAATATTAAATAAATAAATAAAACCACTGCACAAATTATTATTATGGCCAAAAGGGAGAGGAACGAGACCCGTCACAGAGGGGCAACCTCCCTCTCCCAGCTGGAAAACAGCGCACCCTCAGAGGGCAAGAAACAGCACAAATTCCGGTGAATTCCGGTGGGGTAGACAACCGTAAAAACCCCTCTATCCAGGAGCAGCAGCCCCAGCATCCTTATATACTTGGAGGCCGGCTAAGTGTCGGCCTCGGCAAATGCATTAATCCACGCTCTCACGAACAATTTCAAACACCCAAAGTTATGTTGACTCTCCGTCAGATCTGAGTTCCAGACCGGGCGGACAGCCACTTTTACATCATCTATCATCCGATTCCGCGCGCTCACCAGGGAACTACACTCCCAGAGGCTGTGGAAGGCCGTCTGGGGCCCCCCGCCGCACGTACACTCCGGGTCCGGCACCAGACCAAAATCATGGAGCCAGGCACGGAAGTTTCCGTGGCCCGAGAGCATCTGCACAACGTGGTGATCCAAGGCGATCCACTCACTGCTCATCCTTCTTCTCAAGGAGGGAAAGAAAGAGTGGGTCCACCTCCCTCTGGGAGATTCGTCCCATCTCTTTTGCCAATCACACATGGAAGCCTCCCTTATCCTTCCGCGCGAGGCTGTAAGTCCGTCCTCTTCAGGGTCAAGAGTGAGGCCCAGATGGGTCACCCTCTCGCCCCGCTTGAGGCGTCTCCTGGCAACCGCCTTCAGCACCTCCAGATCGGCAGGGAGAACCCCTCCGATTACCGGAAGCGCCACCGAGGCGGCAGTCCTGTAGGCACCGGTCAGAGCTAAGAGGGGCACGCGTTGGCCCCTCAGCAGTGCGGAGGACACCGTCCGAACCGCTAGACGACCCGACCACACACCCGCCGCGTACGTGATTCGGGGCACATACACGGCTTTGTATAGTAACCGAGTCGCCGGCGCCCGAAGGCCCCACGCCGCAGTGCTGAGGCGCCTGACCTGCATGAACAGATTCGCGGACCCCTCAGATACCGCCTTTACATGATAATTGAAAAGCATAAGTCTTTACTTTCTAAAACAAAATATACAGGTCCCGGTAGATAGCTTATTCTGAATAATTAGTAAGAGTTGTTTGGCCGCCTGTTCTGAACAACAATTATTTGAAGTGCGAGTGTTTGACTAGCTGATGAAATTGTTCGATGGAGTTAACAACAATGTTTGACAACAAATAATCGAATCGCGTTGATAGGAGTGATCATCAAACTTTCGCCAACTCGATAAACCAACAATGTTAAAAGGGGTGAAATTTGATATACTTCAGGGGCTGTGCGTGATGTTTAAAAAACCAGGTAACAGTATAAATTTCTCTGACGTTAATATTATGATACTCTGACGTTTTACAATACATCTATTTACAATCATTTTTTTTTGGTTTCCTGTGGACTCTTTTAATTCAAAAATAATGTGTCTGTTTTTTTCTAACTCTGCTTCGGTGTTTTGGTCCTTCATTTTGATTAATATTTATCTAGTGAATACAAATTAAAACGTCTGTATTCTAGAAGTTTTATTATTATATATCGGAATAACTTGTTTCCACTTCCTAGGGCATTATCAAATGCTTTTAGTTGATTTTTAATAGCGAAAAAAGTTCCAGAAAACAGACGTTTTCATTCGAATTAATAATTAAATATGAAGTTTAACATTGTTGTTCAAGGAACATTAAGTTTTCAATCGTATTAATTATGGTAATTTTAGATGATCTTAAGAAGAAAAGAAAACACTGTTTAATGTTCCACTACATTCCACTAGTACTGTAGTAGTAGTCTAGTACTGTGGAATTCCCATATGACGAATATTTTATTAATTAAAACACTGTTTTTTTCACTTTTGTGTTTATTTTTCTCTTCACGTTTCGAAGGTTTAACACCTTTATCAATGCGAGAACGATAAACATTCGATAAACACAACACTTTAATATTTTTTTTATTGAAGACATGTTTTTCTATTATATTTCGGTCCTTTTTCTGTGCATAAATTTTAACAATAAATAAAAACAGAATCTGAGAGTTGTGCTTAAATTTTAACAAATTAGGATTTCGAAGGGGGGGAGGGGAGGAAAACGGTAACATTTCGGAATTGAATTTAAATTTAGTTAATAGTTGTTTATGTTTAAGTATTATTTTTAATGGCCTATTTTATGATCAATATTTTTTTTGTAAACAACACGAACAAATATGTTTCGGACACAGAAGCCCTTCATCATTGTTTTGTATATACAATAAAAATATTTTAACATTTTTTTTAGTAGTGTGGTCATTTCTGACAAATATTAGATTTTATTTCATAAAATAATTCATCTAATGTAAACTATATTTCATGTATATAGTAGCCGACTAGAATTACAATAAAATTGTAGTACATTGCAAAGACAAATACTCGTATTTTAAATAATAATAACATAAAACCATGTTTTTTAACTACTTCCACTTTTGTCTTTATTTCGACAGCGACCGATTTTGCCAGGCTCGCTGGCATTGACATACTGGTCCACCAGTTTGTCGATGCCTAAGAGCCTGGCGAAACCGGTCGCTGTCGAAATAATGACAAAATTGGAAAGAGTTGAAAATCACCGTTTTATTAAAAAAATATTTAAATGAACTTCCATCAAGAGATTTCAGTAAAATCATTTGATTATCTTAAAAACGCTAACAAATTTTTTTTTTACTCCGTAATGACTACAGAAGCATGGATAACAAATGTAGCCGCCTCCTTTGGCTTTGATCTAGCGTTGAGTGGCACACCCAGAATTTTGCACCTTGCCAGCGCAGCCTACGTTTGTATACATTATTTTCCCATTGGATTACCAGGCCAAATATTTTGTAGCGGATATCCCTGATTTTTTAATAAAAAAGATTATTTATTTGTCTTTTTTTAATATATTTTGTATATACAACACTAACTTAAAAAAAAAATTATACATCAGATAAGTTTCGGACAACCGGTCTTTCTTCAGTGATACATATTATAAAGATACATATTTAAAATAATACAAAATTGTTTACAAATATGATCAGTTTTGACAGATGTTATATAACATCTGTCAAATTTGATCATATTTGTAAACAATTTTAAACAATTTGTAAACAATTTTTATGTATCTTTATAATACTCGTATCTATCACTGAGGAAGGATCGGTTGACGAAATATGTGATGATATGTAATTTTATTTTTTTCAAAGTAAGTGTTGTATATACAAAGTATTTAAAAAATAAAAAAAGACAAATAAAACATCTACAACCAAAGTATGGCGAACATAGAAGAAAAAGATTATTTATTGTATTATACATTAAATTCGTCTTTAGACACTCAACCTTAGAATCGAAAATAATGAAAAAATATGTTTTATAGAAGTTATGTATATAAAAATCGTCTTCAGATTCTTCTTCATGTTCTCGGCGCTACATCCCACTGTGGGACTTGGCCTTCTCCACAATATTCCTTCACTGGCTCCTGCTAGGTCGCTTTGTTGCGGTACCCATCTAGACATAACTTGGTGCTCTACCCTCCGTCATTCTTTATTCATGGTCAACCCACCGTTGGCGTTGAATCTCAACATTGTTTCCTGGCAAACCAGTACAGATATACTTTATAAATTAAACTAACTAACTAACTAACTAACCATCACGCCGTCTCCCCGAAAGGGTAGGCAGAAATAATGGACTGTCACACTTTTACTGATGCGGCACTCCATCCTTCTCTTTTCGCCCCGCGGGAGATGCGGTGTGATGGGTTGCGAATAAATTAACTAACTAACTAACTAACCATCACGCCGTCTCCCCGAAAGGGTAGGCAGAAAGAATGGACTGTCACATTTTAACCGATGTGGCACTCCATCCT
Source organism: Lepidostoma basale (assembly GCA_022606425.2). Lineage (NCBI taxonomy): Eukaryota > Metazoa > Arthropoda > Insecta > Trichoptera > Lepidostomatidae > Lepidostoma > Lepidostoma basale. The sequence goes on from JAHDVF020001016.1 coordinate 276,380, forward strand.
TCTCTTTTCGCTCAGCGGGAGACGCGGTGTGATGGGTTGCGAACCTCATCGCCACCAGTAGGCATCTCCCACTCACACTTCGATCGTAAAACACAAAATAAATCTAAAACAAATCATATAAAATACAATGATATAAAATAACAAAATAAAAATATATTAACACATAATGTTCATTTTAGATGGGGCACTTGTTGACATGGACGATCCGGACTTTTGTGATTATTAGATTTATGTTACTACTCGCATCCACCGTTTTTTTTTAAATTATCTGCAATTAGGTACTTAAAGCAATCGGACACCAGAAAGAAATTTAAAATAATATTGAAGAAATTATTCAAATTGTCATTGGAACAAATGAAAATGTTATTTTTACACCTGTCAAAAATCTTAATATAAACGAAAAAACTTGTATAATTTTAACGTCAAAGCCGCACAAACGTATTACGTGTCACAATTAACTATTATAAAGTGCGGCAACAATCAAATTGGCCAAAACAATTCACTTTTACACGAAATATCTCCAAATTTACGGGAGCGCACATGAACTAAACCAAATTTTTAAAATCAGAACCAACTTCGAATAAATTAAATTAATTCAAAATGTATGTTTTCTATTATATAAAAATATCATCCTTTAGACACTCAATTTTATAAATTATATGAATAAAAATGACAGTTTTCTAAAAGTTTTGTGATATTTCATGGAAATGATATGTTTCATCTTACTAAGGCTGGTCAAAAGCAGGGCGAAACATGACATTACCAACAATATATAAAAATGAAACTTCTAGACAACAGACGTTTTCATTCATATTTAATATTTAACACGGAGTTTTTATATCATTGTTTGAGAGACAATAATTTATGAATAAAGGATTAAAGAACAAATTGTCCTTTGCCGACATTTTTAAGTTTTATTTTAAAATTAAAGCTGTTTAATTCGAAAAGTAATCAAATCAAAGTTAAGAGAAATAAATGAATTTCTTCGGAGGAAGAAACTTTTCCAAAGCTGACAAAATTTGAAAGTATATTTAAACTGAGCATTGAAAAATTTACTTGTTTTATAGAAGTTGTATAAACCTCTTTGGTACCTTTCAAGGAGGAAAATATCAAATTCTTCCAGTATAGAAGACTTTGATATTTTTAGATTTTAAATTTACTGTGAAAATTATCTTTGTATTTAATTATATTTCTGAAACTATTGGATAATATACTATACACCTAGTTATTGTCCCTTTTAATATATATTTTTTGTGATATTTAACATTTAAAAATGTAATTTATGGTTCAACTATTATAATCTTGATAAAAAAAATTCGCAAAGTCATAACTGGAAAAGTCGTTTAAACTTATAATTTTACCAGCTCTATGAAACGGCAGTAAACGATTCTTATCTTAGTTTGATAAGTATCTCTTAATCAAACTGTCAAAACTGAGAAATTTTTAGATGGTTTTTCTGCTAATTTGATTAAGAGTAATGCGTTTGAATGAAAGAATGCGTTTTCTAAAAATATTCATAAAAATATTGCTAGGCTGGTGGTTTGGTGATGAGATGTTATTAGGAAAAATTTACATGTAAGACAAAAATAAATTAATAGACAAAAATAAATTAATTACTTTAAAGCATTTGGCAACATTCATAATCAACATCAAAAATGTTGATAAATGTTTAAAAACAACAATTAAAAATATGGTACCACCCCAACAATAAAGCTTATTGTGACGATAGAAAAAAACGCAATTAAATAAAAAAGTATATTCGAAAACGAACAGGTTTACATAAACATATTCTTCTTCTTCTTCAACCTGACTTAAGAGTGTATTGCTTCAGGATTATCCTTCTGTGATGCTGAACTCCAGCTATCTCTCCATCGTTTTGGGAGTCTCCCTAGTGGAGGCCGACCATGTGGAATTCCCAACAGTGCCATATTTTTTATTCTAATAAACATATTATAAATATAAATCGAGTAAGGAATAAAGCAATCCGCGAAATCTGCGAGGTATGTGGTCAGATGGGGACGTGATGAAAGAATGAGCTCAAATAAATACCATACATAGCTCTCCATGGAACGCCAAACGGACAACGCCGATCAGGAAGACCCCCGAAACGGTGGAGAGAAAGCTGGAGTTCAGCGTCTCAAGAGGACCCGCCTGAAATAACAGACTCCTGAGTCTATCACGAGTGAAGAAGAAGATAAATATAAAATTAATGGCATCACTATGGAACAAAACATACCGAATATGGTCACACGTGTAATGGTTTCACACCAACAAGATGATAAATTTCTATTCATTGTGCGTAATGAGCTTCTAAATATTGTTATACAAATAATAATTTTATTTGACGATTTTGATATACCCCATTTAGACTTCATTGTATTGACCCGGGATATTTCTCGTACCCTCTGCTCATTGAAATCCTAACTGTAACTAGAAGCTGTGGCGTTCTAGTAATTTCGAAAGATTTCCATTCATTCCCCTCTGTAATGATTTCCTGGGAAATTATAATCAGAATGGTTTTCCGTTACCTTCTACGATGGGTTTTTCTGTAGGGCGTATTCCCTTAGCTAGGTGGGTCCGGTTATCTTGTGCTGGACATTCGCCATTCGCCCTCTCTGAAGCTGATGTTAATGTAAGTGCTTTCATAAATATGATATGAAATCATCTTATTCCGAAGCATTTATATAAAGTAGATTATTGTTAACTGAAGAAGGTTAGCGAAGTTATAATAATTTGTGATAAATATGTCAAAAACGTTATCAGGAAAAGAAAGTAAAATGCTTTTCAATATTCCTGAGTTATATAACCACTAAAGAAATGTATTTATCGTTTCTTGAACAATGGTGTAAAACGCGATACTACATAATTAGTTCCAATGAAAACATCTTTTTTCAAGAACTTTTATTATATTTTATGGGAATGAATTTCGCCTTTCTAAGACATTATAATTTTTTTTTAACATTTAATAAACATTTATTAAAACAATATTCTAATATATTAAATATGTATCTTTATAATATGTATCACTGAAGAAGGACTGGTTGTCCGATACATGTCTATGTAATTTCAATTTTTTTATGTAAGTGTTGTATAAACAAAGTGTATAAACAAAGAAAAAAGAAAAGAATTTAATAATAATGCTTTAGAATGGTAAAGCATGTCATCCCCATAAAAAGAAATAAAGCTTCTAGAAAACAGATTTTTTTATTTGTATTAATTAATATAGTGATGGATAATTTGAAATTTAATTTTAATGATTTCAAAGCTACTACCATCACGCCGTCTAGCCGTACTGACGTCTGATAAACTTCTTTTGTTCCTCAAAATTAACACATCGAGTCATGCACGCACGTCGATTTCTGGGACTCCTCACGTGCTGGTTCTTAATATAATTACAACTAAGCCACAGGTAGCCATCGAACTCTTCCATGTCATATAAAGTTCAAATTAAAGGTTATTTTTGTAATGGATGTCATTCGTATATATTAAATTTTTAATATTTAAGAGTGTAAAATTATTCAAATTTATAAAAAAAAGATGTATATATATTCTGAGCATAAGATCATCATTAAAACTTCCAAAATGCTTTCTTATGTGTACAATTACGACAGATAATGTCAAGTGTCCCCATTTCTCTATATCCTTTCCAATTATATTAGACATTAGACACTTTAGTATAACGTGCTATATAGTACATGTGGCTTGTGTTCTCTCATTTGTTCTGGTGGGAATTTAAGAGTGGTAGTCTTCTCCCTTAATTTAGGAGGAAATTAATCTTAGCCCACGGAAGCCTCCTACCCTCTTCGAGAGGACACGATGCGAGATGTGTCATAAATTCTCCTTTGAGATGAAATATAACCCGAAAATATTTAGAATACCCTGACTCCACGCATTTATCTTCGCCACTTAGTCGCATGTATAGGATGCCTTAATAGGATGCTGTAGAAATAGTATACAAGTATCTTAATGCAAGGTCAACCTTAATCAACGGGACAATTCAAACCTTTTTTTTCGTTTTGTTGTTTGGTCTGGTCTAATTCACATGTCAATAAAATGGAGATAGATTAGCTACCAATTACATGTATTACATGTCACAAGATTTAATATGATAGCTATACGATTTACAGCGATTTGGCTTGCGCTGTAATAATGTAAAGAGCGATTTAAAATAATAATAATTATTATTATTTTACGCATAACTCTCATATAACGCTACAAATAGAAGATGAAAATATATTATATAATATTTAAAAAAATGCATGTGTTTTCGTATGAAGCGCTTCATTTGTGGTGTGATGTTTTTAGTAATAAACTGAACATTTTAATATGTTGTTTTAATACCACAATTTTTATTTTTTTCAAAATTTATTTTCAAATTATTAATTTCAAAATTTATTCCACTTGCTACTCGAGTTCCTACAGGTTTTGGCAGCTTGCATCCATTTTTATTTCACTTCTGGCTTAAAAGTCCAAAAATAATCAAACTCCGCTGGACAGTATTCAAAGCGCTACATGGAATGACAGCCTAAATACAAGGAAATCCACATTTCGCTCGGCGAACTCCTCGGAAGATAAGTTGAGCCGAAGCGTTGCCCTAGTACAAATTTCGGGGAATCGAACCTTTGCGGCAGCCGGCCCATCAGCTTGGAACAATCTCCCTTCATACCTTAGATACATAAATGATCCGACAAATTTCAGATCTAAGCTGAAAACCTGTATTTTTCATATTTCATACCCAGTTTAAAACTAGTATATTTTGTTCTATTATACTTTCTAACCGATCAGCGTTCATATTTAGATTTATAGATTTAAAACGCGTCTGAATGCGCCACCGTTGAGGTGATTACATTTAAAAAACGGCGCTTTAAAACTTAGAATATTATTATCATTTTTTTTAATATATCGTCAAGACCAAATCAACAGTATTCAATAAAAACCTATTTACTTTAACATATTAATGTGTTACCGTGTTGTATGAAAGCATGTTACATGAGATTCAGAGCACAAAAGATAAACCTTTATATCTTCCATTGTTAAATCGGCGTGCGCACATGACACGGTGTATGAATGTTGACGAAGCGAGATAAGTATGTCAGGAAAGAACAGTGTGGCGGTTCATTATTTCTGTATACACCTTCGGAAAGATGGCGTGATTGTTAGTTAATTATAATTAGATTAATTCAATATTTGCAACATGATTTATTTTGAAAAGGTTCTATATGTCATTTTTCCACCCAGATTCATCGGCATTTATATTTGCTCAAGAAATAAATTTCGTCTTAACCACTTTATGCTTCTGAACGAGTAGTGTTCGCGCGCGGCGCGTGTATCGTATCGCGCCAACCCGAGCACTGCTCGTGTGTTTCAACTTGTTTGCGTTATACTCGTATATGATAAACAAACGAACTGAGTTCGCGTCGAATTTTGTGTAATTTATTACCTTACACAGTTAGATTTGTTTTATTATTTTCTGTAATGTTTTTTTTATACTAGGTTAAGTTTTTTTTCTTCATTTTTTATTACTACTGTTTTGCTTTTTTTAACTTTTTCGAACTGGACAACTTTTAAATCATGTAAATTTTTTAAACCAAAAGTAAAAGAACCTGATTGTTGGTACTTTTTTGTAATAACAAAACCCGAGCATTAAGTGGTTAATAGTTTTTTTCAGACATAGTTTGGGACTTATTGTAAAAAAAAATTCTCATAATTATTTAACCCATTACAGAAAAACTTTTTTTTAGAAGATTTATGCTTAATTCTTTTTTTAATGTATTCTATATTCATTTATAAATTTACAAGAACCGAATTTTTTTTAAGGTAATAAAAATATGGGTTTTTAGGAAAAAATGTACTTTTATTTATTTCTGTTACAAGAAGCTGGAAGAAGCTGGATACTGCATTTATTTTATAGACGTTTCTTAAAATAATAACAGTTTTAGAAAAACAAGAATTTAATAACACAGTTGTTGAAAAACTGGCAGCTGTAGTGTCGCTGGTCAGATAACTGACCGGGACGCATTATTGGTCATCTACTCAATATGTGCGAACTTCAGGGCGGTTGGTTAGATTCAAGACCTCTGTGTGTTATCTGAGAATGATTAAAATCCATAAGGGTGTGGAGAACTTGAAAAATTATAGAAATATAGACCTTAGTGTTGCCAGTCTCAAAACTATCCGGTTTTAACTAACTTATGACCTGTAAAGAGTGAATGCATACCAAAAAAATAACTCTCATTTTTTGTTGTTGTTAAAACTGGAATACATTGAAGGAAAGTGCTAGAGAAATGGAAAAGTTGGATACAAATACACTATACTAAACGTGTAATGTGCTAGCTTGTATAAATATTTTGTTTTGAAGAAAGACGTCTCTGTTTTGGAACGTAATAATAATAAATTTTCCATTTGAATAGTGAATTCAGACAAGAGTACGAAATTCAATCAGACCGAAGTGTTCCAATGTTTGTTTACCAAAGTCGCCTTGAACTATACTTTGTAAATAGTAACAAAAATGATGTTCAACTCGGTGTCAGCTATTTGAGAAAGTTACTCGATACTCCTCGAGCATTTCAGAAAGAATACTTTGCTACTTATGTACACAAAAATATACACGAAATCTTCTTTCACACAGTGATATTTAACTTATAGAATATCGTTATTACATTTTTTTTGTTTTCCAAATTCAAATACTAAGAAGCATTTTTATTCAAAGAGATAAAATATTGTTTTGGCCGAAGCACTATGATACTTCAACATTATTAAATGTTTTAATTTTAAAACACTGTTAATATATATTTTTTAAAGGATTGTTGCTACAGCAGTTTAACTAATCTTATTAGTTTGTTACACCTGATGATGTCGGCATAGGTTGGCAAAACATCGGTCACAACAATATCATAAAAATAAATTGTGATACATATAATAAGATTGTTTCAAAATTAAAATATTTAACAAAGGGGTAAAATTAATTTATTATTGGAATTGTCATTATTTTGTTGAATCGCTCTTTACATCATTACAGCGCGAATGAATATAGAATCGTGTACAATTTATTTTAAAGTTAGTTCTACGAACGAGGACACTACGTCTAATGTAGCCCTGACGAAACTCCGGCGGGAGCGAAACCGGTTGGTTGTTAATTAAAGTGGTGTAAAAATAAATTGAAAATGCATGAATAGTATATTAAACTGCTCTGTTCATTAAGTATACTATAAATCATAAAAAATCTAAAAATCGAACTCGTAAACTAATTACATGAATATATGTAATTCAACACATATTAGTAAATATACTGACACATCATTCCATGAAAATCAATCATTACTAAATAACCATCACGCCGTCTCCCTTAAGTGGTAGACAGAAAAAATGGACTGCCAAACTTTAATCATTGCGGCACTCCATCCTTCTCTATACGCCCCCGCGGGAGACGCGGTTCGATGGATTGCGAACCTCATCGCCACCATTAGGCATCTCCCGCGCACACTTCGACCGTCCAACGTCCACAAAATAAATCTAAAACAAATAACATAAAATACAATGATATAAAATATATCAATCATGTATAACTCTAATAATAATTCTTCCGAATTCGCAAAACATCTCATTGAAAAATATCATTAATTTAATAAAGATAATGACGTTGAAATTTTACATCTTTAAAATAAAAATATAAATTTGAAAATTAAAAAAGCAGTTTATAATAAAGAAAATATTATAAATAATCAAGTAAATTTAACCACTAATTGATTTATTGCCTTTGTTTTAAGATTAATACCTGGACTCCAATAAGAATTTAATATAATATTTAGATTTATTCAAATAGTTATTAAAACAAATGCATAAACGTTTGAAAAAAAACATTTTAATATCTGTCAAAACTGACCACATTTATGAAAATTTTGTTAAAATATTTATAAACATGACGAAAGGCCTATGTGTCCCAAACATTTTTATTTTTATTTTTAATTTTAAGTTTTTAATTAAGTTAGTGTAGTATACAAACTTAAAAAACGTTTTTCAATCATATTATGCCATGATACAGTGAATTCCATTATGATTTGTAACCGAAGCCTAACATTTTTAAAGAGTTTATATGGGAAACACGAGCAAACCCAATCAATGTCTTTAGCTGAACCCTTTCGGGTAGACTTAATTAAGTATGCTGTCCGAGAAGGGTTAGAAAACTCCCTGATTCGATAAATGTTGTGTTATTCTGGGTTGTTTCCAGAAATGCTCACTAATTACGATTGGAATTGAGTCATTAATTTACAAATTTCGAATGAACTGATTTAACATTCTAAGGGTAAATGTTTTTATTCCAAAAGGATATCTGTTAAAACAAAGGCCATTGATCAAAATAATGCTTACTGTAACTAATAAAAAAAATGCGAAAAATAAAATATCTCATAATAAAACACCATAATCGGATTAAATAGTAATTTAAGTTACACAGAACAATCATATTTTAGAAGTATCAAATTATAAACAATAAAATTAACGATTCGGAAAATTTCATTTCTGACTATTTTCAAAGATTTTGGGGCTTTCGCTTGTACTTTACTTTACAATATATTATTATGACAACTAATAAAAATAACAATTAATATCATTAAACAATGATATTTAATACAATATTACATAATTAATCAACTTATTGAACGTTAAGGCAATAACACTGTGGAATTTCATAGTAATGTACTTAGGAAATTGAAAAACATTGTTCAATCCACTATTTATTAAAAAATATTAAAAAAAACACGACATTTTTAGGAGGATACCTTCATCTTCAGGTGTAAAAATATAATAAAAAACTAAACAATGAAAGACTAATAATATATTTTTATTAGTTTTAATTATAGTTTTATACCTGAAGATGTAGGTATCCTCCGAAACATGACGTGTTTCTTAATATTTTTTAAATAAATAGTGGATTAAATAAAATTCTTCAATTTCCTGAGTATATAAATAATTATACACATAAAAAAGTTTGTTTATCTATAATTGATATTTTATTTTATTTTATTAGAATGATATTTTTCACCTTGCAAATCCATTATGGAATATTGACATCTGATTATGACATAGCATATCAAAACATGTCACTTCCATTAAATACGAGTACAGTTTATCTTAGAGAAATCAGACGTTTTCATTCGAATCAATTACAAAAATATTTATTTATTTATTTATTTAGGGTAACATACAGCGATATCAATAACATATATATAAAAGAAACATTCAGAATAATTAAAATAAGGCCAATTACATGCTACCACAGATTAAAAATTATAGTTAACAATCAACAAAAGATAGTGAGAAACAAGATTGAAGTTAAACTAAGACAAAATAAGGTATACATAATATTTAAGAGTTAAAATACTTATAGTACTAGAAATAAAAAATAAAATTAAGATAAAATAAAATAAAAAGTAATATACAAGTATTATAATATATAAATGGATACGTGTTAAATTTTCGACAAATCAAGTTTATTTGATAATGTTCTAGCAAGGCAAAACATGTCATTTATTTAAAGTAAAATTTTAAAGCTGCTTTATCATCGATATAAAAAACTTAAGGTTTTTAAAAATTTTACTAGTCGTATTAAAAAATATTTGATTTTTTTTTCTTTCAATTTACTGTTTCTATCGATATAACTGATTGTATACATACATCCGCTTGATAAATACTCTTTCATGTCTAATTTAAACATTTCATCATCTAAACCGAAATAGACAACTCAAATGTATCTGATAACCGAATGTTGCTTTAAGGGCAACTCTGGGAAAATATAAATGATAGGGCAAAGGGCAAATATTAAACAAATATTTTGTGAAATCATAAGTTGTAAATATATAAACTTTTTATTATAATATAATATAAAGCACTCACATTGTGATTAGACATTTAAAATTCGTAAGAAGTCCCACGATTACAATTCTGTTGGTAAACATTATACTAAAATAGAAAAAAAAATCTAATTCTTAATGAAAAAACTTGGTTTTTGTATCACAATTGTATTTTATTTTACGACAGCTGTTTCATCAACCAATGTTAACAACATCAGGTGTTACAATAATATATCAAATGTCAAATTTTCGTGATTTTTTTAATCTTTATGTGTATTTGTTCCTATGTCAATTTGAATAATTTGAAAGTTTTAAAAATTTGACAATTTGAAAAAATTGACATTTGATATATTATTGTAACACCTGATGATGTCAACATTGGTTGATGAAACAGCTGTCGTAAAAGAAAATACAATTGTGATACAAAAACAAAGTTTTTTCATTAACAGCTATAAAATGTTAAAGAATAGTGTTTCGGCCAAAACAATGGACTATTTAAAAAAAAATCTATTAAAATACTGAGGTATCAAAACCATGTACTAATAAAGTTTATTGCATACAAAGATAACTTTTTCCTGATCAGAAGACGTAGTTTATGCTTTTGATAAAGTTCATTAAGTTATTGTAGTGTTCTGTGTTCTCTTCCTTTTTATAACTTTAGGCGGATCTGTCAATATATTTGCGAATTAAACGTTAAAGACGAGACGACCTTCGTGGCAGAATGGCAAGAGTAAATTTTTTACAGCACTCTATTTTTCTTTTTATTAAATACAATATTAAACAAATTTAATACAATATAAACTACAAGCCCTGGGGTCTAGAATGTATGAGGTAAGCAAGCGATACGATTTGATAATGAATGTGAATAAATCCAAGGTAATGATTTTCGAAAAAGAAGGAAACATGACAGTCTGCAACATTAGTGTAAACGGTGAAAATCTGGAACAAGTGGCTGGATTTGTTTATTTAGTAAGTATGTTTACAAAGTATGGGAGAGCGGAGAAGGATATCGAAAGAGGTTTGGGGCAGGCAACAGATTAAATGGTGCACTTAAAATTGTCATCGCAAACAAAAGCCTATGAAAAAAAGCTAAGATGGCAGTGCATAATGGTGTTCTTGTGCCGACCCTTACGTGGAAGTGAAGCATGGAACTGGCCAAAGAAGAATGAAAGTAGAATAAATATAGTAGAAATGAGATCTCTAAGATGGATGTGTGGTAAACCTGTATATGATAGAGTGTCAAATACAAGTGTAAGAAGTGAATGCGGTGCTAATGAAAGTGTTATGAAAAAAATAATGAAAGGGTCATAAGATGGTTTGGATACATGGAAAGAATGAGTGAAGACAGAATGGTGAAGAAGGTACAAGCAAACGGCGTGAACGGAGCTAGAAAAAGAGGAAAGCCGAGGAAAACGTGGCATGATCAAATCAATCAAATATTAAATGTCGGTCACGTGAGGAGTCGGAGAAATCGACGTGCATGCATGACAAGATGTATGAATGCAGAGGAATCGAAAAAGTATGTCAGGACAGAACAGTGTAGCGTTTCATTCTTTCTGCCTACCCCTCCGGGGAGACGGCGTGATGGTTAGTTAGTTAGTCATATTGTATCAACCAAAAGAATCAATAGATTGTATACACTAGTTGGGTTCAAATAACCTGATGTAAACAATAATGTGAATTAAGAAAGAGGAAACTACGACATCAATGGTAGACTTGCATCCCAAGAACCAGCCAAGTTATTAGACTTTGCTACAAACTAATCTCTGAGATTGAGATTTCAGCATAACACAATCCAAGTATCAGTAAGATCATGAGATTTTTTTTTTGGCTATTAGCACAAAATATTTCTAAATTGGTGGTCTCGCTTTAAGTTCACTCCGAAAATAAGTTGACCTTTCCTGGTGACCTCGCCTATTCCTGCAACGGACGTAGTTTGATTTGTGATGACAGGTAAAACCGTAATATAACACAGACTTCAAAAAAAAAAAAATTTAATTGAAATTTCTTGGTAGAAGTTCCTTTTTAATTTTAAATCATGAAATTTTTTTTTTATTAAATTTCTTTATTATTATTTATTTAGTGTGCTTCCACTTGTGTTTACGTCGACCGGTTTCGGCATCTTGCTGCTATCTTCTGGTTCTCACCGTTAAACACAAGTGAAAGCCCGCTAAATATACAATAATAAAGACATTTTGTATTATTTAATTTTTCAATATTTAACACGGGCTTACTTTTTAAACTTGCGAAATAAGAAACGGCTGTTGTAACTGTTGTCAAACCCTTAACCATCGTACGGCCGATGTGGTTAAACTTTTTTGTATGTAATTTAGAGAGTTTTTTTACATCAGAATTTCTCAACCTGGCATTCTGACTTCATTTGTATACTCAACAATAACAAATAGTTTTTGGATCTAACGTCTACAAGCTCTTATCAAAATCCCAGAGACACATTACATAAACAAAGATACTCTGTTTGGTCACATGGAACGCACGATGAGAATAGAGTGCGGAGTCGAGATAGATCGAGAAAAACATGGCATGACCAAATCAATCAAATTTCAAAGGTTGGCAATGCTAGATGTCGAAAGAATCGACTCGACTCATATGTATGACTCGCTGTATGAATCTGGAGGAAACTAGTCAGGATAGAGTGGCGGTCCATTCTCTTTGCGCCTACCTTTTGGGGGAAACGGTGTGATGATTTGTTGTTGTTGTTGTTGTTGTAAGATACACGTACATACCATTATATTGAGACAGATAGAGCTTTGTCAACGCGTATATTATTTAAAATAAAACCGCATTTGTACAATGATCCGATATTTCTATAGCGATTTCATTCCCATTAAGATAATAAATGTGAAAAAAGTCCGAAAACTCGAAATGTTTTAACCAAAATTAAATACTCGGGGAATTATAGGGATTTTCAAACATAGAATAAAAATCCAGAATTGGAGTGGGCTTAATTGAAATATTGGAAAAAGCCGTGCGCTTAGCTCCATCAGAATCATGAATTGAGTATTAGAATTTTTCAATGTGACCAGAGAATCATCTGATTTTCCGAGTGATGAACGAGAGAAAATTGAGAGACAGAATAATTTAAGCAATGAAACATTCAACAATGAAATATTCTGCAAATAAAAATAAAACATTAGTTTTCTAAAAGATTTATTATATTTTATTGGAGGAATCCTCCGCCAGAGAATGATCAAATGCTATGTGCGGTCTGTTTTATTGTATGGATGTGAAACGTGAGATCTCTTACGCGAATATGTGGTAAATGTGAAAACATATGATTGAGTATCAAATATAATATAAGAATTAATTGGATTATACGATAATTAAATATGGATTTAAAGTGAAGTATGTAAATTGCAAAAGAAGGGTGAAAGTTAAATAAATGCAGTAGAAATGAGACCTATAAGATGTATGTGTGGCAAATCTGTGTATGGTAGAGTGTCGAAAGAAAATATAAGACGTGAATGCAATGCGAATGAAAATGTTATGAAATGGAAATAATGTTAATTAATGTTTTATTTTTATGTAACGAAAATAAAAAATATAGGAAGTCTGATAAACTTGGCACAATCATATCAATTAAATATTTAATCGGATAAATCAACCTACGTGCATGGGATAAAGTATGAATGTTAGAAATGATTGAGAAGTATTTCAGAAAAGAACAGTGAGGCGGTCCATTATTTTTGCTAAACCATTCGGAGGCGGCGTGATGGCGTGATAATAGAATTTAGGGAAAGATTTAGGATGGTCCAAGGAAACAAAATGAAAAAACATTTTTTAAATTTTTATCTTGAAGAATGATGTTAAACTCCACACCGAATAATTAATACGAATGAAAACACATTTTCCAGAACATTTATTGCATTTTTTGAGAATAAAATGTTTCGCCATGCTAAGGCATTATAAAATGTGAAATGAAAAATATCTTTATCAGCAATAAAATACGTTAAAATCTTCTACGGGTGATGGAGAATTGCTTCTTAAGATAAGTACTTCAATATGGAGTGGAGAGTTTCTCCCATAAATTAAGTTCCATCAATCGATTCAGAAGCATTCAATGTGCGAACAAGTTGAATAATGCTCTGTATACACTAGTTAATGGACCGTCCTTGGCTATCCGCTCTTAGATATATAACTATTTTGCTTCTCTTTGAATATTGATCGCTAAAAAACTGTATACAGAGAGCAGGGGTTAGGTGATTGAATCCAGTCAATAATAAATAATATATTTTTCGTTTACTATTATGAAAAGAATTTTTATTATTACGACCACCATTCAGATAAAAATCTTTAGGTGTTTATTTTTAAATATATTTTTTATATACGAGTAACACTCACATTTATTAAAAATTATAATCAATAATTATGACATCTGTCAAATCTGAAAATATTTGTTAACAATTTTATAATATTTTAAATATTTACATAATATCACCGATGAAGGGCTGGTTAGTCCGAAACATGTTTGATATTTAATTTTTATATTATTTTTTAAAAATAAATTTGAGTGTTGTATACAAAGTATATAAAAAATAAACATTAAACATCTACAGAACAAAGTTATGGCGAACATATAAGAAAAATCTTTTCTAAGGATTAATTGTATCTCAATAGAGGCGAAGATGAAAATTGGAAACAGAATATGGTGGTCGAGGCATTTACAGGACTCATGACCTGTCATTGGTTTGGTTAAGCGTACGGTTTATGTAATACAACATTCTCCATTCCGCCCTTCTTACGACCACCACGTCTGAGAAATTTTTGGAAGATTTATTTTCGATCTATTTCATCTTAGGGTAGAAGAATAATGCATTTATTCACTAATTTTTATTCTAAGATGGCTTTCTAAAATTATAATTAATGAATGACATGTTCCGCCCTTCTAAGGTATTATCAAATATCTTTTGATAGTGCCTTAAAATTCATTTAATGATTTTTTTATAATGCTTTAAAAGGACGAAATAAGTCATTGCATATAAAATATAACAAAACTTCTAGAAGACAGATGTTTTCATTCATATTTATTATTTAATGTAAGGTTTTACATCTTTGTTCAAGAAACAATAAATATAATTAAGGAGACTCGCTTAGATCAATCAAAATTTTCAGTTCGTAATAAGTCGTGTCTCTGTGGTTTTGTGTGTTTGTTTACGTTATATCAAATAGCAGTTTCAAAAGTTGAAACGCAAACAAATGTACTCGGGGCATTCGATCGAGCTCCTTTGTTTCTATGATATTTGTTTTATTACAAGGACTTTGTAACAAATTGTTAGTCTAGGAGAAACTCCTGTGGGATAGGCAGTGGAGTGTAATCACAGGCAAACTGAATGATGCTGTTTGTTTGTGATGTAGCTAGGCATAGACGAAGTCTTGTTTTGAAATGTATAGAGATATATTTGATGTGAATTTGCCTGATGTCATTACATTCTGGGAAACACAGCAAAGATATTATTCAATGTTGCCTGTATATTCATGAATAAAATCTATATGGTTTTATATTACGATTTCATTGGCACCGAAAATATACGCCTACTCAATACTTCAATACACAATACGACTCAAGAAATTTGTATTTGTAATATTTTCTATTATGTTTTTATTTGAATGCTAGAGAGGAGAGCATAGAAAATTATGTCCGCATGGGTGCAACGCGAAAATAGACCAAGAGGAAAACTGAGCAAAAGAAGAACAGACTGCGTGCCACAGGATTGCTAGACACTAGAAAGACCCGGAGAGTGGAGAGGGATGACCAGGAACAGGATCTCGTGGAGGACTGTTGTAGAGGAGGCCAAACCCCACACTGGAATATAGCGCCGACGAGAAAAAGAAGAATAAATTATTTTCATTTAAATATGTTACATACATTATATTAAGCCGACTATTTTCATGACATGTTACCACACACCCTTTAAGCGACTGGACGCTTTTAGAGAAGGGTGCTGCGCAGAATTCTGGGACCTGTGAATGACGATGAAGACTGGAGAGTAGGGCATAATGACGAGCTGTACCATATTTACAAAGCTCCCAGTCTCTCCACACAAGTCAGACTGAGATGGGCCGGTCACGTGCAGAGGATGCCGTCATCGCGAACCCCAAAAAGATTGCTGGAGTTGCACCAAGGTGGTAGAAGAACAATTAAGTTAGGAGAGATGGGGCAAGATTGTTACGAGTGTCAGATTAAAAGGTCGAAGCGGAGGACAGGAGGAGTTGGAGGCGAAAAATACTGTAGGATAAGGCTCGATATGGGCTGTAGGGCCATCGAAGAAGTAGTACCTTTTATATTGCCAACGTCAAAAGAAGCTAGTTTCATAAAATAATTGATTATTAATCTTATAAATGATTATATGTAGAAATAAGAGATGTATCTGATTATTTGCTCCGATTTCAGCTTACACTTATGTAACATTGAGTCGAACATTATTTATTGTTAATATTATTACTGTAGACATTTATTACAAATAACAAAGTAAATCTTATTAATTATTTTATATTCGCCATCACTTTGTTTTGCAGATGCACATTTGAATATGTTTTTGAAACATTGTTTTTTCATACACTTTTTTTACATTTTTCACAAACATGTTTCGGACTGTAGACGTCCTAGTTCAATGTATTTTATTAAAATTTTATATAGAGAAAAGACGAAACTTTTTTTTCAAAAGTCATTCAAATGTAAACTTATTGCATTCTACAACCGTTTTTATTATATAAAAATTGAAATATAGATATAACAAGCATATGTTGAGAATAAAAAAGCAAACGAAAGATCTTTTACATTTGATATAACATTTGAATACCAAAGTATTGCTTGTAGGTATATATATGTATCCAACATAATTTTCGCAATCTCTAAAACCGTCCCTCAGTTATTAAACCAAAGGCTGTTATTAGCGAAAAGTTCCATTACGAATTCGCAATTTGGCGTTTCGCTGAATTTCGTTTTTCACGATTTGTTTGCCCAACAAGAATCAGAGGGTCTGGTTTAAAACTTTGCTAATTAAAAAATTCTAATTGACGCTTACTTTGTGAAGTACAATTCTATTGTTCAAAGCGGAACAACAAAAAAAAAAGTGTAATTATTCAAACTTATTAAAAAAAGATATTATTGTACACCGGTAAATGTGAGTAAAAAGTGTATAAATCTGAAAATTTAATAAAAAGAATGTATTCAAAACAATTGAAAAAACGTATGAACTTTCTAAAGACAGATTTATAATTTTATATATAATACATGCATTATTTATATTAATGAAAACATATGTTTTATTGAAAGTTTTTTTTAGATAAAATTAAGGCATTAATACTGTGGAATTCTATAATGACGACTTTTTTAGGAGTTTTTATTTCTCGACATGCTTTGAGGGATTACACCATCATCATCGGGAGAACGATAAGAAAGTTTTATTTCTGGTGGCCCATTCTGTCTGCCCACACCTTCGAGAGAAGGCGTGATAGTTAGTTAGTTACTTTTAGAAACAGACGTTCTCATAAATATTGAATGCTTAAAAAATGAATGTGATAAAACATGTTTTATAAAATATGAAACTTTTTTATTTCACTTGTTTTTAAAGCAGGTGGAATAAAACTGAATATGAATTATATAAAAAAAAGTATACGTAAAGTGTATGTTAACGATGTGAATGGAGAACGTAGTCGAGGAAGACCGAAGGAAACATGGCATGTCCAAATCAGTAAAAATTTAAAGGTCGGCTATGTTAGAATCAGGAAAAATCGACGTGCGTGTATGACTCAATGTATGAATGTGGAGAAAGCTAGATAGGTGTGTCAAGATAGAGTAGTGTGGCGGTCCATTCTCTCTGGGGAAACGGCGTATGGTTTGTTGTTGAATTATAAAATAAGTTTTATTATCATTATTTACTTAAAGAAAAAAGATCTTTTAAGAGCATTCATATTTTATTTTATACGTATTATAAAGGTTGTTTCTAGCATATACTGTACAAAGAAAACACATAACATTACTTGGGAGTACACAGAGTACACATAACGTTACCTGGGAGTACACTTTACGTTACCTAGGAGTACACAGAGTACACATAACGTTACCTGGGAGTACGCAGAGTACATATAACGTTACCTGGGAGTACGCAGAGTACACATAACGTTGCCTGGGAGTACACAGAGTACACATAACGTTACCTGGGAAATTGTATAAGCACGGTATAACTCTGCAAATATGCATGAACACTTGAATTTATATTCATTCATTAAACGATCCTCACTTGCTAGCTCGATTTCATTGCTGAAAGTAATTTGCATGGAAGATGCCGGCGGTGCGTCATTTTTTGTAATAGATTAAACCTTAATCAATAAAATTAAGTCTAATTGGCACCGAATTAAATCTCATTAAAAACTCTCAGTTTATATAATTTTGAAATGAAATTTTTTTAATAGATTTAAATTTAAGCCATTTAGTGGGATTAAACTCATCTTAAAAATTTATGCAAGTACGAAAAACGGTTTTTTAGATCATAAAAAATAATGGAAATTTTAAAGAAACACTTTACATATAATAGGTTAAATGTGATATTTAATGTTTTTTTTTTAATTCAATGTAATAATTAACGACCTTCGTGGCAGAGTGGTCAAGAGCTATGACTACCACACTGATGGTCCCGGGTTCGATTTCCGGTGATGACAATGTAGAAAAAAATTATCACGCTCTCTTTTGTCTGGTAGAATTAATGAGACAATAAAAATAGCGATAGACTAGCTACCTATCATATGTCGTGAGAATAAATATATGTCGTATTCTGTCACGAAGGCTTTTGCGTTTACCGTAGTAAATATCCCATTTTTTTTCTTTATATCCAAAAGATCGTTTGAACCCAATTACTGTATACAACTTATTTCAGCTATTATATTGATTCTCATGACATGTGATAGGAAGCCAATCGCCATTTTATTGTCACGTAAACTCTACACCAGACCAAAGATAGTTTGACAATCATGCCATTGCCGGGAATCGAACCCGAGACCTTCGGTATGGAAGTTAGAAGTCAGAAATATTTAATAATATTAATAACTTTTAGAATATTTAACAAATACTTAATTTTAAAGTCAAGTGAATTTCATAAGGTTATATTATATGCAACAAAAAATCGTAAACTGATTTAGGTTTAAGCTACTTTCACAACCCAAATCTACAAATCTGTTTGTGATTTCACTTGATTTTCGCTTTACGAATTTTTAAATAAATTCTCCCTAATTCACGGTGAGATACAAATATAAATAATATATTTGGTTTACGTATCGAAAAATTTTGATACTCTTAGGGCGTATTTTCTAAAAACTGCATACTCACTGTCAGATACTTACTAAAATATATGGAGCGATGGGACCTAACGTAAGAATTTGTAGACATTCTTGCGATATAATTTCGCTTTTCAATTTGCTCGTCATATCTTTCCCGTTCGGCACTGAAATATTATTTTCTCTGAGACTTTTTGCGACGTAGAAGTAAGAAAGAAAACATATGATTTATATGACGGAGGATGGCGAGTGTGAGAGGAGGAATTCTGTATTGCCTGTATTTACTTTCAAGGCCTATACCATATTTTTCATTGGAAAGAAAAAGAAAATAATTGTTCTCTTCGGTCAAGTGTGAAATATGACGATAATACTTTTCTATTGCTTTCGTGTTTCGGTAAAATTTTATTTAGAAACATTTAAGGATACTTACCATTTCGTATACATTATTTTGACAAACTCGACACCTGCGAATGTATTCATATAGTGTCAGATTAATAATGTATATGTAATGCAGATCTCTACCTAACTTACTAACTAACCATCACACCGTTTCCCTGGAAGAGTAGGCAGAGAGGATGAACCACCAAACTGTTCTATCCTGACATAACTCTCACAACTCTTCTACATTCACACACCGTGACAACCACGCTCGTAGATTGAACGTGACCGCTTTTCAGTATTTGATTATTTTGGCCATCTCATATCTTTTTTGGTCTACCTACACTTATTTTTCCATTCACACTTTTTGTATATATCTTTTAAACCACTCTTCCCTCATCTATTCGTTACGTATGTCCAAACCTTCCCAGTGATTCTTTTTTAATTTTATTTATGACGCATTCATTAGCCTAATATTTTTTTTAAACTTGTTTATTAAATATTCATCTCAAAATATTATATTTTCATGACATGTGTCGAAGGTATTGTACCTTTATCTTCGGGAGTACGAGAACAAACTTTATTTTATATCATTCTTTGATGACGAAGGTGTGAAGCCTACGAAATATGTCAAGAAAATAAATTCCAAAATGGAAAAAACAGTGATTTAATTTTAAGAAAATCGGATGCTATTTTCATTGAAAAATAAAATAAAAAACAGTTTATGGCGTCTTCAGTATTTTATTATAGAAAATATATACAGATTTTCATAGACCTAGATTCCTAATTTATTTAACAGAATAACATATTTTGCTAAATTTAATATGTATGAGTGAAAACATTAATTTAATTCATAAGCGAATGGGTAGATATGTAAAGTAAGTTAAATATGTGTGTACATACAAAGAAAATGAGATTTAAAATATTTAAATTTATGTATTTATTTTATTCACATAAGAAAATTTGATGGTTATGTTAACATAAATTGCCTCAACAATAATTTTATAGTTTATATTCAAACCGTAACTGTACACTGTGATTTTTGGCTTTTATGTTTACACATACATTTGAAAAACAATCTTTCGAAAATCCGTAAGGTTCAATTTAAGAAATATTTTCTAGAAAAGCATGATATCATTTTGAAATTTTGTTTATACAGCAGTCATTTTTAAATATATTCTTAAGCACAACAAATATTTGTGATGACAAATTTTACGATTTCTTCATAAATAAAAATATTTCAAATAAATAAAACCTTTTACACATGTGTCTTCGACTGGTTTCGGCAGCTCGCTGCAATCTTTTTAGAATTTTTTTTTATGTATACAACAGATCGTTTGAACCCAATTCCTGTATACAATTTGTTTTTAGCTATGATATTGATTCCCGTGACATGTGATAGGTAGCCAATTTATCGCCATTTTACTGTCACGTGAATTCTACACCAGATCAAAGACAGTGTTACATCGCCGGGAATCGAACTCGGGACCTTCGGTATGGAAGTCAGAGCTCTTACCACTCTGCCACGAAGGTCAGAAGATGTCACCTGAAGATGGCCAGAAGATGACTAGGTGACCAAAAAAATGCAGCGAGCTGCCGAAACCGGTCAAAGGCACAAATTGTAATGAATTTTAACTAAATTTACATTTTAGAAAGATTTTTTTTATTTTCATTATTTACAGTGAATACCTACCAAGAAATTTCAAATAATATATATTTTTTTATAATAATAATACATCAAAACGATTTTTATTCTCAACCACAAATAGCCCCTTATAACGACCATCGTGAAAGCCCATCGCCAACATGAATTGGTCACGTACATTGTGCCGGATAGACCAGAGCCGTCAAGATCCTATACGCATCAAGACCAGCCGGAGTAAGACTTCTAGGAAGGCATAGACAAGGTCTTATGGATGTGTTCTGGCTGATCTGACTAAGCAAGGTAAAAGACAAAGGATCAAAAGGCTTATAATAACACTATGGAGGTTAAAACTCTTAAGGAGTTGGATTCAGTTTCTGCTTGATTTAATTCATTTTCTCTTTTCACTTTTAGCTACAGAAAAAAATATTCGTAAATATTTTCAAAAATAATCTTAACCAGTTGAAAGATAAAAGAATCGGATGCAATGGGCATATTTAGTTAAATCTTTTATTATTTTACCATAATTTACAAAATAATATACTTATTAGCTAATTTTATTTATAATTACGATACTAAGTTTTCGTGTGCCCTTAAACTATTATGTAATTTCTAATGATAATTGACAATTTTAAAATTTATTGTAATATTTTATGTCTGCTTAAAATTAATTAAAAATTACACTGTTTTTAAATTAAAAAAACACGCACAGTTCTATCAAATAAATAAACATTAATGGTTTTTGCTCTATTGAAGTTAATTTTTTTCATCTCAAAAGAAAAAGATTTCGATAATACTCAAATGTTAGCCTAAATTGCATTCTTAATTTAAATCTAACTTGTAAATGAATTTACTAAAATCTCTTGACGGTAGTTCATTTTAAATAATAATTAAATAAACAAGTTTTTTTTAGATAATCAAATGATTTTACTGAAATCTCTTGATGGAAGTTCATTTTAAAAAATAATAAAATAAAACGATGTTTTTTAACTACTTCCACTTTTGTCTTAATTTAGACAGCGACCGGTTTTGCCAGGCTCGCTGGCATCGACAGACTTTTTTTAACTACTTTTGTAATAGTAAAAACAAGTACCATTTTTTTCAAACGTTATATATGTTAGTTATAATAAAATTTAAAAACCATTGTATTGAATATGAATCTTCTTGAATAAATTTAATTCCAATATTTAAATTCAGTAAATTTTACATAAATATTTTTGTATAATATAAAATCACGTTTACTCCCCCTAATCTGTATTTATATAAAGGAGTGAAATATAACGGTTTCACCAGTCTGTTGACACCAACCAACCTGGTGAAACAGGTCACTGTCGAAATAAAGACAAAAATGGAAGTAGTTAAAAAAAAATTATTTTATTTAATAATGAATTAAATCTAACGGTTTACTTGTAATATTTGTTATTTAATTTACCTCTAATTCGCCCGTCAAGAATATGTCACAAAATGGTACTAGTGTTAAAAAAATTATTCATGTCATTTTATTTATATAGAAAAAAACATTGACAAAACATTTTCTACAAAACATCTTTTATGTCTTATTCATTATCAAATGTTGTTTTTCAATAAAGCTTTAATGTATATTTAAAGAGTTTTATTTTATTTTTGGTTGTTTATAATTTTAATATTTAACTCAAAATGTATTTGTTAATTACTATGGTAAAGCAAAATATGATAGACATATGGATGACATATAAACAGTATAAATTATTTTAATGTAAACAACTGTCATCATGAGCAAAAAGGTTAAGCATCAAATTATTCATAACGATGTACGTAAGTACTTAATCAATAGATAGATTATTGGGGTAATTTGAATGTTTCCAATTCTATTCAAGTACCTTAGCCGAACAGGATATTTTACAACTATTCAATAAAGAAAGCAATTCCCCTGCTCAATGAACTCACGTTTAGCTACAATAAATTTACCGACTGTCTCATTCAGATGAAAAAATACAATTACGTGGAAAACGTTTGAACTTGCCTTTTAACATATAAGAACACCCCTAAATCATTAATATTTTCAAAAGGGAACGTTATAATGCATAAACCAACAATACAATTATACAATATACTTTAAAAAGTAATTAAAAAACACATTAAAAATATTGAAAAATGTTTTTTTTTTAAACAACAATTCAACACATTAAAATTAAATCAACACAAACATATTTCGGATACATAAGCACTTTTCAATATAGTTATTCATTTTATATACAAAATTAATACATTATTTGTTTAAGTTCTTATTTTATTTCAACAATAATTATCTATTTTCTTCTAAATTTGCCATAACTTTGTGTTGCAGATTCATTGAACAATATATTTTTTTAATATTTATAAACAAACGAACATTATTTAAAAAAATAAAATTAAAAAACTTACAAGTTTCATGCACATAATCCTTTTATCGGTGTTCTGTGTTTGAAATATATGTAAATATGTTTTTCATTAATGTGGCGAGTGTGGACAATGATATTTAATATCTGTCAAAACTGGCCATATGAATGAAAATTTGTTAAAATATTTACGATGATGAAGGGATTCCGTGTCCCAAAGTTGTTTGTTTTTTAAATATTAAAAAAAAATAACGTTCGTGTTGTTTATAAAGATTAAAAACATTGTTCAATTAATCCGCAACACAAATGTATGCTGAATATATAAGAAACACAATAATATAATATGTTTACATACATTTTTTTTAAGAAAAAATATTTTTATTTACGCTACAACTACAATTTTTTAATGAATTAATGAATTCAGATTTATATGGTACACGTAATTTACTTTATACAAATAATTAAATTACAAACAGAAGTGATTATTTACACAATTAAAAGAGATTATATCCATGACCAAGGCTCACGTGCATATAAAATTATTTACACTAAATTAGTAAGTGAATGAAATATTTTTGAATACATTTATTAATTACAACTAACTAAACATTAAGCTGTCTCTCCAAAGCTAAGGTTCTCAACGTGGGCGACAACGCCCCCTTGTGGGCGTTAGAGACTTTCAGCGGGGCAGTAGAAGACCCAGATAAAATTAGGGGGCGTTGATATGGCATATTGAGGGCGTGGGTATTTATATAATACTTTAATGTTGGTTAATTGTGTTATTGTTTATATTGTAATTATTTTTATCACGAGTGCAAAAATTCACATACAGGTATTTCGGTTGTTCGGAAGTGGATGAAAATTTAACTGAAAGATTCCAGATCTACATTGAATTGGATGGTATGATTTTTTAAATTTCTTTTAGAGATAAATTAAAGTAGCCAAGGGAGGTGGCCGTGCGTTACCTATTTCAGAAAATAATAAATAAATACTTTGTAATTCCTTTTTTCGCGAGCTAACTATTACTGATAAATTAATATATAATAATAGATTCAATATTTTTTTTAAATTCAGCTGCGTGATTCGAGAGGGGCGTTGAATATTTATTTTTCTTGTAAATGGGGCGGTGGCTCATAAAAGGGTTGGAAACCTATGCTCCAAAGAGATAGGTGGAAATAGTGGACCAACACACTATTATTTCATGACATATTTCACTTGCTTTCTCAACATTTAACAACACTTTATTGCATTTTTCAGTATAATGTTTCGGTTATGAAATAACATTTTTTAATGTACAAAATTTTAAATATTGTAACAAAAAAACATGTCTGTGAAAATTACTGTTATATTTATTCAAATATGAATCAACATCACAAAGTAAAGACGAATATAGAAAATATTTTATAAATTATATTTCTCAATGAGAAACTTATTGTTATAATTTTAATTACTCATTCTGAGAAAATCAAACATGAATATTTTGACCTTCTCAGGCTGCGTGAGTGTAGAAAATAGATATTTATACGTATCCACATCAGCCTGAAGTAATTATAATTTAGGCGGGAAGTATTCAACGCGAGTGGGAGTTCGTCACTGTCAAGGCGGGACATAAGTTTAATATTCCTTACACGCTTTACATTGAATTACAGAAATTTGAAAGTAACTACGAAAGACAACATTATAAAAATAAACTTTCATATTCGCCACTGTTTTATGTTATAAATTCGTAACATAATTGAATTTATTTAACTTTTACTGTGTAATAAGATGGAATGACATATTTTGCCCTTCTGAGGGATTATCAAATGTGTTTTGATACACTAATGATACGCGATTAAAAACATAATGCTTTAAAAGGGCGAAACATGCTATTCCATTTAAAATAAATTAAAACTCCTAGGAGACGTTTTCATTCATATGAATTATTTAACATGAAGTTTTATATTATTTTTCAAGAAACAATAAATATTACAATGTTCATTTATTACGATATTATTATTTTGTCGATTAGCCCTTTATATCAAATCAAATTAAATCAGTTTATTTTCTCAACAGACATTACAAACAATATGAAAGTTTAAGGCATCTATTGAGAACAGGTAATATAATATATGTAATACAAGAAACGCACAAGACTTTAACTAATATGAAAGACAATGATGTAAATAACTAATGTGAATAGTTCTTTAAATCAATACAGAGCGAACCAAATTGATGTAAATGCTAAAGCTATATTGATTCTCATGCTCTAATCTCTCGCCATTTTATTGCAACGTAAATTTTAGACCAGATCAAAGACAGTGTAAGAATCACACTGTCATCGCTGGGAATCGAACCCGGGACCTTCAGTGTGGCAGTCATAGCTGTTGCCACTCTGCCACGAAGGCCATATGTATAAAATAGGTTTTTTCTAATACCAAAAGAGGGCGTGTTCGCTCGAAATATGCTATTTTTGTTACTAAAAAAGGCAGTGTTTATTGTAAAAAAATGTTTTTTAATCAATTTTAATTATAAAATGCTACAGCTTGAATAGACGTTTTTGGTATTTATTATTACTGTGAACTTGATGATCACAATAAATTACTTCAAAACATACCAAAACTCACCAAAACTTTTATAGAACATGTAAAAAATTCTCTTTTTGTAAAATCTTGTTGTGGTATTTAGAAGAAAAACTTTTTTTTAACGAAATTGAATGTGATTCTTTCTATCAACCTTACCACTCCTTTGTCGAGTGTGATTCGACATAGAATTTCTTACGCCTAATTCTATATCGAGCTAGACTCGACATTTTAAGACACCTTTTTAAAATTAAAATACCACTTTCTATTGAGACTTATTTTATTTTTAAAATGCTTTTAGTGGACTTAAGGAAGGTTAAGGTGAAAAAATAATGAAAGAAGGGGTTAACACTGTGGGTTTACACAGTGACAATATTTTTTATGAATTAAAACATTGTTAATTAATACGAATTAAAACTTCATTTTCTAGGAGCTTTATTACATTTTATGTGAATGACATGTTTCGCTTGTCTAAGGCATTATCAAATTAATTGCTGTATTCAGCTCCTTTATCTCTGTATACGCGTATATAGAGCAGCGCTTTTTTCCGCTACATTTGATACTGCCTTAGACAGGCGAAACATGTCATTCACATAAAATATAATAACACTTTTAGAAAACATAAGTTTTTATTCGTATCAATTTTAATATGGAGTTTTTCGTCATTGTTATTTTAAATAAATATCAATTTCCCAACAACAAAACTCTCAAATTTGACCGCAAGTGGGGAACATACATTTATTGACATTCTCACGTATTGGATTAATCACTCGCAGAGAGACTTAGCGAACGATTTAAAGCTACATTTTCTATACAGAAGTCAGATGGGTCTATGTGGTCTATATAAAAATACACTATCTGCATGGTTAAGTTTTTTCTTTTATAATAAATCGATACAAACAAATTTAATTTTGTTATTTATGTTTAACATTATATATAAAGATATTCTAAATGATCGATATATTATATAATAGCTTACTCTAAAAATGTACATAAAATTACTTGAGCTAATGAAAATAAGTAAACTTTAGTAAATCAAAACTAATTTTATTATAACGTGGATCCTAACTACCAAAAATTAAATATAAGTATTTATTTTTCATATTATTGATCGTTTTATAGAAGTATTATTATATTTTAAAGGGAATGGAATGATTCGCCTTGTTAGAAAATTTGATGATATCCTTCCCGGGCGAAAAATATAACTCCCAAATAAAACAGTAAACATTGTTTACTGTTTTAATTTTTCAATAACGTTATAATACGTATCACAATTTATTAATACATTTCTATGAAATTGTCGTAACAGCTATTTCGCCTATCTATTTTGGCGTACTCAGGTGTTACGAACAATTGAAACAGCTTTTGTGAAAATTTCATAGAAATTAATTTAAAATTTGTAATTGTTTTATAACAGCGTTTCAAAAGTAAAACAGTTAATAATGTTGAAATAATATTTTGTTTCGACCAAAATAATGTTTCATTAAATATTATAAAAAATACTTTTTCATTAAAGGTGCGTATTTATAATGGAATTTTACACAATTAATCAAGAAATAATTAATATAAGAAAATGGTTAAAGTAAAATAAATGGACAAACGAGAATACTTTAAAGGGTTAATTGTATCTCAATAGAGACGAAGATGTAAATTATTTGAAAACAGAATATGGCAGTCGAGGCGTTTACAGGACTTATGACCTGTCATTGGTTGGGTTAAGCGATCACTTTATGTTTAACAACATTCACCATTCCGCCCTTCTTACGACACCACGTCTGACAAATTATTGGAACTTGTATATATGTTAATATTTTTTTATAATTTCACTGTTGGTAGGGACATCTATACTAGCGCCATCTATTAAGATAATCCTTAAAAAATTATCAACCCGCAATGGGTAAAAATCCAGTATTTGTCTACAACTATTTGTATACAAAAAAAAATAGAATACTTAAAAAAAAAACGATTTTTATTAAAAGTATTCTTTGTTTTTTTATTATTATTAATATTACCTATCGTAATGATAGCATTAATCTCAAATAATGTTCTTTTGTAATCTTAGATTAAAACAATTGGAACTATTCTAGTAATAACATATTAATATTCTTACATATACACAATTCATTTAAAATAATTCAAGTGTCTTCTTATCCACTCACACTAATTAAAGTCTCATTCAGGTATACCTTGGACGTGATTATTCGATCTTCCAGTACCCCTTACCCTGGGACTATACGACCCAGGCCACCCTCGAGGGTCTCTCCGACTCCAGGTTCTGCACCCCGGGGATGCTGCGAGGCTCGGAGGCCCGCTCGGCCGTCTGTCAGGCGGCGGTGGCGGCGCGGTAGTCGATGTTGACGAGGGCGGCTTGGCACGCCAAAGTCGTGCAAGTCAGCACGATCTGCACGCACGCCAGCACGGTCATATCGCGCGCCGATGGACGCTGGTAGCTATCCGCATCCTCGCCATCCGATTCGTCGTCGGATATAGAACTACAAAAGAAGAAATATATTACTTCTATAATCTAGGTAAAATAGCAATATATAATAAAGATAAATAAATCCTTTATTCTATTATATGTTCGCCATACTTTGTGTTGTATATAAGAATTTTAAATTATTATTTTAAATTGATTCATAATATTTGTTAAAACAAAAGCATAAACGTTCCAAAATAAATCGTTATGACATCTGTCAAAACTGATCATATTTGTAAACGATTTTATAATATTTTAAAATATGTGTCTTTATAATATCACTGAGGGAGGACCGGTTGTCGGAAACATGTCTAATATTTAGTTTTCATTATTTTAAAAGTTAGTGTTGTTTATACAAAGTATATAAAAAGAAAAATACAAATAAACAAATCCAATGGGAATTTACAAATAAATATAAATGAAAACGCCTGTCTTCTAGGCGTTTAATTATATTTTTGATGGAATGGCATGTTTCGCTCTTCTAAGGCATTATCATTTGATATATAAATATAATTAAACTCTTAGAAGACAGACGTTTTCTTTCACATGAAATATTTAATATGGAGTTTTACATGTACAGTTTTACAGTTTTACATTGGTCAAGAAGCTATCAAAAAAATAATTAACAATCAAAAATGCAGTGATTGCTCTTATTTTTGTATAGGTAAAAACTTTAATTCAATAATAAAAGAATTAGCAAAACATATCACCAATAATAACTTTTGAGAATTCGCAAATCTTCTTATTAAAAAAGTAATGTATAAATTACAATCAATCCTTCCTTAGACATGCCCCCCCCCCCCTTCATGTTTTTTTTGTATATATTTATTTTAGTATATAATAATCGATTTTGTTTTATTATACTGTTAAAACTTCTACACTGAGAAAGGGTTTCTATGTCCCGAAACATGTTTGTGTAAAGTGCAAAAAAGTGTTGTGAAAATACAATGTTTTAAAAAGTTTAAATTGATGTGAATCCACAACACAAAATGATTTGGAGTATAGAAGAAATATATTTTTTGATTGATGAGTAATTTATTATGTATAAAATAGGCATATACAATTTACGAATCTGGGCAAAATGAACATATTATTTTTAAAGACTAAGGATTTTAATCAATGGTATTAATATTTATTTTACAATCTTTAAGATCAGCAGAAAATAGCTCATTATTATGAAGAAGGAATCTGGTTGTGTTCAGGTTTGAACCCAAGCCCCCTGGATCAGGAGTCAAACGTTCTACTCCGCTATGGCACCTACTCCAATACATACCATAATGGCCAAAACAATTATCATAATGGACGATTCTTATAATATATATTTGAGCCACAAAACTGACGATAGATGGACAAAACACCTCCTTTGCTGGTGTCCTAGAAATGTTTCCCGAAGCCCAGGACGTTCCGAACTTTGATGGAGTTAAGTCATTAAAGAGACCGCCGGTACAACAAGGGTGCGTGGTGCCCAGGATCGACAAACATAGAAGCAGATGGAGGAGACCTAAGTACAGGAGTGGACGGATAGAGGCAGATGATAATGATGATAAATAATTTACATTGAGTCTTTCTATTATTTAAAAAATAATAGATACTTAAAACTCCTACGTTTCGCACAAGGTCCACCGCGAGCTAAGTATTCCACATTTCTGCTTATCGCACCAGACGCGCTAAATGCGCGGCAATGTACCGGCATATGTGACAGCTTCAAGTGCTTTAGTAAGATCGGAGTTATATATCTAAACAAAAAGTATTAAACAAAAATCGTTGGAGTAACCCTTTGGCGTGAATGAAACAATAATATTTACTTTTTTACTCGTTTTCGTTTCGAAGAATATTTCGTTCGAAGTCGAAACAATCAACGAACGTTTGTGTCTATAGGAATGTTAAAAAAAGTATAAGTTAAGTCAGTTAGAACAATGTGGTAGTCCATCCTCTCTGCATACCCCCCCCCCCCCCCGATGATGTTTGTGAGTTAGTTAGATTCACTAAAACACATGTTTTTTTTAAATTTCAATACAGTCGAACTTCATTGTTATGGGGAAGATTGGATAGGCTAAATTTGCTCGTTGTAAGCTTTACTCGTTATATCAGAGAATAGATATTTTTAAATTCTTACAAAGATACCTATCACATGAAGACACGAAGAATCTGTTTTCTCGTTACATCCGAGATCTCGCTATTTCTTTGATCCTAATTACTGAGTTCGACTGTACTAATATAAAATTTAATAAAATATAACAAATATTTTTTTTTAAATTAAAAACAACTACTTTATTCTACATAAATATCATGCATTGAATCTAATAAAAATCCAATCACTTGTTAGTTTTTTTACAACAAGAATATCTGGAAAGAGATCCAGACGAAATTCATAAGAGAGTTATGTTGCCGTGAAATTTTAAGTGCTCAATGAAATATGATCCCTTCATAGCCAATATCGTGTATATTTAAAAGAAATGTGATTATATGGTATCTTGTGTCGAGATGATCTTCTTATTTCTTCTGCTATGGATTATTCAGATGGGTTTCGATTAAACGATATGTAATATATTATATAGGTATGTTTTTTTTTTATGAGATAAGAAACGATTCATTTGGAAAACACTGTTAATATATTTTTTTCATCAAAAAACTTTCAAATTGTAAAATTTCTACCGACTCTGTTATTGGATTTTTTCATAGCTTTATAATTAATGTTTAATAACAAGTAAATCTATTTTTAATAACTCGTGCACTTGCTTTATGAATTTTTGAAGTATGAATTTATAGTAACATGAAAAATATTTTAAAAAAAACACATAAAAAATAGCATCGCAAGGCGAAACAAGTTCGTCAATAGTACTTGTATTTGTATATATTATTCAATATATAAAAAAGCTCTATAAAATCACATTCATATTGGAGTTTTACAAAACAAAAATTACATCCATCACTAAACAAAAATACTGTTGTTTTATTAATAATTAAAACGATGATAATGAATAACTCACAATCTTTTTATTTATATAATGAAAAACTGCTCATTAAAGTAATGTATAATATTATATTATAAATCTCAATTATTTTATTAAAACATGTTATGTTTTCATCTAGTTAGTTATTATTTTAGCTTTTTAAAATTATTAAACAAGAATGAATTAATGTGTTTTCTTCTTCTTCTTCTTAAAGTGCCCTGTCAGGTCCCCCCGACGTTGGCGATCACTCTGGTAAACTCCTCCCTATCCTGCGCTGTCCGGAACAGCTCCTTCACAGTTCCGATTCCCGTCCATTCGCTCACATTGCGCAGCCAGGACATCTGCCTTCTCCCTGCCTCCCTGCGGCCCTCTATTTTTCCCTTCAATATTAGATGCAGCAGGCGATACTTCTCTCCTCGCAAAACGTGACCCAGATATGCAATCTTGCGGACTTTGATTAATGTCAGCAGCTCTCTATTTACTCCTGCACGATTCAGGACTTCTGTGTTCGTCACTCTGTCTGTCCATGGGATCCTGAACATTCTTCGGTGAAGCCACATTTCAAATGCCTCACACCCATATAACAGAACAGACCACACGTAACACTTTAACATCCTCTGTCTTAGTTTTAAGTTGACATTGTCATTGCAAAAGAGTGACTTCATTTTGTTAAATGCTGTTCTTGCTGCTTCAATCCGACATTTCAACTCTACATCTGGGTCAAGGGTGTCTGTAAGCATGCTGCCGAGGTATCTGAACTTTTCCACCTTTTCAACATTGCAACCGTTCAGTTGTATCACCGAATCAGTATAATCCAGTCGTCCGAATGTCATCCACTTAGTTTTAGTGATATTAATAGTTAAGCCCAACTGTTCTCCGGAATTATTAACCATATTCAGTAGGTCCTGAAGATCATCAATACTGTCAGCTAGTAATACAGTATCATCTGCGTAACGAATGTTGTTAATTACAACTCCATTTATCTTCACACCTTTCTCGGTAGTACTGAGGGCTTGTTTAAAGACATAATCGGAGTAGAGATTAAGCAATAAGGGGGACAGAATACATCCCTGTCGCACACCTCGCTGAATGGTGATTGCGTTAGATCTCTCACTCCCATGTCTTATCTCGGCTGTTTGAAAGCAGTAAAGATTTTTGATGAAATTCTGGTCTCGTATCAATGTTGCATTCCCCAAGCATTCTCATTAATTCATCATGTTTTACCCTATCGAATGCCTTCTTGTAATCAATAAAGCGCCCGAAGACTTCTTTTCTTTGATCGCGGCATTTTTGTAATAGTACATTAACGGCCAACAGCGCCTCTCGGGTTCCGAATGATCTTCTGAAGCCGAACTGTGAATCATCCATATCCTGTTCACATTTGTTACGAATCCTGGCATGTATTATCTTAAGAAATAATTTGAGAACATGACTCATCAAACTAATCAGTCTATAATCACGGCATTTTTTAGGGTGTTGCTTTTTTGGTAATGTCACAAAGGTGGATTTAAGCCAGTCTTGGGGTATGTTCCCTGTGTCGTAAATTGTGTTAAACAACCTCAACAGTTAATCAATATTATCATCACTGATTAGTTTCAACACCTCAACTGGAACATCGTCTGGTCCGCAAGCCTATTGTCTGAAATTTGTATCGCATGTAAAATTTCCGATCTTAAAATTGAAGGTCCATAAAGCTGTTCCATAGGAGCATTCATATCGGATCTGTTATCCTTAAATGCGTCAGAAATGTATTGAATAGTGTTTTCTAGAAGTTCTATTGTAATACATTATATTTTATGGAAATTACATCACCTTGCTAAGTCATTATTGACCCTTATGTATAGAAGTGAAGTGTGGAACTGGCAAAAGAAGGTTGAAAGTAGAATAAATACAGTAGAAATAAGATCACTTAGAAGAATGTGATGTAAATTTAAGTATCAAATGTAAATATAATAAGGGTTCACTAAGATTGTTTGGATATATGAAACTAATGAACGAAGAAAGAATGGTGAAAAAATATATAGTGACGATGTAACATGAACAATAAATAGAGGAAGATCGAGAAAAACGTGGCGCTATCAAATCAATCAAATATTAAATGTCGGTCACATGAGGAGTCTGAGATCGACGTGTGTACATAACACGATATATGGAAATTGTGGAATCAAGAGAAGTATGTCAAAATTGAACAGTGTGGTCGTGCATTCTTTGTTTCTACCCCTTCGGGGAAACGGAGTTATGGTTTATTGGTTAATTAGTTACCAATAAATATTTTAAGAGAAACAGCGGTTTTAATTTCATTTTATTAAACAGAAAAAAATACAATTAAAAAATAATACAACACGACAAAATTAATGAAGAGATTTTAAATCATCCAATTGAATTTTTAAATTCTTTGGATCTTCCCGATGTGCCACCGCTCAAATTATCACTTAAAATCAGTGCACAATTGATTGTATTCTACGCTACAATAATCCACCGCAATTGTGCAATAGAATCTGACAAATTCATACTTTTAATATGCCAACTATGTGTTGCATATTCACGAGATGGACAGCCAAAAAAATACAGAAGACGGAAATTCTAAAAATATTGTATACCCAAAAACACTCGAATGAACTTTTTCAAATGTGATTTACGAAACAAACCAAACAATCATTGACTCTAATTTATTTTGTATGCAAATGTGTCTATTTTGTGTATGTGTATCTACTTCAAACAAAAATAATCCTAAGAGGAATTGTTACGCACGCCGGGCATTAGCTAGTTTAATTATAAAAGTGGTGTGAATTGAATATCGAAAATGTACTCATGACATTTACGCCGTCTGAACTCGCTTTAGAGATTTCACGAATGAGATCCTTTATGTGCATTCATACTCGTATTTTGTCGCTACTCCCACAAAAGGATGTAACGACACCGGTGAACCCGCATTGAGATAAATGTGCCAAAGGATGATGTATTTCAGAACCAAGGAAAGATTTTCAATTTCCGCCGAGATGTAACCCTTTACTCGTTTCACATTCCTACTAATTTTGCTTTATAAAAAAACCTGCAATATATGTTAAGTAAATTTGTATAATTTGGAAATGCCCTTGCTTAAGCAATGATGAGGATTTATTTGACTGCATGTACTATATTCAATCTATGTTCACAAAAATTAAAGAAGCGAGAATTTGTATCAAATGTTATCAAGGGGTCCTGGGTTTTGTATTGTAATGAAATAAAACAAAACTTTTCTCGATTTAATATGACAAATTTAAAAATAACTCTTAATGTCTACGAGTATGAGTAAATAACATTCAATTTTCATAAAGGCGAGGTAATTTAAACTGGGTTGGCTTGGACACATACTATTAGATGCATATATAAAGAAAGATTGGTTAAGAATTGAACGGAGTAAGAAGTCCAGAAAGATCGTTTTGTTTTTTTCTTGAAGAAGATGTTGCCACATTTTATTATAATTTTTATTTTGTTAAATCGCTTTTAATCGATGTAAATGGTAAAAGCTATCATATTGATTCACGTGACATGTAAAATGGTAAGGTGAGGTAAGCCATTTTATTGTCACGTGAATTCTGTACCAGATCAAATACCGTGTGACAATCACACTGCCATCGCCGGGAATCGAACCCGGAACCTTCGGGGTGGCAGTCAAATCTCTTACCGTCGTCGGCCATTTGATGATTTGGCTATAAAGTGAACTTACCGTATATAAATTATATTCCTTTGTTCTTATTATGGCGAGGGTTACCCAATATTTCAATGTATTACCCAATATTTCACACAACATTGCTCTAATGAGAAATATAAAATTCTAATAGAACACCAGTCTGTCGTAGCCTGCAAGCCAGGCGAAACCAGTTTGCTGTCGAAGTAAATACAAAAGTAGATGTAGTTCTTAAAAAAACATAGTATATTTATTTTAAATGAACTTCCGTCAAAATATTTCAGTAATATCATTTGATTGAAAAATAAAACTTCGAAATTTATTTCAAAAACTATTTTAAACCGAAGAAAGCTGTATCTAAAAATAACGTTTTAATCGAAATTTTAAAAGCTAACATTTTTTACTAAAGGCGCGGGGCCTCCAAAAACGCGGGGCTCGTTTCACTTGCTATTTCTGCTATATAGCTAATCCGGCACTGTACCTTTCGATTTTTATAATGTTCGCAATTTAAGAATCAACTTATGAATAAAACGTGTTTTATTTCGGCAAACATTCTTCTTCTTCGTCAGCCTTCATCGGTCCACTGCTGGACATAGGCCTATTTCCTTCCTTTCCACTCGTCTCTGTTTTCTGCCAGCTGCCAAAGCTTCCCCCCACGGCAGCAATGTCGTCGTCCCACTTTTTTTGCGGCCTGCCGACGCTTCTCCTATTTTCCCATGGTCTCCACATTATTATTTTCTGGGTCCATCTATCCTCACTTTGTCTCGCCACATGACCCGCCCATTGCTACTTCAGTCTCGCTAGTCGTTCCATGATGTCCGTTATTTTTGTTCGGCGTCTAATCTCCTCATTTCTGATTTTATCTCGGAGACTGACGCCGAGCATATGTCTTTCCATGGAACGCTGCGTGACTCTTAATCTCTCTACATTTCTCTTGGTGAGGGTCATAGTCTCCATCCCCGGCAGTATGCATAAATCATAGACTTCAAACGTTACAAATTGATAAACCTATGTCTAGAATATTTTTTTTATAATATAAATGAAATTTCAAATTGATAAACCTTTGTTTAGTATAAAATTTTAATAATACAAATTAAATTTCCTGTACAATATGAATAAATAAATTTGTTCAAATTTCGTTTTAATTTCCGATTATTGAATAACAAAACACTATTCATTTTTATGTCGAGAATACTTGATATGTTTGATAATCTTTAATCAAAACATGTAATAAAAGATTTTGTGTTTGAAGAATTCAAAAACGTTATAATAAATTTTCTCTGAATAAATAAAATGGTAATTGTATTAGAAAATTAACATATAATATGGTATACAATACAATTATTTTGACTTTTAACCTTTCAAACGCCAGGAGGTATTCTTTGGATGGACCCCGAGGGACGCCAATTTCTTTTAAAACCCTTTTGAAAATATGTTAAGAGTAATTGGTAAAAACTTAGTTATTGCGTCGTTTATGCGTTCATTTAATAAAATGAAAATAATAAAACTCAAATTATCTCAAAATATCAGTATAGGCACATAACGTAACATTTAAAATACTTTACTATATTATTATATAAAGGAATTGCATTTGAATGTTTGATATTAAAATTACATAAAACACAACCAAATAAAAAAACTTATAAATTCTCTTGGTTGCATTTTTGAAATCAACTTAATGTCGTTATGAAATGTAAAATTTACAAAACTGTTATAAACACAATTTTTTATTAAACACTTTTAGAGAATGTCGCGACAGCTGTTTCGCCAACCGATGTTAGCGCCATTAGTTGTTACAAATAACATGTTGTAACAAAAGTTGTTTGTAACACCTGAAATATAATAATTGTGATATCATAACAGTGTGGTAAATTTAACAATTAATAATGTTGAAGTATCATAGTGTTTCGGCCAAACAATGGACTATCCAATATAATGTCGATAATTATTAAGAATATATCGCGTCTTCATATTTCACCATGCTTTCAAAAGATTTCACTGTGTGTTTAAAATATAATATTAGATTATTAAAAGCAGTAAAACTTGATATTGAGCGTTAAAATAAAACGTGTATACGCGCCAATCTTCTGGCCGGCCTACCGTGCACGGGATTACAGCGCGTGTATAAGCGCTTATGGCATAGAACCGGTTAATGACATCGTCTTTTATTTACTCATTTTCATAAAGTAACCTTTGATGCTTTCACAATACTCTTTGCTCTTTTTCTGTTTTTCCGGTGTCTTAGATAGGCCAGTAATAAACAAAATCTTTTATCATGTTCCACTTAATTATATTTAACATTTCAAGGAGTGATCTACCAAGAAGAACAAGAAGAGAAAAACATATTTATTTCACATTGCTTATTCAATATTTAAAAAAAAATAAGCAGTTTTAAATCAAAAGTGGAAATCTTAAAACTCTACATTGTAATTTTTTTATACGGAAAGAACATACAAAGGACACGGCAAACATGTTTAAATAACGAACGTTCAAGGTTGCTTCATAATAATATTCATGAAAGGATGATTAAAAATTAGCAAACGTTGTTTCAAAGCGATTTCACAAAGTATCATTGTAATTTATGAGCATTTTTTTTTTCTTTTAATTGGCTTCAAGTTACTTTTTATTATATTTTTTCAGTTGTATATAAACGACTCCCGCTTTCCTTCCATGGATGTAAACTTGATTTCCACAAATACATCATTCATAAACACGTTTCATTCATTTTACCGTTTTAGAGACGCCATTCTTGGAATTTAATTACATGGAAATAATTAATGACAAAAATAGCATTATAACTGTGACCAAGCACATTTTTAATCAGTTTTGATTCATTACAATTTACAAAAAAAGCAAATCAGAATGTGACCTAAGACCATTACATGGAAATGAGCACATCAGAGGTAGCCAAAAAGTTTCTCCCATAGCGAAAAAGGCATGGGAATGTTGTCTGCGGTAGTATGGCCATGTGAGCAAGAGGGACGATGACTACATCGTCCACAAGATCCTGCAACTGAGAGTTGGAAGGAGTGGGCCGGGTCGACCTCCATCAACGTGGATGTCCACAATTAGGAATGACTTGAAGACGCTTGACTGGACAGACAGATGACCCTGGATTGCGAGACTTGGCGGAAACGCATTAGAAGAGTCAATCCCAAATAATGTGAAATGGAAAGCCGAAAGAAGAAGAGTAAACACAAAAAAATCATATCCGCTACCTTAGCTATCTAGGCGCAGTGGTTTTAATTGATTAAGCTTCACCTATAATGTACGAGAGAGTCAACTACAGTTTACTCCCTCACTCTGACGAAGCTCCGGTGAGAGCGAAAACGGTTGGTGTTACCAAATAAAGAGGTGTTCATACAAATTACTAAAAGTATATTTTTATTTTATTTAATAATGTCACACCACAAATAAGAGCTTCATACGAAAGTTAAAAAATGAAGTAGTAGAATGAGTTATATGACAGAATACAGAGTAGAATGTATTTTGCAAAGTGTACATTATAGGTGAAGCTTAATTAATTAAAATCACTGCGCCTAGATAGCTAAGGTAGCGGATATGATTTTTTTTGTGTTATTCTCTCACCCTGACGAAGTTCCGGTGGTAGCGAAACCGGTTGGTGTTACCAAATCAAGTAGTTTAGATATAATTACTAAGAGTGTATTTTTATTTTATACTATATTTTTGTTAATGGTTTCTTGAACATTGATTCTAAAAGTCCATGTTAAATAAATATTTTAAATGAAAATATATGTTTAGCACATCTGTTGTCGAAAACGCATTTGATAATGGCTTAGCAAGGCGGAACATGTCATTCCCATTTACTATGATGAAACTTCTAGAAAACTGACGTTTTCTTATAATTTATTTAATATACGAGGTCTGTTCAAAAAGTATCGCGAATTTTGAATTTCCGCTGGCTACGTATATTTGATTTTTGATTTTTTTGTAGCGTTATGTTGGTACTCATGTCCCTTACTTATGCTGACAAGGTCGGCCATTTTGAATGTTTAGTTAATTTTTGACAGCTGTTTTGCTTGGATGTGTTTTGGCTCGTCTTCGATTTTTGCCTATTCCAAAAAATGGATCAAAGAATCTGTATCAAATTTTGTGTGAAAAACAAAATAAAGTGCGCGGACGCATTTCGAATGTTGACTGTGGCATATGGTGAAGCTACCTTGGACCAAAGCAACGTTTATCGGTGGTACAAAATGTTCTCAGAGGGCCGAGAAGATATGAACGACGAAGAGCGTGCCGGACGCCCGAGCACGTCAACAACAGACGAAAACATTGATAAAGTGAAGAAAATAGTATT
Source organism: Lepidostoma basale (assembly GCA_022606425.2). Classification (NCBI taxonomy): domain Eukaryota; kingdom Metazoa; phylum Arthropoda; class Insecta; order Trichoptera; family Lepidostomatidae; genus Lepidostoma; species Lepidostoma basale. Next base: position 315,875 of record JAHDVF020001016.1, read on the forward strand.
AGCCAATCGTCGAATCACCGTTAGAGAAGTTGCTGAGGACCTAAACATATCGATTGGCTCGTGCCATTCGATTTTAACCAATGATTTGGGCATGAGTCGGGTCGCCGCGAAATTCGTGCCAAAATTGCTCAATTTCGACCAAAAACAGCATCGCGTTAACATTGCTCAGGAGATGTTGGACTCGGTCCGTGACGACCCAAATGTGCTCCAGAGGGTCATAACTGGTGACGAATCATGGGTTTATGGTTATGACGTGGAAACCAAAGCTCAATCATCCCAATGGAAGCTGCCGCATGAGCCAAGACCAAAAAAAGCGCGCCAAGTTCGGTCGAACGTGAAGGTTTTGCTCACAGTTTTCTTCGATTGCAGGGGCGTGGTGCATCATGAGTTCTTGCCACAGGGTAGTACGGTCAATAAGGAATATTACCTGCAAGTTATGCGCAATTTGCGCGAAGCAATCCGCCAGAAACGCCCGGATTTGTGGAAGAACAAAAACTGGCTTTTGCACCATGATAACGCCCCTGCTCACACATCGTTGCTTGTGCGCGAATATTTGGCCAAAAACAACACAGTAATGGTGCCGCAGCCACCGTATTCCCCAGACCTGGCCCCCTGTGACTTTTTCCTGTTTCCAAAACTGAAGAGGCCCATGAAAGGACGACGCTACGCCACGATTGAGGAGATAAAGACGGCATCGAAGGAGGAGCTGAACAAGATCACAAAAAATGATTTTTTTAAGTGCTTCGAGGATTGGAAAAAACGTTGGCATAAATGTATTATATCCGAGGGGAATTACTTTGAAGGGGACAAAATAGATATTCATGAATAAATAAATACTTTTTGAAAAAATATAAAATTCGCGATACTTTTTGAACAGACCTCGTATTCTGTAGTTTCTGTAGGTTTGAATATGAACCTGGCAAAGACCAAGGTGAAAGGCATGGAAAGGCTTGAAATCAACGTGGACGGCAACAGAATTGAGAATGTCCAAGAATATACATACCTGGAACACAATATTCAATTGGGCCGAGATAACCAAACCGCAGAGCTAAAAAGAAGAATTGGACTAAGCTGGGCAGCTTTCCGAAACATGAGTTACACCCTTAAAACCGTAAAAATCGGAAAATACCAATCAACCTGAAACGAAAAATCTATGAAGCCTGCGTTCTGCCAGTTGGTACTTATGGTCTTGAAACTCTTTCATTGTCCAAACAAAGTGCCGAGAAACTACGAGTGCCCCAAAGAGCCATGGAAAGAGCCATGTTAGGAATAAGCCTAAGAGACAGAGTCAGAAACGACACGGTGAGAGAAAAAACAAAGGTTACTGACATCATCCACCAGGTGGCGACTCTAAAATGGCAATGGGCAGGTTACGTAGTCAGAAGCTCAGATGAAAAGTGGACAAGAAGACTGCCGACTTGGAGACCATGGACGGCGAAGAGAAGTGCGAGCGACCGCAACTACGGTGGAAGGATGACCTGAACAGACACGTCGGAATAACTCGGATGCAGTCTGCACAGGACAGAGTGACATGGAAGCGAATGGAGGAGGCCTTTGTCTAGGAGTGGACGGGAATAAGCTGAGGAAGAGAAAAGAGAAGAGAAGAGATTTCTGTAGTATTATATCAAAGATGTCGGGGGAAATGTTTTCATATATGCTTCAATGTCAATATAATTATTCTTCTCCCTATAATTGGAGATCTTGCGATCTGTTTATACGAGATTTCAAATTTCTTCCTGTGATAAAGACGTCCAGCTTTCTATCCATCACATAAGTGATCGTCCTGGTAGTCGACGGCCCTCTGGAGTCTAGTGTATCACGATCTTAGAAATTCCTGCTGGATCCGTCCTCTTGATGTGGTCATCCAGAATCGTCTTCTCTGTCTACTCCACCTTACTATGTCATCAAATTTGCAGAATCTGCGAATCTCTTCGAATATTTGATATTTTAAAATTGAAACGTTTCTTGCTCGAAATCATTCAAATGTTTAGGAAGCAAGAGAAGTGTATCAGAAAGGAACAGTGCAGTTAGTTAGTTAGATATGTGTTAAATAAATACATATTTAAATCAAATAAAATTCTAACATTAACATTTTACAGGTAAAACCGGACAATTGTATCATTCTATTATATAATAATATATATTATTTCGTATTTTAATACGGTTTATTTTACGAAATATGTTGCCCGCATTCCTAAACAAAAAAGATATTTCAAGAAGTAAGTCCGAAGTTTTCAGTATTCAACCAATCATGATTTTGGGTTCTTCATAAAGAAAAGTAAAAAGTTATCCGATTTTCGGACCAATGTGATAGCAATATGACTTGTACAAGAACAATAAATTTTCTTCTTTGCCAGAATCAAAGTTTTTTTTTTAGAAATAAACCTTTCCTTTAGTGGAAAAGGGTTATAAGTAAAATATATCTCTTCAAAATTGAAATGTTACTCAATTGATAAAAGTTTTACCAGTTATGATACATTTTATTTAAAACAAACATTTGGTTACTGCGTTTTTAGAAAAACATGTAAGACAGTTAAGTGAAAGTTTATAATCTGAAATATATTTATTTATTATAGATTTACATATATTTTACTTATGCCTCTTAAGCTTTGATGTAAAACTTTGTTAGTCCTTATAAAGTTTTAGAGTAAAGGAAGTGTTGGGTGAATTACACGGGAAATAGAACAGGAAATCTCTGGGGGCTGAGCAGAGCAGGAGAGAATAATTACAGAGGCAAAGCTCTGAAAATACCTTAACAAGCACGGAGCTTTGTGAGAGTGCACCTGTTAGCGTACTGGTAAGTTCCCGCGTCGACCTTTCACTTGAAGTGTAAAGAAGAAATTAGTGAATGTAGAGTAAAAAACTAAAAGACAAATTTAGAAAAAATGTACCTACAATGCTTTGAAAGCAATAATCATTTTTAATGTTCCTGCAATTTACCCCTTGAAGTCACCAAAAATTGCAACTCCTCTTTCTTTTGTCATTGTGGTGGACCGACTTGAGTCATTTTAAAGTTCCTTAAGTTAAATAATACCACACGTAGAGCCTCCTTTTCGAGCCCGTTCTTGCCCCCGGATGCCCACGGAATACTCAACGAGAAAAAACTTTGCGATTTTATGATTTATATATTATAAATAAACTAGTAAATATTTTAATTTTTATTATTCAGAAGATGGTTCATATCCCGAAGAATATAATTTAAATTATTTTATATGAAGACAGACATTTCTTCAACGCATCTCTGGCGTGATAGTTTGTTGTTATAACATTAAAGTGATGACCTTCGCGCCCGAGTGGTAAGTGCTATTACTATCACACCGATGGTCCCGGATTCAATTCCCCGTGATGGCAGTGTGATTGTAACACTGTCTTTATTACGGTATAGAATTCACGGTAAAATAAAATGGAAAAAGAAAAACTACGTATCACATGTTAAGAGAATCAATATGATCGTTATACCCTTTACATCGATTTGGCTCGCGCTGTAATGATGTAAAGAGCGACTCGACAAAATATTATTATAAATAATAGTAATGTAATATTCGAGCAATGCCAAAAAGGTGAAACGTGTCAAATCGAAACGCAACGAGTGATCCATTATCTCCAATAAATTCCATTAAAAAAATTGTACAATTAAATCACATTTAATCAAAATAATCTTTTCGGTGGTAAAGTGTTGTGGTCATATATACTTATATATCTTACTCCCTAATATAAAAAAACATTATTTTTAGTTTTGTATTCTTAACTTCTCATATATATATTTTATTTATTTTCTGAAATTTATTTTGTTTCAATTTGTTTTGCCTTATTACTAATGTTCTTTTGATTTTCGTGCCTATAATTTACCTTTATAAAAGCCCTTGTGGCATATATAATATATATAAAGAAAAAAATAGCGACGGTGAGCAAGAAAGGTGTCTCCAAATGTGGTGTTTTTGAAACTATAACACGTAGATAAGATACTAGTTTTAATTTAGGATAATCCCAACAATATATAAAACTATATTTTCTTTGATGCAAAGAAGATGGTTTAATTCGGAGATAAACGTCATTATTCAAGCTACAATAAATAAATACATTTTGTAAGTTTTTAACACATATTTATTTATCCGGTGAAAGATTGGGGCTAACAAAAAATGTCAGTAAAACCAAATGGATGACATTCGGATGGCTTGACTACAGTGGGTCAGTATTGCATTTGAACGGCCGCAACGTTGAAAGGGTGGAAAAATTTAAATACCTCGGCAGCATACTAACACAATATCTTGACCCAGATGTAGAGATAAAATGCAGAATTGAGGCAGCAAGAGCTACGTTTAATAGAATGAAAACACTATTATGCAATGATAACATAAACTTTAAACTCCGTCAGAGAATGATCAAATCTATGTGTGGTCTGTTTTATTGTACGGATGTGAATCGTGGAGCTTGAAAGTTAACTCAATGAACAGACTGGAAGCATTTTAAATGTGTCTTTCTCGCCGAATGCTTAGAATTCCCTGGACAGACATGGTTACCAATACCGAAGTCCTGAGGCGAGCTAAAGTTGACAAGGAACTGTTATCAACTATCAAGGTTCGGAAGATTTTACATATGGGTCATATATTGCGTGGGACTTTCTCCAACTAATGTTGGAAGGAAAAATTGAAGGACGCCGAAGGCCCGGTAGGAGACAAATTTCCTGGCTGCGAAACGTGATAGAGTGGAAGTGTGGAGGAGCTGTTCCGAGCGGCGCAGGACAGGAACAGGTTTGCCGAGGTGATCGCCAACGTTGGGGGGACCCGACAGCATTTATTTTTTATTTTTTTTTATTTAATTTATTTTTTTAAAAACCCAATTGGGTTACATGGTTACATTTCTAGATCCTACCACTAATTATGTACTGCTTCAGACACTTCTTATATTGAGTTGTAGTGAGATTCCTTGTGTCTTTAGGTAGTTCATTGTAAAGTTTCAGTCCATTGTTCAATATCCTTGATTGTCCTGTCTTAGTTCGTGCAATCGGTAAGTGATATCTGTCACAATTCCTGGTCCAGTGTCTGTGTATGTCTGAATTTTTAGTTAATTTGTAGGTGCTGTCTGTTGGCTTTTCCATGGTCACTCTGTGTACAATTTTTAAGGTCTCATATTTGGTCAGGTCTGATATGTCCATTTGTTTAGTTTGTCTGTAAACTTGTATGGTTGGGGTATGGTAGTCAATGTTATATGCTAGTTTTATTATTTTATTTTGTTGTCTTTGGAGTCTGGAGATGTCCTTTTGGTTTCCTGTCCCCCAGAAGGGAATCATATATGTCAGTCGGCTTTTTACATACATGAAGAACAAGAAGAACCACATATTCTGAAATTAACTTAATATTCTCTCTGATCGGTGTCAAATCATTATACTAATTCTCTTGATGTGTTGTCCCTAGTGTGTGAATTCGACATGATAGATATAATACTTCAGACTATCGTTGATTGAACAGATATTGAATTTGAAACTGTCGATAGAATGTTATGAGTTAAGTACAAAATTGTTTTTCAATGAGGCATTGCGCTTGTTATCTAGTCAGGACATTTCAGAACACGTGTCTGTAGGATGAGACAGACGATCAGATCTTGTAACCCTTTATCTGGAATATGATGTTCGAGTGATGCCACTCGAACATCATATTCCAGATGTTAAATGTTTCTTAATATATCAAATCTCGAAAGCTTAACCTCATCACATAATAGATTAAATCACAATGTACATGGTAATACTTTCGTATAAAACACCACATTTTTGGTGTGGTATAATTCAAAATCATTTTTACAGAATTTTAAATGTTTTTACACGACTTTATTTTTGTTAAAACTCCCGCCGGAGCTTCGTCATTATACACGTGGCAGTCCAACAAACGTTTTCTTCGAATATTAAATATTTATCGTAGGATTTTATATCACCGTTTTAAAAAGAATAAATTAATTCATAGTTTTAAGATTTTTAAAGTATTTTCGTATGTTCAACAAAAATTGTATTTAAGTGATTATAGGTTGAATAACATATAATATTACAAGGGAAACAAAATATGTGAATTTTACATTTTGCTAAGATTTTGTGGTGAAAGTTTATTTTAAATTATGTTATAACATTTTTATAATTTTTGAAAATTTTAGAATTTCAAGTACTTTCCTATCATAATAATCAAGTTTTTCACATGCGCTAACAATATTTAGAGACATTTGATAATGCCTTAGAAGGGCGAAACATGTCATTCCCATAAAATATAATAAAACTTCTAGAAAACTGACGTTTTTTCTCGTATTAATAATATATAAAGGAGTTTGGGTAAGCGTATATTTAAAATAATATATTTTTGATCCTTGTTTGTTTTTATTATTATTAATTAATTCAAATGAAAACGTCTGTTTTCTAGAAGTTTTGATATCAAATGTCATTAGACAGGCGAAACATGTGTACCAAATAAAGTGGTTTAGATACAAATACTTACAGTTTATTATTATTTTATTAAATAATGTCACAAAAATTAAGTGCTTCATACGAATGTTTATAATTCTCATAAATTGTAAACATCATTATTCAAAAAAACATTCAAACAGTTATAATTACAATTGTCTGACTTATAGAGTTCACATTTTCTTCATCTTACTTCATCCATGACTTATTCTAATCTGCGATAATGTTATAACGATAGTGATATTGGAAAACGGTATACTCTAAAATATAAGGAGCAAACAATATAATACAATGGGAGCTTCTAGAATGACGTGATAATGGAAATGACAAGGAAGAGTTTGGGGAACCGAAATAATATTGGTTAATTACACCCATTGAACCCTATTTCCTCATTAACTTTAATGTATGATCAGATTTCTAAATATGATACTTGAGCTTAGTGGCTTAATGCAATAATGCGGAATTAATCGAATTACGAAGGTCGAATGAGATTGTAATTACGTATCAAAGAGGAATTCATTGTGTGAATAAACAAAACGTATCCATTGATAAAATTACATTGTTTTCTTGAATGAACGGGAAGTGAAAGGTCGTGGTGAGTTCTCGAAAAGTTTCGGTCATTTCCCATATTATTCTCTTAACAATCGAATCATCTTCTTCTTCTTCTGATTGTAGATCTTGCGATATGTTTATGCAGTATATCAATTTTCTTCCTGTGATGAAGACGACCAACCTTCTCTTCTCGGTGGTCGATGGCACTCTGGATTCTTGTGCATCACGATCTTAGCAATTCTTGCTGGATTCATTCTTTCGATGTAGTCCCTCCAGAATCGTCTTCTCTGCCTACTCCGTCTCACTATGTCTTCAATTTTGCAGGATTTGCGAATTTCTTCTTTGGGTATCCTATCTCTAAGAATTCTCCCCACAATAGGTCGCAATGATCTCATTTTTGCTACTCTTAAGAGATGTTTGATTCTGTTAGTGTCTGCTCTTGTTGCGATTCCGAAGTCATTTTGGGCCTGATGCATATTTTATAAATTCTAACTTTAACTCCACTAGCATATGGTTATTGTTCCAGATAGTGTCCCTCAGGCATCCGGAGATAACTGCTGCTTTATCAGTCTGTTTTTAACTTTATTATACAGATCGCTGCAACTACATATCTGCGCACCTAGAACTTCATGACCTGTTCTATGGGTTTATCTTCTACAACCAGTTTGCATCTGAGAGATTGTCTGGATATTGTTAGAAATTTTGTTTTGGCGACAGATATCATCATATTATACTTTCGAATTTCTGGTAATCTAATGATAGTATAGTAAAAATAACATTTTTCAAGCATGTAAATTATATGCAGTCGTAGATTAAGTTTTTTATTTCTTCAAAGCTTCTCAGTATGTACAATACATAATTATAATTGTAATAACACGCTTCTCTTTATAGATAAAAACATTAATATTATTTTTTTTAAAACATTAGTTATATTTATTACATGTTTGTAAATGCCTTAACAAGGCTAAATATTTATTCTTCTTCTTTTTCGATAGCTTTAGCGCCCATATAGAGCCTTGGCCTACAGTATTATTTGTCCTTCGCTTTGACCCTTCAACCTGACACTTCAAACAATTTCGCCCGATCTCTCCCAACTTCATCTTCTCATCGCAGCATTGGTCATCCAATTGGTCTTCTACTACCTGGGTGTCACTCCAGCATCCTTATATCATTCCAATGAAATATTATATAACATCTTGATTCGTATTCATTATTTGATAATACGTAAAATTTTCTGCAGGATTCAAGCAGGATAATATCAAAAACATTTTATTATGCTCTAGTAGGGCAAAACATGTCACTCTCATAAAATATAATAAAACCTCGAGGAAGCAATTTATTACTTCAAAATCGAATATGGGGTATAACATAATTTCTTCTATGTTTGCCATATTTTGTGTTGTAGATGTTTATTTCTCTTTTTCTTTTTTATATACGAGTACTTTGTATACACAACACATACATTAAAAAAATAAAATGACATTGACATATTTCGGACAACCAGTCCTTCTTCAGTGATACATATTATAAAGATACATATTCAAAATATTATAAAATTGTTTACATGATATAAAGATTTATGAATCTTTATAACATCTGTCAGATCATGTAAACAATTTTATAATATTTTAAATACATATGTATCTTTATAATATGAAACACTGAAAAAAGACTGGTTGTCCGAAACATGTCTATGTTATTTTAATTTTTTAATGTAAGTGTTGTATATACAAAGTATATAAAAAAGAAAAAGAGAAATATTACATGATTGTTTAAAAAACAAACACGTAAACATTATAGAGAAGATGGAAGTGTCTCACAAAATAGATGAGAACTACTAGAAATAAAGGCCAATTTCTACCAAAAGTTACAATACATTCCTCACAGCAGCCACAAGTTAAATTATTATTATCTCTTGACCTTAATTTACTAACGTAGGATTAGAAACAACAACAACCAACCATCACGCCGTTTCTCCAAAGGGGTAGGCAGAGTGAATAGACCGTCACACTACTCGATCCGTGAAAACGGGATAAACAATTTGGGAAACCCTAGTCTATAGGTCTACTCCTCTCATTTTCTCCCTCAGTATGGAATAATAAAAAAGAGGAAAGAACATTAATATCACATTCGCAAATTTATTGTATTTCATGCTTTATATTATAATTATTATTCCTCTCACCCCTGAATGTTGGTCCCGAGAAAGCAATTAAAATCGGAACATTTCTTTGAGATAACTTCAGATCGCAAATTTACTTAAATCAGATTCAAATAATTAATATTTCCCGAACAGTTTTAGTTGAATCATGGTTGTATCTAATTTAATTAGAAACAAAAGTTTTAATTGTACGCCCTTAAGATAGCATTATCGCTCTATCTCGCGCTTTTCATATTTTAATTAAAGTCTTTGGTCACACCTCGACCAGAAACATTTATACTCGTATATCGATTAGAATTATTCAAATCGAACGAAATTATTCAAACTTTCGTATGAAGCACTTAATTTGTGGTGTGACATTATTAAATAAAATAAAAATACACTTTAGTAATTTGTATTAACACCTCTTTATTTGTGAGAGAGTAAACTGTAGTTAACTCTCTCACTCTGACGAAGCTCCGGCGGGAGCGAAACCGGTTGGTGTTACCAAATAAAGTGGTGTTAATACAAATTACTAAAAGTGTATTATTATTTTATTTTAAGAAATTATTTAAATTAAATCATACTAAGTTAAAAGTTCTTAGTGAAATTAGCCTTAGCAGTTAGCCTTCACATTAATTTTTTTGTATGTGTCTTACAACGAACGAATATTTATGTTTTCGTTTTTTATCTTCAACTAATATTATATATGTGACCGGTTTCAATTGTAATCATGCTGGCCTCTCTTGGGAGGTCGACTCCCAGCTATCCCTCCATCTCTTTGGTGGTCTTCCGGGAGTACGGTAGCCGGCAGGAATCTGATGTGCCACAGCGTGTGGAATTCTGGTGGGGTCCATCCTCTGCGCGTGCGCATTTCAGTATCTTCTGCGTTGTCTGCCCCATCTCACGACATCTTTCACCTTGCAGATTTCGCGGATAGCCGTGTTCCTCACCCTACCTCGAAGAGTCTTTCCTGATAGCAACCTCAGCGTCCACATCTCTGCCAACCGCACTTTAGCCTTTGTACTTGTGGTAACCGCTCTGGTCTCAATGCTTTATGTCAGTATAGAATCATATTAAGTTATTTACACTCATTGGAAAGGAATAATTTATATTACACAATTTTAGAGTTTTGCTTAATATTTAAAGATTTTCTATTTGAACGCATTGTAAAAAAAATATGGTTTATTTTATTTATTTAATTTACTAATTTAAAAATATTTTAGTAAAAATCTTCATGAAATGTGTCATAAAAAGCTTGTTTAAGAAAACACTAAAAGTTTCTTGTATTTTCTATCTCCGATCATTTTGTTATTCTTAGCCACAGACATTTCAGATAAATTGTTTTGGAGCCTTTGACGTGTCTGAAAAAAGTCATAATTGCTCATAAATATCCTAAAATCACAATATCTTCTGCGTCATAATGGATTCGCAAAAATCCACGGCCATTTAATAGAGTCCTTTATATTTTTTGATGTTTTAGGCATTTGACGAGAGAAGTAAAAAAAAAAATTAATTTAAATAATTTATTTTGAGAATATCGAGAAATAACACGGTAAAACGTACCCTCATGGAAAGTATGTACCTATAAAATGCCACCTTGCATAACAACAGCAAGATGTCCAGTAAGTTCGACTCCCTGACGTCCTAGAGTAGTCCTCGTGATCCCGCAAGTCCTGAGCAATGTGATCACTGACCTTTCCGTCTGGGTCATAGCAGACAGGGAGAGGGCGTAAAGTGTATCTTCGGCGTCACAAAACCGAGACCCAGCAGCTAATGAAAGGTACCCTTACAGAAAATTCCTCCCAAAAAGACAACGGAAAATCACTACAGTAACACTTCAAAGAAAATTAGTCTGTCGAGAAAGCATTTGCCACAGTAATAGCCAACGTCAGAGAGCCTCTGATATGGCACTGTTAGAAGATAAGAAAGGACATTCAACCGTGAAATAAACTAAGTTTAAAATTATAATATAAACGCGACTGTTTAACTGGTTTTACAGATATTTTTATTTATATCAAAACTAGCTGCACCCAGCCAAGCATTGCCATAGCAATCCCAGTCTCCTATGCTTTTCAATTTAACTGACCCAGTCTAGTTAAATTGAAAAGAATGAAAATATCACACGTGAACAATATGTTAAATTTCACAATACTTGTGAGTACACAATATTTTTATTCTAAAAAAAACTCTTAGGCAAACTTTTTCCCTTCCTCGGTGAACCAAGGTTTTGGTTGTCCATATAAATGATTAATTTGTTTTCAATACATTTTATTTTAAAATTTAAATGTAATATTCACAATATTCAAAAATTCTTAAACTTTCACCGAAGAAATGTGAAAATATCACCAAGACTGACAATTGCTGAGCCCAACCCATTTAAGAAGATTAGTAATAGACTGTCATAATTTCTTCATATTAAAAAATCATTACCTTGGACTTATTCATATTCATCAGATCATTTCGCACCCCATACATACTATTCACCAGGACTTGTAGTTCATGTTCGTTGTCTGAAAGTAGGACAGCGTCATCCGCATACAAGAGACAGCTTACTGACACTCCGCTCATTTTGGCACCTACATCCAACCCTTTCAGCTCTTAAATAAAATATTATTGATATTTTTTTATGAATTTTGCGTATCGCTCTCAAAACAGTTTCAGATATATCAGATCGCTTGAAAAGATATATCAACCAAATAAAACGTCCGAAGTGCACCTGTTCCCGACAAGGTTTCATTGGCCCTCAGCGTGGTGCGGAGAGGGGCGAGTGAGCGGCTCACAATGCAAATGTTAATAAAATAAACATCAGATTACTCCGAAGCCATTTTAGCTCCGCTCCGAGATAAATCAACTCGTCTCGAATAATGTCAGCGGCACGTGAAATGTGACAACGAGCGGTGGAGGAGAAGGGAAATGATATATTACTCGCCATTTTACCCTCGACAGGTAGATTTCACAGGGTGCCTAAAAATCTTTGAAATTTTACTACAGAACAAATTATTTAATTCACACGGAATTTCATCGTTTTGGTACTGCCATAAATATTTATTTATCGTGATAGTTCTTTAGTTCACGCACTCTACGTAGATCTTATGGTATGCATTATTGTTTAATACGAATGAAAACGTTTGTTTTGTATAAATTTTATAACTGAACGTTTTATAGAAATTACATTGCCATAATTACATTGACATAATTACATTGACATTACATATAACGTCAAAGCAAGGGCAGACACAGCAAGGACCAACCAAGTTTTGAGGACTTCCGAGATGAAGACACTGAGGACGATAGCAGGCAAGACGCTGATAGATCACGTGAGAAACACCAGAATAAGAGAGATATGTGAGGTTGAGGATATTATAGGATGGAGCAGACAGACAGCGAAAAGGGGACTGGTACGGTCATGTTCAAAGAATGGACACCACCAGACTCCCCTGTATTGCACTACATAATCAACCTCATGCGACTCGTCCTGAGACCTCCTAAAAGATGGAAGGACAGCTGGGAGTCTAACTCAAACTGTCACTTGTCACTACGTTGTCACTCTAATCAAATTCAATTTATTAAAAAATTTCAACATTACAGAATAACACGTTACAGTTCGTTTATAATTACAATTAAAATAATAATAATAATAACAGCAATTTATAAATAAAGAGAATAAAGTAAGAATAGAAATGATAGAATAAAAACACAAGAATATTTAAACAAATATTTAGAAACAAAGAAGTAAAAATAAACAATAAGAATAACAAGCGAAGCAAAAATAAACTTAATACATTAAATAAGAGATAGATGCTTTCTAAGGGTAGCTTAACTATCGTGGAAGAGTCCACATCCGAAGAGATGCGGTTTAGAAGGATCATTGCCCTGCCCACGGGCATAACCATAGGTAGATTGGTTCTACACGGTGGCAGGTGAAATAATCTATGTTGCCTTTTTCGCAGATAATTGTCAGGGACAAACAAAGTCAAGTCATTTAAAATATCAGAGTTATGTATTCGATCACGAATCAGTTGAAATAAATTATCACCCAAATGGATAGTTCGTCTAATTTCTAATGATTGATAGTCCAGCATACCCAGCAAGAAATCAGTTGGGTACAGCCAGGGGTGATAACCGTTTTTTTAGAGGTACAAAAAACGTAAGAAGTTTTTCTGTACCCTTTCAATATGTTTCCAAACAATATACAATATTTGTGATGTGATTATGTGGTTATAATGTGATAATACAATGTTTCCAAAAAGTTATTCAAATTTGAATCCATAACACGAAAGTGATGAGGAATATAGAAGAAAATTTCATTCGTACTAATTATTAAATATGGAGTTTTATTTCATTGTTCAAGAAACAATAAAAAAGTATTCATTAAAAATTTATCGCATTTATAAAATTTAACTAACCAAATAATGATTTCTCCTACTCCTCGCGTGGCCTTCAAAACTTTGTTTGCATAATATTTTTAAATGCTAACTACATTTATCTGATATGTCATTATACGCCATCCTTAAAAAAACATTTATCCCGAATTCCAGGTATACACTATATAAAAATAATGCGTTAACACTGCGGAAATCCACGAAGACGTTTGTTTTATTATTTAAAATAATGTTTAGTTTTTATTTTAAGCTTATTTTCCTCAACATATTTCAAAGGTTTTGTTTGCACCTTCATCATGGAGTTTATCATTTGGAATATTTTTTTAAACAACATTTTAAATGTATACAAATACTTGTAGACGAATATTGGATTTTACCCATTGCGGGTTATCATTTTAAGGACTAATTGTATCTCAATAGAGACGAAGATGCAAATTGGAAACTGAATATGGTGGTCGAGACATTTACAGGACTTATGACCTATCATTGGTTGGGTTAAGCGCACGCTTTATGTAATACAACATTCCCCATTCCGCCCTTCTTACGACCACCACGTCTGAGAAATTTTTGGAAAATGTATATATGCTACAATGTAGGAGAACACTTCACATTTTTTAGTTCAATCTACACTAGCGCCATCTATTAAGATTGGATTAAGCATTAAGCAGAAGATCTTTATTAACGCAATGTGAAAGGCTATCGCCATTAACATATATTGCTAGATAACGCCTGGAGATGTCTCTACAATTTTTATCCTTTTTTTTCAATATTTTTCAACATTTTGAATGTATGCAAATACTTGTAGACGAATACTGGAATGATAATATATTTTTATTTCAATTTATTTGTTTTAAAAAAATGCACCAATGAAAGTTTGCAACCATCCGAAATATGTTTGTTAAAAATAAATAAAGTGTTATATCGTAACATAGTGTATTCGAATGTTATTTAAATATTAATTCTCTACACAAAGTGATGAGGAATATAGAGGAAACATTAATATTTAAACGGGGCAAGGACTTTAAGATCTCTGTGTGTATTCCTTGTCAAGGTATCAAGCATATTTCATTAAATATTAAAATAGCCGAAGTCCGAGCCGACCCAAATGGCGGCTGACCAAATGGCAGGTGGCGGGAAAATTGGCCAAATTCACGTGACTCTGTAATGAATAATGAATTATCATGGAAATGTGTAACTGAAGTGTGAGAATGAAACTGTAATAGAAATACCTCATTTATTGTTTCTTGAACAATGATGTAAAACTCCATCTACATATATAAATAAAAGGCGATGTGTGTTATTGTGTGCCCTAATATCTCCTAAAATAGGTAAAAGAACGTTAATTTTTAAGGTTAATTTTTTAGTCCGGCGGTTGTTCCTAGAATACATTTGATTCAAATCGGGTTATAATTAATATTAAAATTAAACAATTAATTGATAATTTTTGTAGGACAGGCGAATATAGATAGACTTTAATGATCGGACTCGTAGTCCAATGTTTAGAGTTCATATTTGTTTGAAGTTAGAGGTTAGAGATTTTAGTCTGACTTGCTCACGAATCGTAGTTCTATGAATTTGTGTATGGAATTCGCTTTACGCCAATGTCAGATGTAATTTTTCAGTCTTTTCGAGGTGAAATATGATATGATTATTAAATAGTTCTATACAAAAAATATCAGGAATTGGGCATCAAAAGAATTTGATAAACTTCCAATTGGAGGGATAGTAAACTCGCTAACTTTGCATAAAACATTCATTAATATATTTCTACTCCCGTCAGTAAATCATTTTATGTTTGTGTTGGCATTTAGTAATAAAATAAAATGCAACTTTAACAAGCTTTTTTCGATGAAATGTGAACAAATATATAATATTTAAAAGAACACTCAATCTAAGTAAATAACATTAATTTTTCGTTTAAGTTTTTTTTTAATTATCTTGTTCCATGTCCGCAATACAGAATTGATTATTAAGTAACGTTAGTTAAAGTATTAAGTAAGTTTATAAACTCGTTTTGAAATATAGATACGATAAAAAAATACGGCGCAAGTCTTCAACAAAAGAGACGAAATTAAGAAATAAGCCAGATAATAAGTTGCCGACATCATGGATCGAACAGCTAAATTGAAGAAGTAATGGGCTAGACAAATACCCAGACAGGGCAGTGTACTAGAAAGATATCCAGAATGCTCCAATGGAGGCCTTGGACAAAGAAAAGGAGTATCAGGAGGCCATCTAAAACATGGACTGACGGCATTGCCGAATAGCTGGAACGACCCGGAAGGAAGTAACAAGACAGGGACGAATGTAGAAAAATGGAAAGGGCCTTTATCCAGCAGTGGAGGGCAGAAAATACTCTCTCCTACAAACTCATATCTTACCTATGTGTTTAATTTGTTGAAAAGTTTTTTCATATAAAAATACAAAGCCTTCTAGGCCTTAAAAAGAGCATTTGAAGAAATTGCATGCTGATAAAAATGACATACGAGTATGTGAAGAAGAACAGATGAAATGACTAGAGGCGTTAAAGAATCCTTATGTGATTATTTAATTTTAAAAAAATACATTCACCTCTATTAACTCACTACTTGTTGCATTGTACTCGTAATGGGTACCAGGATCATATTGACAATACTATTTTTTAAAACATTTTAATGGGTGGTGCAATAAACATTATTACAGTAAAAACGGTTTATAGAATCTAAAAATGTCATGCTTAAAAACTATCCACACATCTTCTTAGTCATTCTGCTATCCTGATACCAAGATTTGATTTTAATACTTTTTGTATGAAGAAATTGTGCATTTTCAACTTTATTAAATTAAAATTTATAAAATCGTGAAAACCAAATTTCGGAATTCGAAGTTAAAGTTGAAATATTCATTTTTACTACAAAGCAGAAATCCCAAATTCTCCATACAAAAATATGTTTTGAAAATAATATTAAGCACCAGGAGTTCATAACGTGCTAGGAGGTATCGGAAGTTAAAACAAATTAGTAATTTTATATCAAAAATACTATTTGTTTCTTTCATATGAGAGTGAGCAAGACAAGTAGCAATTGGGATTTCATGCTTTCATTTCAGAAATCCAAAATTCTCCATACAAAATTATGTTTTGAAAATATTATGAACCAGGAGTTGATGGCGTGCTAGGAGGTATCGGAGGTTAAAATATATTAGTAATTTTATATCTAAAATACTATTCGTTTCTTTCATAAATACAAATGAAAGTGAGCAAGACAAGTAGCAATTGGGATTTCTTGCTTCAAACTACCCACATCCTTGGCCATTCTGCTGTCCTGATACATAGATTTCACTTTTAAACTTTTTGTTTGGAGAAATTGGGCGAAATTGGGCGAAAAAATTTTAAAATTAAAAATTATAGAATCGGGAAAACCAAATTTCGGAATTCGAAGTTTAAGTTGAAATATTTCTTTTTACAAAACAGAAATCCCAAATTCTCCATACAAAATTAGGTTTTAAATATATAAAGCACCAGGAGTTCATGACGTGCTAAGAGGTATCGAACGTTATAACATATTAGTAATTTTGCATAAAAAACCCAAAGATGTTTTGTGTTTCTTTCATGCGTATGAGAGTGAGCAAGATAAGTAGCATTTGGAATTTCAAGTTTCAAACTACCCGCATATCTCTTTGGGCATTCTGTTGTCCTGACGCGAAGATTTCATTTTAAAGCATTTTGTATGGAGAAATAGTGCGTTATTAAATTTATTCAATTAAAAATTATAAAATCGTGAAAACCAAATTTCGGAATTCGAAATATATTTTTTCAATGCATTCGAACTACTCACATATTATCTTCTTGGCCATTCTACTATCCTGATACATAGATTTAATTTTAAAACTTTTTGTATGGGGATTTGTGCGTTTTTCAACATTATTAAATTAAAAATTATAAAATCGTGATAACAAAATTTCGGAATTCGAAGTTTGAGTCCGAAACATATTTTTTTTCAATGCAGAAATCCCAAATTCTCCATTCAAAATTATGTTTTGAAAATATTAAGCACCAGGAGTTTACGGCATGCTAGGAGGTATCGGACGTAAAAACATATTAGTAATTTTATAGAAAAAATATCGAAGGTACTGTTTATTTCATTCATATGTATGAGATTTCATACTTCAAACTACCCACTTTATCTTCTTGGCTACTCTGCTATCCTGATACCAAGATTTCATTTTAAATATTTTTGTATGGAGATTTTTAAGTTTTTTCAAACTTAATTAATTAAGTTAAAATTTATAAAATCGTGAAAAGGAATTTCGGCATTCGATTAACTCTTTTTTTTCAAAGCAGAAAACCCTAAACTCTCCATACAAAATTATGATTTGAAAATTTTAAGCACCGAGAGTTCAAGGCATACTAGGATGTATCGGACGTTCAAAAATGTAAGTAAATTTACATAAAAACTTTGTTTACTTTGTTTCTTTAGACTATTTGTCTCTTTCATACGTATAGGAAGTGACCAAGATAAGTAGTATTTGGGATTTCATACTTCAAACTACCCACATATCTTTTTGGCCATTCTGTTATCCTGATACCGAGATTTTATTTAAAAAATTATTGTATGGAGATTTTTGCGTTTTTCAACTTTATTAAATTAATAATTATAAAATTGTGAATTTCGGAATACGGAATTTATTCGGGTTGAAATTTTTTTTTTTTTTTTGCAGATAACCAAAATTCTCCATACAAAATTATGTTTTGAAAATTTTAAGCACCAGGAGTTCATGGCGTGCTAGGAGGTATCGGACGTTAAAACATATTAGTTATTTTATATCAAATATACCGAAGGTATTATTTGTTTCTTTCATGCATATGAGAAGTGAGCAAGATAAGTGACATTTGAAATTTCATACATTAAACTACCCACATATCGCACGTTGAAAACAAAAGTGACACTATACAAAAATCTCAATTTTTCAGTACGGTCATTTAAAGTTTTATGATTTTTGTGAGGTCAATAACTTGACTGTGAGTTGAAAGATATCTAATGTTTTTGTTTTGTATTTTAGTTCAGATATTATTCTATCAGAATATAGTTTTTTTTTAATAAGTAGGTTTGGCAAAAAAAAAATATTAAAAAAAAGTTCAGCATAGTGCCACTTTTGTTCTTACTTTGTCAACTATTGTTTTGCTTAGTGCCCTATACGACCCCTAAATAATAATCTACCTTATTAATTAAATCAATGAAAAACATAGAAATAAGACAAATTAATGTAAGAATAATAATAAAAAAAACTATTTATTTGGCTGCTTAACCATTAAACTATTACAAAATTACTTTATTCAAATAAACTTATACATAGGTACAAAAAAAACTTAAGAAATATTTTAAAGGTTTTTTAAAGAACAAAAAAAAAATTCAAATACTTAATTATCAGGCGCATTATTTAAAAATCGACAAAAATAACAAATATAGTCTGTATTATAAAAAAAAACACAACAAAAAAAATTGAGGTAAGGTCGTCAGTCTTTTTGTGTACTTTGAGAGTGCCAAACTCTTAACATAACACTTATGCACTTAAAAGCGTTTCAAATTTAGTTGAAAATGCTATCATAATAGGAACTATAGTACTTTGGAATCAAGCCTGCATCTATGAGGCTGGGTAGATGTACATGCCAATGATGAGCTGATTTTTCTGCTGGCCACAGCAGTTATTCGAATAGAAAACTATGTCAAGATCGTCACTAGCAACTGAAGCCTTTTTTTGCAAAAACTTCAAAACACAGCTCCCTATTTCGTTTGCTCCACGATTTCCTTGAGATTCATCCCAAAAGTAGCATTCGGTTTTGTCAGATTTTAGTTCTGAGATGGTAAAGTTAAAACAGTTTATTTAAGACTTATAATAATAAGTCAATACTTCACCTTTTGGGACTGGCATTACTGCTTGCAAGTCATAGCATGTAACGAAAACACTTTTTCTTTATCGCTTGCCTTTTCTTCTCGGCTTCTTTCTTTCTCTTTTTAATGTTTTTCATAATCTTCCTCCAGAGCTTCCCTTTGAGAACCAATAGACAACTTGTAAATTGTGGATTGTTCGCATTGGTCTTTCTTGGGCACAAATAAAGCAAGCTCCAATAACCCAAGGTAATCCATTCTTTTTGCAGTCTTTTTTATAGTCTTAATATAGGTCTACCACAGTTTTTACTCCAACTATGAATTCTCTGGTGGTTTGTTGACGAAAGTGATGACTTTCGATACGCGGAATGCTGTTTATATGACTTTTAACTCTTTCAATCAAATAATCTACCAATTGTTTATGCTTCTGATGCTTTCTTCTCCTTTCTCCTTCTATTACACCAGTTAATTCACCTTTCTTTTGCAAAACAGTCCTGATACAGCTGTCAGTAATATCCGAAGTATTCTTGAAGAAATTTTTACCGACTCTAATTTTGGTGCCGTTGACTTAGTGAAAAGCGTTTTTTGGATTTCTAGTGGAATTATTTTTTTTGTATTGATATTTGGGGGTTATGTTTTCAATATTAAGAGTAATGTACTCTCTTTGTCTTTCAATTGAAGCCGTGTCCCAGTAACTTTCAAATAGTTTTTGTATAAATATTTCTGATACTTTTTCTAAGCATTTTAGCTAACAACTTTGTTTGAAAAGTCTATCTGGAAAAACCTTTTTGGCATTAAACACATAGTGCTGTTTATTGGTAACCTCACACAATTGAGGTCATTACCTTACGCAATAAGCGGCACTATTCAAAATATGTCATTGTTGGATTCACTTATTTATAATTAATTCACGAAAAGTTACGACAAAACCGACACTAAACAAAATGTGTCACTTTTGCACTTACGAACAAGCACAAAACCTAGAAGTATGAAGTGACACATGCTGACATCAAACCATATCTAAGTGAGATATTAGGAAGCGGATCTTTGGAGACGACGTAGTTTTTTCGGTAGATTCTAAATCTAGCTCTAACTCAATATCACAAATTTTCGTTTAGTGTCACTTTTGTTTTCAGCGTGCGAATCTCCTTGACCATTCTGCTGTCCTGATACATAGATTTCATTTTAAAACTTTTTGTATGGAGAAATTTAGCGTTTTTCAACTTTTTAAAATTAAAATTTATAAAATCGTGAAAACTAAATTTCGGAATTCGAAGTTTAAGTTGAAATATATCTTTTTATAATGTAGAAATCTCAAATTCTCCATACAAAATTATGTTTTGATAATATCAAGCACCAGGAGCTCATGGCGTGCTAGAAGGTATCGAACGTTATAACATATTAGTAATTTTGCATAAAAAAACCAAAGATTTTTTTCGTTTCTTTCATGCGTATGAGAGTGAGGAAGATAAGTAGCATTAGGAATTTCATGCTTCAAACTACCCATATTTCTCTTTGGGCATTCTGCTATCCTGATACCAAGATTTCATTTTAAAACATTTTGTATGGTGAAATAATGCGTTTTTCAACTTTATTAAATTAAAATTTATAAAATCGGGAAAACCAAATTTAGGGATTCGAAGATTATTTTCGTTTCATTCATTCATATGAGAGTAAGCAAGACATGTAGCATTTGGGTGGAACAAATTGACAATAATATTTTTTTATAACATTTGAATGGGCGGTGCAATAAATAATACAGTTTAGACGGTTTTAAGAATCGATAAAAATCATGCTTCAAACTAACCCACATATCTTCTTGGCCATTCTGCTATCCTGATACCAAGATTTCATTTTAAAACAAATTGTATGTAGAAATTGTGCATTTTCGACTTTATTGAATTAAAAATTATAAAATCGTGAAAAACAAATTTCGGAATTCAAAGTTGAGTTAAAAAAAATTTTTTCAACGCAGAAATCCCAAATTCTCCATACAACGTGGCATTTTGACACAACGTGGCATTCGAATCCGTGGGTGTTTTTATATACTCTTCTTCTTTTAGAAAAAAACGATTGCTTTCGAATTTTGATATTTACCGATTGCTTTTACATTTTGACACAACGTTGAAGTCGAATACGTGCGTGTTGTTATATACTCTTTCAGAAAAATAATTTCTTTGTAATTTTGTTATTAGCCGATCGCTTTGTAATTTTGGCACAACGTTGCATTCGAGTTTGCGCGTGATTGTATACTCTTGGACTTGGATCTTCTGGCTTACAGAGGTTCAGCTCATGTGGCTATTCCTCTTACGTCTGATGGGAACATTGTTGGAAGGTGATTTGGTGGGTTGTTAGTTTATTCGGGTTCATGATTTGTGTGGCCCGGAGTGTTCCTCTGAAGGAGA
Organism: Lepidostoma basale; assembly: GCA_022606425.2. Classification (NCBI taxonomy): domain Eukaryota; kingdom Metazoa; phylum Arthropoda; class Insecta; order Trichoptera; family Lepidostomatidae; genus Lepidostoma; species Lepidostoma basale. The sequence continues at coordinate 337,663 of JAHDVF020001016.1, forward strand.
ATCGATTTTGGGCGCTTGTGGCGGCTGGAAGTGTTTGGGTCGTAATTAGAGAGGTCTTTTATTGTGGGGTTGGGATGTGAAGGGAGTCCTATGTAAAAACGTTCGGCAAGTTTCAGAATGAATTCATCTATCATCGGGATTCCCGATTCTAGGTGCAGTTGTGTAATCCTGGTCCATGAAGGCGCACCAAGCGATAAACGGATAGCCTTATTTTGCAGGATTTGGAGTTTTTGTATGTGACTCGAAGCTGCATAGTCCCAGATTGGGGCTGCATAAGTGAAGATCGGCCTTATAACCGTTTTGTATATCAGGAGTTTATTGTCGATGCTTAGTTTACTGTTTCTAGCTAACATTGGGTAGAGGGCTGAGATTGCTTTTGACGCGGCTTTGACTTTATTTGTAATGTGTGGCCTCCATGTCAGCTTAGAATCCAAGGTAACCCCAAGGTATTTGATTGTTTTGGTCCAAGGAACGTCTTGGCCGAACATTTTTATGTTGGGAATGTTTGGAGGAATGTGTCTTTTACTGAAAAGGGTCGCTGCGCTTTTACTCGGATTGATGGTAATGCGCCAGTTTCTGCACCACACCTCTAGCACATCGGCCTGTTTTTGCACCCTGCGGGTCGCGAGAAGCGGCCTTTTAGCACTGGAGATGATGCCCGTATCGTCAGCGAATTGGGCAATGTGGGTGATTGTATACTCTATTTCTTCTGCTTCTTTGAGAAAAAAAACGATTAAATTTTGACTAGCGTAATTTTTTTTACTTACTCCACTTTAACAGTAAAAACGCCATCTATTAAACTTATATGTAACAGCAACATAATCAATGGTCGTTGCGGATTTATCAAATCATTTTTCATGTTTATGTTTGCATTGTGGTAATTTTCACCGATTGCTTTGAAATTTTGACACAGCATTGCATTCAAATATATGCTTGTTTTTACTCTGGATAAAATAAGCACATAGTTCCAGACTGGAATATTCCTTAATTCTTCACATATTCATTCTTGGGGGGTGTGCCGGTTTGGGTACGATATTTGGACCTGACCCAGTCAGTAGAGAGGAGTGTGGAGGGTTCAGGGTGGCCATGGATAGAGGCCGAGGTCTCGGGTGGGGAACATTGAACTACCATCCGGAACCATTTTCTATTTAACCAGCTTGTATTAAAAAATTGATACGAATGAAAACGTCTATTTTCAAGAAGATTTTTTATATCTTATATGAATGATTTATTTCGCCTGTCTAAAGCATTATTCGATGTCCATACATTCGGTAACGCGTCCGACATTTGATAATGCCTCCGACATTTGATAATGCCTTTGACAGGCGAAAAATGTCATTCACATAAAATACAAGAAAACTTTTAGAAAACAAACGTTTTCATTCGCATTTATTTTATAATATTATTCATTACATAAAATGAAACTCAACGAATGTTCTTATCATAATATTTAGCAGGTTAGTTACCGTAATAGTATACAGATAAAGGTACAATGAAAGACTGGTCTGTCTGTCGTCTGGACCAGAGTGGACTAGTAAGTCAATGTTAGCCAACTTGGCGAAATTGCTTTGCTGTCGAAATAAAGACAAAATTGGACATAGTTATATAATATCCCTTTAATTTATTTATTGTTTCTTGAACAATGATGTAAAACTCCATATTAAATAATTAATATGAATGAAAACGTTCGTTTTCTAGAATTTGTATTATATTTTATGGGAACGACAAGTTTCGCCTTTCTAAGGTATTATCAAACGTTGCCGCCACTTTTGATAATGCCTTAGAAGGGCGAAACATGTATTTCCCATGAAATATAATAAAATTTCTAGAAAACTGACGTTTTCATTCATATTAATCTTTTTAAATTAATTATAATCTCGTACTATTTTTAATTCGTATATTTGAAATATTAATTTAGTTTCGTAAAATCGCATTGAAATACCTAGTAAACATATGAAAATATTATCTAATTTACGATGCCTATAGGCGAAATCGCGACAGAATTTGCAAGGTTTCGTCATATCTCGGCTGAGATTAAGGGTGAATACAAGAAAAGCACGTGTCTTATATCTGATCATATATCCTACCTCAACTGTCAAGTGTAATCTCTAACCCGAGGCTTCAAAGAAAAGCTTACAGCGAGGCTTGAATACGCCAGCGACAGTACTAAATACTTGAATACGTAATATAATATAACAAATAGAATTATTGCTTGTGCACTTTTATAAAACACAAGTCGTTTGAAATAAGTATAAAATGTTAACGAAATAATTAAAAATGGTGACCATCATAGCAGAGTGGCAAAGTATATCCTTGGTTCCATTCCTGGCGATGGCAGTGTGATTGCCACATTGTTTTTATTCTGGTGTAGAATTTACGTGATAATAAAATGGCGGTAAATTAGGTACCAATCACATGTCATGAGAGTCAATATAATACCCCAAAACTAATCGTGCACTGATTGGGTTCAAACGACCTGTTGTATACTATATAAAATAAATGTTTAAACTATTGAAGATTTAATTTAATGTCCGGGTTTGGTCGATCATCGTCATTAAGGGCAGTATTTCTGCCGAATCATAAAATTGGAGAGTGAAATAAATAAAAATTATAATAATATTCCCCATAATTTTGTGTGGTGAATTCACATTTGTATACATATTTTTTAAATATTATTATTATTAATTTTGTTAAATAGTTATTTCCATAATTTTAGCCCGAGCTAAATGTGGGTAAATGTATTATAAATAGTGGGGGAAAAGAACCTAAAAAGAAATATTCACAGAATCATGTGAACAGAAATATGACAGTTATCTCTTTGCAGCTCTTATTGTAAGGGTTTTTAAGACTTAGCTATAACTGCATCAAAAGAGGTATTTTTCTCTATATTACATATTCAAATATATTTTTTGTGAAAATACAATGTTATTAAAAAAAATATTCATATAAACAAATAATCATTTTTTCATGTATGGTAATTCGTTAACGTGACTTATGTATACTTTTAAGATAGAAATCGTGATTTTCTATTTTAACAAACATTACACACTACTTAACCATCATGCCGTCCCTCATAAGGGGTAGGCAGAAATATTGAACTGCCACAATGAACTTTCCTGACGTATTTCTCGCTTTTTCAAAAATTATATATCGATTTCTCCAACTCCTCACGTGGCCAACATTTCTTATTTGAATGATTTCATCGTGCTACGTTTTCCTCAATTTTCCTCTACTTCTAGTTCCGTCCTTTACATATACAACATTGTTGTAACAAACATTGATAATACGTTTTAATGTTTTGTAAATTATTTGCTCAGAGATTATTATCAGAGGTGGAATTAATATACAATTCAGAATAATATTTTTACCAGGTGATATTCGTTAAAAAATAACAAAAATAACTAACTAACCATTACGCCTTCTCTCCGAAGGGGTAGGCAGAAAGAATGGACTGCCACACTTTTCTTTCCTGACATTTTTCTCTCGCTTCCTCAACATCCATACATCGTGTAATGCACGCGCGTCGATTTCTCTGACTCCTCACGTGGCCGACATTCAATATTTGATTAATTTGATCGTGCCACGTTTTCATCGGTCTTCCTCTATTTCTAGTTCCATTTACATCGTTAACATATTTTTTTTATCATTATTTATTCAACAATTATTTTCCATGTGTCCAAACCATCTTAATGATCCTTTCATTATTTTTTTCATAACACCATCATTCGCACCGCATTCACTTCTTTTATTTTCATTTGACACTCTATCATACACAGAGTATCCACACATTCGTCTAAGAGATCTCATTTCTACTGCATATATTCTACTTTCATCCTTCTTTTGCCAGTTCTATGAATACATACCAGTTCTTCCATACATAAGGGTCGGTACAAGAACACTATTCTGCACTGCCATTTTAGCTTTTATGGATATAACAATATAAAAAAGCATATTAAAAAAAACCACGTGCCGCAAACGGTATGTCTGTGGTTATATACACGAACGCCAGGTATACAAGGAACAGTGATAAGCCGGAGATAACTGAAGCAGCTTTCAGAAACATAGTTCCTTCCCACCTATACATACACGTGAAGGGATGTAACGGAGGTTTTCATTATTTCACTATAAAAATATTTCGTACAAGTTATACTTTCATGATGTGTAAAAATATGTGTTAAGTATATTTCTAGAAGTTTTCTTTTAAATATATATTTTATGGGAATGACTTTTTTTACCCTCTAAGACATCAGATGCAAGGCAAAACATATCATTTACGTATTCAAACAAACGTTTAATTTATGAAATAGATTTATCATAGGTACATTGTATTCAAATAAATGCTTCTTTATTTTAACCCCAGTTGACAGGAAAAAGAAAAATATACCTATAATACATGTAAAAACGTAATAAGTTATTTTTATATAAAAACGCTAACCCTCACCAAGTCGACCATAAGTAGACTCCGTGTAGCACAGAGGAAACACGAAAGAGCCATGCTACACGTAAGACTCTTAGACCGGATAAGAAATACTGAAATACGTAGAAGGTCGGGAGTAACAGATGTCGTCGCAAGGGTTGGGAAGCTTAAATGGTCATTTGCGGGACATGTTGCCAGATTGGCATGATGGACCAGAAGAGTGGTAGAGTGGAGACCCCGCGAAGACAAACGAAACAGAGGGAGACCCCCCACACGATGGTCCGATGACATTAGAAGAATTGCTGGCGATTGGATGCAAGGATGCAGAAGTATGGGAGATTCCTATGTCCGGCAGTGGACGACAATAGCTGTCTAAGTAAGTAAGTAAGATATAAAAATAACTCTAAGAAGTTGCGAAAGGAATACCAGAATAAGATAGATAGGTGAAGCTAAGGATATAATAATATGGCAATAAGTAGACAGCAACTGGTAAAGTCACGTTTAAAGAATTGACACCACCAGACTCCCCTATATTGCACTTCATAATCAGCCTCACGCGTCTCACTCTCACGTTTTCGTGAAAGACCAGCTAAAAGTTATAAAGATATCTGGGAATCCACTTCACAGACGAAACAATTCTCTGGAGAACAGACCACACAGGTCTATAAGAAGCAAAAAGAAGATGATTTTAAAAAATAACAAATAATGTTTTAACTGAACATTATTTTTCTTATTGCCTCAGCATCAGCTCTAGGGGCGCCAAATTGAACAGCCCTTTTCTCACGAGAAACTTTGAGAAAGCTATACTCATCTCATGAGCTTGTAATATATATTCCTTCATTTATCAATATTGATATTTAAGTTTAAAAAAATTGTTTTTACACATCATCGTTTAATAATGCCTAAATAAGGAAGAAACTGTTACATTGTCCAAACAAAATGCTGAGAAACTACGAGTTACCCAAAGAGCCATGTTAGGAATAAGCCTAAGAGACAGAGTCAGAAACGATACGGTGAGAGAAAAAACAAAGGTTACTGACAACATCCACCGGGTGGCGACTCTAAAATGTCATGAGCAGGACGACGAAGAGAAGTACAGGACGACCGCAACTACGGTGGGAGGATGATCTGATCAGACACGTCGGAATAACCTGGATACAGTCTGCACAGGACAGAGTGACATGGAAGCGAATGGAGGAGGCCTTTGTCCAGGAGTGGACGGGAATAGGATAAGGAAGAAGAAGAAGAAGAAATAAGGCGATACATATCATTCCCAAAAAATATAATAAAACTATAGAACTGTCTTCTCATTATTTAATATGGAGTTATACATGATTGTTCAAGAAACAATAAATATTTCCCTGGCGTTCGTAATAACGAAAGGTCCGTGGATGAAAAAAATTAGGAACCACAGATCTAAAGTCAATCTAAATATTCCTAAAAAACTAATTCTTATTATTAAGAGTATCCATATTGAAGAATTACCTTCCCGCTTTCTGGAGTATGGTCCTGAGGCTCTGCACGAGGAGGGCAATGTGACAGGCGCAGGCCGCCGCCCACAGGGCCGCCAAGGGCGCGGGGCCCATCGCCCTGGCAGCGGCGCCCAGTCGCCCTGATCCGGCCCCTGCGCGTCCACTCCGCCCGCCACGCCACGTGTGGATTGAGGCCGCTAAAATGTTAATACCAATCAGTTTTACTAATACCTTTCAAGAAACTTACCCACCAATAATGAAGCATTTGAAAGTTTGACCACAAAAACAAATTTTCTCACAAGCTTCGAGCATTTTAAATGGGTCCTATCACAAATTTAGTCACTTCAATTTTGATTTTACAGAAAATTAGAGTTCTAATGGTTGATAAGAAGTGATGTAGACATATATTGCGTGGAATGTTGTATTACATAAAGCGATCGCTTAACCCAACCAATGACAGGTCATAAGTCCTGTGAACCCCTCGACCACCATATTCTGTTTGAAAAAAAAACAGTTTACATCTTCGTCTCTATTGAGATACAATTAATCCTTAAAAATGATAAAAATGATGATAAAATCCCGCAATGGGTTAAATCCAGTATTTGTCTAGAAGTATTTGTAAACATTCAAAATTTTATATATTGCTAGAATAATAATACAAATTAAATGATAAAATCAAATAAAATCAGCTTATTTTCTCAAAGATATTACAAACAAATACTATAGGTAGTTTAAGACATCTATTGATAATAGGTAAAATATTAGGTGTATAACTTTGCTTCCGCCGTTTTTTTTCGAAATTCGAGGCTTTATCGGTAAAAAACTGGTTATACATTTATGATTCAAAGTATTGTCCATCGCTGGCCACTACTTTCTCCCATCTTTCGGGCAGCATACGAATCCCTTCTTCTTCTTCTTCTTCTTCTTTTGATAGATCTGACGATCTGTGACACAGAAATCATATCTCGTCGGATGATGAGATCCAGCTGTCCCTCCATCTCTTAGGCGGTCTTCCAGGTGGGCGATGTCCGGAAGGGATTTCATAGGCGGCTGTATACGCGAGTCTGTCACCATCCATTCGGGCTACATGGTCCCTCCAGTATCTTCTTCTGGATCTACTCCACTGAACGATATCCTCTATTTCGCAGGTTTTCCTTATGTCTGCGTTGCGGACACGATCTCGGAGGGTTTTTCCAGTAATTGATCTTAGGACCTTCATCTCCGATGTTCTAAGTAGTCCCTTGGTTCGCACAGTGTCAGCCCGCGTCTCTACAGCGTACGTCATGATGGGTCGCACGCATGTTTTGTATATTCTGATCTTGCTGTCGATACGCATGTGCTTGTTTTTCCAGACCAGATTCTTCAGGCATCCTGACACGGCAGAGGCTTTACTGACTTGTTCACGTACTTCGGTATAAAGGTCACTTTGGCTGCAGATCTCCACTCCCAAATACCTGAAACTCATCACCTGCTCCACAGGTATATCATCAACAGTCAGTTTACATCTTGCAGGTTGCCTAGATATAGTGAGACTTTTTGTTTTGTTGACTGATATAGCCATATTTAGCCTTTGGGATACTGTGTGGAATTTGTACAACATTCTTTGCAGGTCATCTTCAGACTCTGCTATTAATGCGGCATCGTCCGCATAGCAAATGACAATCACAGTTTTACTGCCCATTTTATAACCTAGTCCCAGGCCAGCTACCTCTTCTATAATTTTGTCCATAATAAGATTGAACAGAAAGGGGCTCAAACTATCTCCCTGTCTTATACCATTGCTTGTAGGAATTTCCCTAGACAGTTCATTGTCAACCGAATCCCGCGTTGAAAAAACTGGTCATCTTTTGAAGCGATCCACGAATCGATCCAATTTTTTACTTCTTCATAAGACCGGAAGTGCTGGTCAGCTAGGCCGTGTGCCATTGATCGAAACAAGTGATAGTCCGAGGAAGCAACGTCTGGAGAATACGGCGGGTGGGGTAGGACTTCCCATTTCAAAGTTTCCAAGTATGTCTTGACCACTTTCGCACCATGGGGTCGAGCATTGTCATGCTGTAAAATCACTTTATCATGTCTCTCGTTGTATTGCGGCCGTTTGTCTTTCAATGCTCGGCTCAAACGCATTAATTGCGTTCGATAACGATCGCCTGTGATTGTTTCAGTTCGTTTTAACAACTCATAATACACTACGCCGAGCTGGTCCCACCAAATACTGAGCATAACCTTGGAACCGTGAATATTCGTTTTGGCCGTCGACGTGGAAGCATGGCCGGGATATCCCCATGATTTTCTGCGCTTGGGATTATCGTAATGAACCCATTTCTCGTCCCCAGTCACAATGCGATGCAGAAATCCCTTCCGTCTTTGCCTTGCAAGCAGCTGTTCACAAACACACAAACGCCGTTCAACATCTCTCGGCTTCAACTCGTACGGCACCCAATTTCCTTGTTTCTGAATCATTCTCATGACTTTCAGGCGTTTTGAAATGGCTGGTTGCGTCACTCCCAATGATCCTGCCAATTCTTTTTGCGTTTGACACGAGTCTTGATCAAGTAATGCCTCCAATTCTGCATCTTCGAAAACCTTCTCTCTTCCACCGCCATGCTGGTCTTCGACGTTAAAATCACCGTTCTTGAAGCGTTGAAACCACTCTCGGCACGTTCTTTCACTAATAGCGGCCTCACCATAGGTATTTGAGAGCATTCGATGAGCCTCAGCCGCAGATTTCTTCATATTAAAGCATACAATTAAAACCTCCCGCAAATGACGAGAATTTGGCTCGTAAGCTGACATGTTTAATTGGGAATAACTTTATTATGCAGACACAAATCGACTAATATTTCGATGGCGTTATGTTTACAAATACTTAAGCTTATTGTTTATATCTATATTATATCTATGATCTATTTATTCCAACTACCACTTACCGCTACTGCCATCTATTGCAAAACGGCGGAAGCAAAGTTATACACCTAATATAATAAATAAATAATACCAGGAACGCATGAAAGATGGTTGGACATTAGGAATACATGATTCTCTCCAAAGTCAAGAGTATTTGTCTTCTGAAAGTACTTTCACGAATATGAAAGACATCGCGATCATGTTCAGCAGTTTGATTGCTCTCCCCACCGACATTACCATAGGCAGGTTGGTTCTGCATGCTGGGAGATAAAACAGCCTGTGCTGACGCTGCCAAAGATAACCATCCGAAACATAAAGATGGATAGTCTCCGAGACGAAGGATTTCTCAAGAATCCCCTGATAAATCTGAAGAAATGGGTAAGTGTGCACCCATTCCTTCTTATATGTAAACTATTGGTCCCCAGCATGCTCAAGAGGAATGCAGTGGGATAAAGCCACGGATAGCTATCAAACTCCCTCATGTAGAGATATCTCAGAAATCTTTTTTGAACCCTCTCTAACATGAGCGAGTATAAATGATAAACCCCGTTTTCGGGGTATGTTTTGTGCGTGCATTGAGACATGTTTTAAATCTAATAATCTAAAATCTGATATTCGCCATCGTTTAGAAAATAACATTATTTACAAATATACATATTAGGTTTTAATTTGGGTTTGCAAGATGAAAAATATGAGTTTTCAGCTTGGAACCGAAATGTGTTGGATAGTTTATCCAACAAAGGTATGAAGGGAAATTGTTCCAATCTGATGGACCGGCTACTGTAAAGGAATCGCCAGTGTATGGAACTTGTAAGAATTGCTGCTGATAAGACCCTAGCGTCCACGAGTGGTCTTTGAAGTCCGTGATTCCCGGACAATGTGACCACTGACATAACCAACAGTGTCATAGCAGATAGGGAGAAGCCAAGTAGCGAAAATCTGGCGCCATATCACTGGACCCAATCCAGATAAGGAAAGATGTCGCCTAAAGAAATTCGCGTAAGAAAATCGAAACGGGAAACCATCATTTTCCAAGAAATCACCAAAAAGAGGAACAAAGGAATACCACGCCCCTAGTCATGAGCAGTCTTTCAATGAGAAGTTAGTACACACAATCTTCCGGCTCAACATATTAAAAATATAATAGGAGAAACCCGATATGATGGAAGGAGAATAAGTATAAAAGTACGCGTTTTTGAGTTAATTGTTTTTTTTTACCAAAACAAAAGATTATTTCCACAAACGACGACGTTTAGGATTAGGATTGAGTTCACGATAGCATTATAGTATTATCTAAAGAATAAAAAAAATGTTTCTTGAACTGAATTTGAAAGTAAAACTGAATTTAAACATACTTTCCTATGAAGCACTTTATTATGTTATTAAAATAAACAAAAATTGTTTAAAAATAGAAGAACTAAAAATTCTATAAATGATATTATGAAATATTCACGACACGTGTTTCGTCTTATGAGGACATCTTCGAGTGTGCAGGCTTAAATATAATGTGTTACTTACGAGTATATAGACTTTGGGGTATGTCCCCGCCACTTCTACACAGATTATTTGTGGAAGTGGTTAACAATGCACCTATAATTGTTCACCACTTCCACAAATAATCTGTGTAGAAGTGGCGGGGACATACCCCAATACTCGTAAGTAACACATTATATTTAAGCCTGCACACTCGAAGATGTCCTCATAAGACGAAACACGTGTCGTGAATATTTCATATCATTTATAGAATTTTTAGTTCTTCTATTTTCAAACAACTTTTGTTTATTTTAATAACATCATAGTGGAATTCTATACACTTAATCATACATCGATTAAAACACAAGTGTTTTAAATTATTAAAAAATATAAATAAAATAAAAAAATCGATTATAAAGCACTTTATTTATGGTGTGGCATTAATAAATATAATATAAATACACTTTTGAGTCGTTTTTACACTTCAAAATAAAGGCAAAAGTAGACGCAGTCCATCATCGTTTTATTTAATTATTATACAAAAAAATACATCAATTAATCACTTAACTACAAAAATGCCTAGTATATTTACAATTCCATTCAATGCAGAATAATTTAACTAACATTGGTATAACGAAGCTTGATTCGTAATGTGAAAACAAGCGTATAATAAAAACGAACTTTTTAAAGAATTAATTGTATCTCAATAGCGATGAAGATGTAAATTATGTTGCGACAGAATATGGTGGTCGAGGCGTTTATAGGACTTATGATCTGTCATTGATTGTGTTAAGCGATCGTTTTATGTAATACAACATTCCCTATTCCGCCCTTCTTACGAACACCACGTCTGACAATTATTTTTTGGCAAACTTTTTTATTTAAAAAGTCAAAAATTAATAGTTCAATTTAAATTTGAAATCGGCAATACTTCTGTTTGACTTTCTTTTCTTTAGATACAAAGTAATAAAAATATATAATAGTTTGAAGCCCCCACACACTTAAAGTTTCAAACTTCCGAAATGAAAAAGAGTTTACATTACATTTTAATAAAGTTTTAACATTCGCTTTGAATATAAAACTTGTAATCACAGAGTTTTTCAGTTGGTTTTTTTCATGTTTCGCGAAGTTTTGCTATTCAGTGAAAATGAAAACACATAACTCTAACCAGTATCGGTAGCAAAAACTAATTCTGAGATGTTTTTAAATTGACATTAAAATATATTTCATCATAACTTTTGTGGATATAAAAAAGTGCTATATTAGTTCTAGTTAAAAAAATTTAAATTTATTTTAAGTTATTTTAAGTCTCTTCTTCTTCTTCTTTTTCAAGTGCCTTGTCGGGTTCCCCCAACGTTGGCAATCACCTCGGCTAACCTGTCCCTGTCCTGCGCCGCTTGGAACAGCTCCTCTACACTTCGGATGCCGGTCCACTCCCTCACCCTTCGCAGCCAGGACATTTGTCTCCTACCGGGCCCTCAGCGTCCCTCAATTTTCCCCTCCAATATCAATTGGAGAAGGTGGTACTTTTCCCCACGCAGTATATGACCCAGATGTAAGATCTTTTGAAACTTGATAGTTGATAACAGTTCCCTGTCAACTCTAGCTCTCCTCGGGACTTCGGTATCGGTAACCATGTCTGTCCAGCTGAGCATTCGGCGATGTAGCTACATTTCAAATACTTCCAGTCTGTTCATTGAGTTAACTTTTAAGGTCCATGTTTCACACCCATTTAATAAAAGAGACCACACATAGCATTTGATCATTCTTTGACGGAGTTTCAAGTTTATGTTATCATCGCAGAAGAGTGATTTCATTTTATTAAACGTAGCTCTTGCTGCCTCAATTCTATATTGTATCTCTACGTCTGGGTCAAGAGATTGTGTTAGTATGCTGCCGAGGTATTTAAATTTTTCCACCCTTTCAACGTTACGGCCGTTCAAATGCAATACTGACCCACTGTAGTCAAGCCGTCCGAATGATTAATCCGAATCCTTAAGTCTCTAGATAATTTAAATAAATTACTATGCTATATCTGAAAATGTACAAAAAATTAAGAGAAAAACATTTCACTTAAAACGGAAATCGTGCGCGATTCATTTGACATAAGCTATTGTAAATCATTGCGGTGAAATCAATGAATCTTCCTTAAAATAAAACAGCTCAATTATTCTTATTCTTCTTAATGTAGAACTCGTGGCCTGTTTCAAAAGAGGGGTAAGCCTCCTGCGTAGTCGATTTCCAGCTGTCAATTTATCTTTCCAAAAAGGACTATTAAAATGGTTTAGACGTAAAGAATGAATAGATGAGAGAAGAATGGTTAAAAAATTGTATACAAGCAGTGTGAATGGAAAAAGTAGCTGAAGAACATATGACATGACCAAATAAATCAAATATTAAATATTTGCGAAATGTATACTTATATCTGTATACGAATCACCCACAGGTGAAAATCCAGGATTCGTATACAGATATAAGTATACATTTCGCAAATGTTTGTAAATGTTCTGGTCAATTCTTTGGCGTATAAAATAGGAGTGTTACTCCAGGCGACTTCTAAACAGTGCGCTAGGAGGCGGTAGCCTCTTCGCATTGTGTTAATAAAGTAGTTTGCTAAATGCTAAACAATCATTCTTCATAGATATGAATTTGATTGTACTAAGTGGGTGGATTGTATAGATTAATCTTAAAAAAATAATTAGTACAATCAAATCTACATAGATGGCTAACTGGAACTGACACGTGAAGATAAGTATGGATTTGGAGTATATATACAACTTCCAAAAATGTATCATGCATGATCATAATAACAATGGTGGAATGGGGAATGTTGTAATTACATAAAGCGTGCGCTTAACCCAACCAATGACAGGTCATAAGTCCTGTAAACACCTTGATCATCCATATTCAGTTTCCAGTTTGTTTCTTCGTCTCTATTGAGATACAATTAAAAATTCAAATATTAAATGGCTGCCAGATTCGGAGGCGGCAAAATCGACTAGCGTGCGTGTAACAAAATATGAATGCAGAGGAATCTAAAGAGAAATGTCAGGACACGGCAGAGTGGCGGTCCATTTTCTCTGCCTACTGCCTCGGAAGAATTTCTTGATGGTTAGTAGGTTAAATTTATCTTTTTGGTGGTCTACCCCGAGGTCGTCTGCTTCGGGATTGGCCGTGCAATTTAATGTGAAGGAGTCTGGGTAAATCCATTCTATCCATATTTCTCAACATCTATAGAGTTAAGAAGAATGAAAATATTTTATTATTGTTTGTGGGAATGACATGTTTAGCCTTCCTCAGACATAATCAAATATTTTAATGTTTTTAAATATTTGATAATGCCTTCGAAATGTGAAACATGTCATTCCCATAAACTATAATCTATCTTCAAGAAAATAGACGTTTAAATTCGTGTTGATTATTTAATATGAAATTTTACGTCATTATTCAAGGAACAATAAATTACTCAATGTCTATAATATTTCTTCGCTATCAATCCAATTTTGAAATTCATTGGAGTAAATTGTTTCTATTGACGTAAAACACAAACACAAACACGTAAACGTATTATTTAGAACGTTAAGATTAGAAACAAGAATTTATCAATGAAAGCAAAGACGGCCGTTCACAATGGAGTTCTGGTCCCACCCTGATGATGAAGGATGAGAGCAGAATAAATGTGGTAGAGATGAGGTCCCTAAGACGTATGTGTGGTAGAACGATATACGACAGAATCTCAAATGCTGATATTAGAAAGGAATATACAGCAAAAGAAGGTATTATGAACAAAATTATGAAAGGATCGCTGTGTTTGTTCCGACATATGGAGCGCATGGATGGGAAAAGAATGGTTAAGAAAGTATACGTTAGTGATGTAAATGGGGTACGGAGTCGAGGCAGACCAAGTAAAACATGGCATGACCAAATTAATCAAATTTTAAGGTTGTTCATGTTAGAAGTTGAAAAAATCGACGTGCGTGTATGACTCGCTGTATGAATGTGGAAGCTAGAGAGGTGTGCCAGGATAGAATAGTGTGGCTGTCCATTCTCTCTGCCTACCCCTACGGGGAAACGACGTGATGGTTTGTTGTTGTTATTGCAGTCATCTGCCATACATTTCTTTCTTATTTTATCGTTCGGTATTCTATCATACAACGTTTTCCCACACATTCTTCTTAGTGATCTCATTTCTACGGCGTTTATCCTGCTTTCATCCTTCTTTTGCCAGCTCCAAGCTTCAATAATTCCATACATGAGGGTTGGTTCTCTGACTCCATTGTGTACTGCCATCTTTGCTTCTGTGGTTGTATTTCTATTTGCAGTAATGACTTGAATTATTCATTATTTTATCATTATTTTATTCATTGGTAATACATAATATTAATTTTTTTTTATTATAAAGAAGTCATTAAGTACAACTGATGAAAATTACTCTTTAAAACAAAAACTCGGTTAAGTTACGCAACACAGAATTCCGGTTTTCTGTTAGACTTACAATACTTACAACTTATGAGAACAAATAACTACGATGATGGATTAACTCTTTTTCTTCGACTCTGATATTCTCGTACTTCACAAACTTATATAAAAATACTTATTAGAAGTTTGTTGGGTTTATTTTCATTTAGGACTAAATCAATTCAGTGATATAACCTTGTGCGAGGCCAGCTGATGTATTTTTGAAAGTAAAACCAATAAAACAGATGATGTGCGAATTGTAAAAAACGTAATAGACGACGAAATAAATGTTTCAGCGGAAATATTTTTTATCATTCATCTGAAACAGAATATATATTACCAAATTATTTTAAAGTTTATAACGTGACTTATAAGTTGTCTGGCTGCTTAAAAGTTAAAAATATATATATTTTAAGTAACGTAGTTTAACAAGATATTCACTTCAAAAGCGTGAGGCGTCTGGAAAATTCCTAGTTAGCAGAAAAGTTTTAATAGAGTTCCAAAAAAACTCTTTCGTTATATTTTCGGAAGTGATGTGAGAATTTATTTCATGTTCCTTTTTTCAAAGCTGTAGGATGGATTCGCATGTCTATTATTATCCTAGTAATTTGATTTTTTTATAGCATTCTTCTTCTTCTTCGAGTGCCATGTCAGGTCCCTTCGTGGTCGGCTATCACCCTAGCGTAGGCCTCTCTATCTAGTGCCAGACGTAACAACTCCCCCACTCCCCGAATTCCGGTTCACTCATTGATATTCTCCAGTCAGGACATCTGATTTATAGCATTATCAACATTAAAATGTGTGAGTTTTTCAAGGAAATTTATGAATATCGTGTAGAAGAGAGAATGCAAGTAAGAAAAGTAAATGCTGTGAGAATGAAAGTGCTATGAACAAAATAATGAAAGGGTAGTTAAGATAAGAAGAAGGAGAACCAATCTGCCTTTGGTGATACCAGTAGGAAGAGCAATTCGGACGCTGAATCTAATCATCTCGGATTTGGATATTTCCAGTGTCAGTGAGGCAGTATTTATAAAAAATATATATCAAATTCTGGAAAGAGTACTGCCTCACTGACGTCGACATATTTGGATTCCTACTGATATGTATATTTTTTTGGTCTCATGTTGTTTTATCTTATCATCGTAACACCGTTTTGTGTCCCTAGAGTCGCCTAAATGTTTTTCGTTTGTTATGTCTCATTTGCATATCATGAATAAATAAATAAATATATAAATGATTTGAACACATGGAAAGAATGAGTGAAGACAGAATGGTGAAGATGGTATATGTAAACGACGTGAACGGAGCTAGAAATAGAGGAAGACGTCCACCTAGCAGGCCACCCAAAAAATCAAGAGAAAGCGGAGGCAAATTCTGAGATAATAGACCACCCAATCTAATTGAAGAATATTTTTTTATATTACCTGCAGCAAGTACAGTTGCACCCCCGGCTGGAATTCCCAATCCCAAGTTTGATTCTCTCCTCTCCTCTATGAAGGCCACACTGCCCATTACCAGGGCGGAAATTCCACATACGATCTGCAACAAAATAATATTTAGGTTAGAAAAAAATCATTTAAACAATTTATAATTATTTTTTTATATACTTTGTATATACAACACTTACATTTTTTTTAAACTACATAGACATGTTTCGGACAACCAGTCCTTCTTCAGTGTAATACATATTATAAAGATACATATTTAAAATATTATAAAATTGTTTACATGAAAATTTGGGGCGAAAAGAGAAGGATGGAGTGCCGCATCGGTTAAAGTGTGACAGTCCATTCTTTCTGCCTACCCTTTCGGGGAGACGGCGTGATGGTTAGTTAGTTAGTTTTGTTTACATGATCTGACAGATGTTATAAAGATTTATTTTGGAACGTTTATGCTTTTGTTATAACAAATATTATGATTCAATTTAAAATAATAATTTAAAATAATCAAATGATTTTACTGAAATCTCTTGATGGAAGTTCATTTAAAATAATAATTAAATAATTTAAAGTTCTAATTGGGATTCAGGTAATTACTTACAACAAAGGAAATAAATTAAAAAATGGACTGGACGTTAAATTTATTTGATTGTTTATAATATTTGCTTTATTTGTAATTATATATCTTTATAATATGTATCACTGAAGAAGGACTGGTTGTCCGAAACATGTTTGTGTAATTTTTTTTTTTTTAATGTTAGTGTTGTATATATCTCATGCGTTTCTGGTATTAAATATGAATATATTATATTTTACCTATACTCAGTAGATGCCTTAAACATTAATATTGTTTGTAATGTCTGTTGAGATAAATAACTGGTTTGATATGATTTAAATAAATAATCCTTAATAATTTTTTGATGGGGGCAAGTTGTTTTATAAAAGCTACATTATTATAAAATAAACTAGTAAAACCTTAAAATTGCTTAAAAATACATTTCAGATAATCATCACCCCCTGCCTATAATTATAAGTTTACGTATTTTTTACATGCTTAATAGTGTGGTTAATGAAAAATTCCACATCCAGGATAGGTAACGGAGTGAAACCAAATTTTCTAAATAGCTGAATCTTGATGACTGGACAATTTTCGACCATTAATATTAACGACGTCCTTACACACATTCATGTGGCACGGGAATTAATTTTACGTTCTTTTACCAAACCTATGTGAGGGGTCGTCGTACCGGAATAATTGATATCTATATAAATAAAAGGCAGTTTTGGTTGTGTGTGTGGACTATTTCTGAGGTTATTCCTGAGCTGATCATTTTCCAAGTTATACACTTCCTTAATAGATAGACATAGGTGGGCATAGGCATATTTTTGTTATTAATCGAGCTCTAATTAACTTTGTAAATTTATAAATTTTCGTAGTGCGAGCGAGTATAGACCTTCATGTTCGTATCACCTGAGTATCGATCTTTAGAGTCTATATTCGCTTGGCGTGATAAGATGCAAATTAGTGGCTTTTTTGACTCTTTGCGTGGTCAGATATGAAATTAGTCGCTCCTTTGAACTGAAAAATATACGCACGTATAGGGATGGGCAAAACGACTCATCTCAGGGATCTGATCTGAACGGTTCCGCTCAGCAAAGTGAGCCGACTCTTTTTAACGATCCACGGTTCACCATTTTGAGTCGTTCAAAGTTTGAAATTATTTTAGTGACCTTTTTTTTTTGCTCCTCGACCAAAAAAGTTGATTCCGGTAAAAAAAAAAAATTCACCAGGATAAATTTTTTGTCGATGAGCTAAAAAAAAAATTCACAACGACAAACAACTTTTTTGACAAACGACTCGATAATTATCAAGAAGAATCGGCTCACTTTACTGAGCGGAACCATTCAGCTCAGATCCCTTAAAGAGATCACTAAAAAGAGTCGACTCTTTTGCAATAATATACGATTCACCGAGCGCAGAGGTCGGCAAAATGCGGCTCCGGAGCCTCTCGATACTTATCAAGAAGAATCGGCTCACTTTACTGAGCGGAACCGTTCGTCGACTCTTTTGCAATAATATATGATTCACCTAGCGCAGAGGTCGGCAAAATGCGGCTCCGGAGCCGAAGGGGTTTGTTGAAAGAAAAAAAAATCGCGAGATACTTGCTTACCATCGCATCATTCATCAAGAACGCTCTGTCTGCAGACATTTCCAGAAGAAAATTGTAAAGTTATGGAATTGGTGATTACGATTATCAATTCCGGTTTAGCTAAAACTCTTAATCATCATCGCCAATTCAAAGATTTTTAGTCATCATCTTCAACGCCTGAAATAGTATTACTGACTCTTGCTGATCTTTCGCTTTTCGCTTCTACATATTCATGCGGACAATTTTATTCAAGCATGAATTTTAACAAGAGTAAACTACGAAGTCGTCTTATTGATGAGAACATGGAATTGTGCCTAAAATTAAGAATAACAACAAACAAACATGCATCAGGTCCATAATAACTACGGAATCAAAGCAAGAACAGACACTGTCAGAACCAGACTGCGACCTATTGTGGGGAGAACCGTTAGAGATAGGATACCCAACGAATAAATTCGCAAATCCTGCAACATTGAAGACATAGTGAGATGGAGTAGGCAGAGACATCGAGAGAATGGATCCAGCAAGAATTCCTAATATCGTGATGCAAGAGACTCCAGAGGGCCGTCGACCACCAGGATGACCACCAAAGAGATGGAGAGAAGGCTGGTCGCCTTCATCACAGGAAGAAGTATGAAATAATGTTTTATTCAGTGTACCCGTAATTGAATGAAGTGCAAAAATTATAATAAAGGTTATCTAAATCAATAAACATATTTGGCTCTCAATTTTTTTTTAAATCGTTGTAAAGTACGCATTTGGCTCTTTGGCTAATAATTTTGCCGACCCCCCTGACCTAGCGGATCATTGAGCTGCCGCTCTTTTTTTTATGGATCATCGCTCACCCGCTCACCAAAAAGATTCGAATCTTTGAGTCGACTCGTGAGCGGATTGCCCATCCCTATCTCTGAAATGTCAAATTTGAATTGCGTGTTAGTTTCGTAAGTAAAATATTTATATTTCTAATTCATATATATCTTCAGTTTATTCTATTTTGCCGTTGAAATGAATACAGATTATATTTCCGCATTACATATTTCAAAGTTTTAGTTCTAAATTATATCGAATTTATATAGATAGAAATGAAATTACATACCTATCGTTTTACTTACGTATTATTTTAGGTTATGTTATGAATACATGGAAAAACGTTAAATTCTAAGTAACAATTCTATGAATTGGTATAATCTATTTTAATAATGTTATTTTATTGTGGGGAGAACCGTTAGAGATAGGATACCCAACGAATAAATTCGCAAATCCTGCAAGGAATCTGGTTCTGGTTCTGATTTAAAAAAAAATATTTGATTCATGTGGTGCTCCTGTCAATTTGGAGATATTTCCTGTATAAGTGAATTGTTTTGGTCAATTTGATTGTTGCCGCACTTTGTGATAGTTATTTGTGACACGAAATACGTTTTCACTCTTCTGATGTTAAAATAATACAAGTTTTTTCGTTTATAAAAAGAATTTTGACAGGTGTAAAAATAAATTTTTCATTTGTTCCAATGACAATTTAAATAAATTCTTCAATCAAATTTTCAAGTTTTTGCTGGTGTTGGATTGTTTTAAGTGCCTAATTAAAATTAAAACAGTGGAATAAAAAAATAAATAAACACAAATGTCCGGATCGTCCAGCTGACGACAAGTGCACCATCTAAAAGAACATTATGTGTTAAATTATTTTTATGTGTTATTTAATTTTATATCATTGTATTTTGTATAATTTGTTTTAGATTTATTATGTAGACGTTGAATGATTGAAGTGTGCGCGGGAGATGCCTATTGGTGGCGATGAGGTTCGCAACCCATCACACCGCGTCTCTCGCGTTGGCGAAAAGAGAAGAATGGAGTGCAGCATCGATTAAAATGTTGCAGTCCATTCTTTCTGTCTACCCTTTCGGGGAAACGGCGTGATGGTTAGTTAGTTAGTTAGTTATTTTAATGTAAAATTGTTCTGGCAGGGCGATAACCTATAATATCTTTTGGATTAGACGATTTACTTCAGCTGTTTTAGTTTTTCTCTGTTATGCTGTGATAGGTAAACATATCCTTACATACAGCATTAGCTGCCTCAGTTGGAAAAATCCACTAATATAACATTTCCAAATGGTCTGATGTTCCCACGCCAATCTTACAATGATCGAGTGTTTTTTTTTTAAATATACTGCTCATTTTAATATAATTATTTGATTTTTGCAGAGATGCCGACGCTAAGGATGATACCAGGAAAGACTCTTTGAGATAGGGTGAGGAACACGGCTATCCACGATATCTCCAAGGTGGAAGATGTCGTGAGATGGGGCACGCAACGCAAGATACTGGCATGTATGGATCCCACACCCGATTGTTATATTTATGAACTAATTTTGAAATGGTATGTACAGGTTGGATTAATTGGTTTAATTCCACTATTAGAGGCAGAACAGGAGTGTCGGACATCATCGGAAGAGTGGCAGCGCTAAAATGGCATGCCGCTCGCAGCCCTGATGATAGATGAACTGCAACCCGAAACCCAGGACGTCCTCAACTTCGATGGAGGGACGACATTGGATGCGTTTTGCCCAGGATCGACAGACATTGAATCAGATGGAGGAGGCCTACGCCCAGGAAGATTGTTATATTTATGAACTAATTTTGAAATGGTATGTACAGGTTGGATTAATTGGTTTAATTCCACTATTAGAGGCAGAACAGGAGTGTCGGACATCATCGGAAGAGTGGCAGCGCTAAAATGGCATGCCGCTCGCAGCCCTGATGATAGATGAACTGCAACCCGAAACCCAGGACGTCCTCAACTTCGATGGAGGGACGACATTGGATGCGTTTTGCCCAGGATCGACAGACATTGAATCAGATGGAGGAGGCCTACGCCCTAATTTTGAAATGGTATGTACAGGTTGGATTAATTGGTTTAATTCCACTATTAGAGGCAGAACAGGAGTGTCGGACATCATCGGAAGAGTGGCAGCGCTAAAATGGCATGCCGCTCGCAGCCCTGATGATAGATGAACTGCAACCCGAAACCCAGGACGTCCTCAACTTCGATGGAGGGACGACATTGGATGCGTTTTGCCCAGGATCGACAGACATTGAATCAGATGGAGGAGGCCTACGCCCAGGAGTGAACGGATATAGGCTCATGATGATGATGATACAAAACATTGAAACACCTACATGCAACATTTTAAATATTTCTGGAATGGGTAAAATTCTGCAACAATGAAAGTTCATTGTATGGAATGAATGCTTTAAATTATCAACTGATTTCTGTAGAATCACACTCCAAAGGAGAATTGATTCAATGTATATTTCCAGACATCACACAAATTTACAAATTTCGTCATTGGTTAAGTGAATGTGCATTATTAGCTTCATCTAATGGACATCAAAATCAAGAGTTTTGTTTCTCTAAACATTGTATTTCTAAGAGCATTATTATGACCTTGAATGGTATATGTATGAATGTTTCATGCAAATGTGATATAGTATATTTATTTGTTTTTTTAATTTCACTTAAAATATTGAGGAAAAAAATTAAGACTGGACGTTTAATGGTTTAAACATAAAGCTGAAAAAGATATATATAAACTTTTTTTTGGGTGGCATCTTTAGGGTAACGTTTGAACTACACTATATTATTAAATCATAACGCGCTTTTGCACAGCTATGTTTAAGACCAATTGGCATCAAAAACTCATTTCAGACTTTTTGCAAACTTGCCACCTTGGTAATGCCCAGCCTTCAATTGTTCAATTCACATTAGTATTATTCAAGTTCACAGCAAGTTTGCTTGGATTAAACAAATGTTTTAAAGATATGAACTGAATTAGGATACACACATTCTTGCACCTATACACATGTCATTTTATCCAATAAAATAATTGATATTGAACTTTCATTGTATTTCTTTAATATATATTGGGTGTACGAGTATTTATATACTCTAATATAGCAATAGCGAAGCGTTGCCGGGTCAGCTAGTTTCATATATACTGAATCAACCAAATGAAATGACCCGATCATCATTCTTCTTCTTCTTCTTCCTTGTTGTAAACCTATGTGGTCTGTTCTCCAGAGTGTTGTTCCTCCTGTGAGGGAGATTCCCAGCTGTCCTTCCATCTTTTAGGAGGTCATCCACGAGGACGAGTCCCATGAGGCTGATTATGCAATGCAATATAGGGGTGTCATAACATGACCATACCAGTCCCTTTTTCGCCGTCTGCTCCATCTTATAATATCCTCAACCTCACGTATCTCTCTTATTCTGGTGTTCCTCACGCGATCTCTCAGTGTCTTGCCTGCTATCATCCTCAGTGTCTTCATTTCGGAAGTCCTCAAAACTTGTTTGGTCCTTACTCCTTACCCGATCATTCAGTTTTTCTCATTTTGAAAGTTAATAAGCAGGTAATGATTGATCATAAGCCAAATCATTAAACCAAATCGATGTAAAGGGGCTATCATATTTATTCTCTTGACATGTGATTAGTTAGAGAATCACTATGATAGCTATAATACCCTTTACATCGATTTGGCTCATTCTGTCATGATGTAAAGAGCGATTCAACAAAATAATAATAATAAAAGCTAATCTATCGCCATTTTTCTGTCACGTGAATTCTACACCAGGCAAATATATTGTGATAATCACACTGCCATCACAGGTAATCGAATCCGAGACCACAAAGGTTATCTATGAAACATTTCAGTGGTTATAAATTATATTAGGAATTTTAAATAATACTTTCATCTAATAGACACCATTAGATTTCCCTGAAAAGCGTTATACAATCAGCCTTAAAAGAAGTGGAAATATTTAATAAATAAAATGGATCACATTGTATATAAATTCTCCTTCCAAATGAATTAAAAAGTTTGTTTTCTATATGGGAATGGCTTGTTTCGTCTTGTTGATGTTTAATAATATTTTTAATTAGTACAGCAAAATATGTTATTTCATATATGAAGCAGAGAGCTGAGACGACGTCGCAAAATGCAATAGGGGGAAAAAGAGTCTAGGATTGGACTCTGTATCAATATGAAGAAGAACAGTCTGATAAACCGTCTTTTACGGATACGAGGGACAGCCGATGAAGATGAATAAAACTTCTAGAAAACAGACTTTTTGTCATAATCATAATTTTAATTTAATGTACAACACTATTCATGACATAAATAGCTCTTTTAAACATTATTACAGCCCGAAACAAAGAGTTATTTAAATCGTAATAAAGTTACTCAAATTTATACCCAAAATTACTTAAAACTAAACAATTTTCAGGTTAATCTAATTTACATATTATAAAATACATCAAAAGGTAAGTATTTTAATTTACAGGGACGTTTTTGTAAAATATCATACTTATTATATTCAGCATATGAATGTATAAATTGTATTAGATATGTGACAAGTCTTTTACAATAAACCTTCGCGTCAAACTGTCCAACAAACGCCTGTTAGGAGAGGTTTGAAACCTGTCGGATAAATTGACGAGCAGATAATAAATTGTGTTGTTATTTCAGATAACTTGTATCTAACTATTACAACTGTAACGTCAGTTATATATCTGAAAGATGTACTCTTCATGTTTTATCTTATACGATGAAAATACAATAAAATGATAAATAAACCCCGATTGAGGAATTAACTATTAATTATTTTAAGGGTTGCGTAATGTCCCCGTGGTTATTTAAACTATACATGCTCAAGAAGTTTTTTTTAAAGGAACATAGATGTTCCCACCACATACCCGAGGCTGTTATAGGGCATAGCGGCGCCCTTTTATCAACCTCGCTCGTACACTCCCTGGGCCTGTCCCCGGTCCATCCGGGACTTACATTTAAATACGGCAACAACAAGGGGGTGCCAGACCACATTTAATCTACTCAATCTTACTTCTATGCTCCGCTGTACTTTATTGAATAGATAAACATAATATATAATACATGAACATTTTAGGAACATTATATAAAAGATAAAAATAATGATACACCACAGTAATATACAGTGGGAAGAACAGGACAAGAAGTGTATGAAAGAGCTGAAAGGGTTGGATGTAGGTGCCAAAATGAGCGGAGTGTCAGTAAGCTGTCTATTGTATGCGGATGGCGACGAGCCTGAACTACAAATCCTGGTGAATAGTATGTATGCGAAATGATCTGTTGATGAATGTAAATATGTCCGAGGTAATGATTTTTCAAAAATAAGAATTCATGACAGTCTGCAACATTAGCGTAAATGGTGAAAATCTGGAGCTAGTAGATGAGATTGTGTATTTGGTTAGCATGTTTAAAAAATATGGGCGAGTGGAGAGGGATTTTGAAAGAAGGGTTGGGGCAGGCAACTAAGTGAATGGTGCACTTAAAGTTGTCATCGCAAACAAAAACCTATCCAAAAAAGCTGAAATGGCAATGCACAATGGTGTTCTTGTACCGACCGTTATGTATGGAAGCAAAGCGTGGTACTAGAACTGGAAGTGAATGCGGTGCGAATAATGGTGTTATGAACAAAATAATGAAAGTGCAAATAGGAAACTGAATATGGTTGATCAAGTTGTTTACAGGACTTATGACCTGTCAATGCGCACCATCACAGGAACCGTTAGGTCTACACCAGTCCAGTGGCTCCCAGTCCTGTCTAATATCACTCCTCCACCTCTGCGTAGATCCCTGGCATCAATCAAGATGGTTGATAGAGTGCGTAGCAACCCGCTTCTTCCTGCTTTCAAGGACATATTCCAACACCCTGATAAGCGTCTCAAGTCTAGAAACCCCATCTGGACGGTTGATGATCGCTGTAGGGATGTTGAGGCAAATTGGAAGTCCATATGGGAGGAGCACGCCGTGAAAAATCACCAACTAGTTGCTGTACCACACCAGGAGGCGCCAGGTTTCAGTCTCCCAAGGGGGCTGTGGACGACCCTAAATAGGATCCGAACAGAGCAGGGACGGTGTGGCTTCCTCATGCATAGATGGGGACTTACTCCATCTCCTGGATGTGACTGCGGGGCGGAGAGCCAGACTATCCGGCACATTGTGGAGGATTGCCCCACCAGAAGATACCCTCTTGGCCTCGATGACCTTCACAGAGCCACGCCAGGAGCAGTGAGGTGGATGGAGGGTCTGGATCTTCGCCTGTGACGCGGCCCAATGGCCCAGAAAAAAAAAAAAAAATTTGCCGCCATACGCAAAGTAAGTAAGTACCTGTCATTGGTTGGGTTAAGCGCACGCTTTATGTAATTATAACATTCCCCTGTAAACACCTTGATCATAAGTCCGGTAAACACCTTGATCAACCATATTCAGTTTTCAATTTGCATCTTCGTCTCTATTGAGATACAATTAAATCATGAATTGATAACCCACGGTGGGTGAAATCCAGTATTCGTATACAAGTATAAGTATACATTCACAAAAAATATTGTAATCATATCTGGTCTAATGTTTGGCATATAGATAGGAGTGTGACATCTCCAGGCGGCATCTAACAATGCGCTAATGGCGGGGTAGCCTTTCACATTGAGTTAAAAAGATGTTCTGCTTAATGCTTAATAAACATAAATCTCCATAGATGGCGTTAGTATGTAGATTATATATAGAGTGATCTTAAAAAAGATTAAGATATGTAATTTAAATCTTCATAGATGGCACATTGAAACTGACATGTGAAATCTGGCATAGAACTTTAACATATATACAACTTCCAAAAATTTGTCAGACATGGTCATAAAGAAAGGTGGAATGGGGAATGTTGTAATTATATAAAGCGTGCGCTTAACCCAACCAATGACAGGTCATAAGTCCTGTAAACACCTTGATCAACCATATTCAGTTTCCAATTTGCATCTTCGGCTCTATTGAGATACAATTAAATCATGAATTGATAACCCACGGTGGGTGAAATCCAGTATTCGTATACAAGTATAAGTATACATTCACAAAAAAAAAATAATGTAAGGATTATTAAGATAGATAGGACACGTCGAAATAACCCTTTAATTTTTTTGGTCAAAACACTACCTGTGGAACTGGATTTACATTTGACACTCGATCATATACGAGGTCTGTTCAAAAAGTATCGCGAATTTTGAATTTCCGCTGGCTACGTATATTTGATTTTTTATTTTTTTGTAGCGTTATGTTGGTACTCATGTTCCTTACTTATGCTGACAAGGTCGGCCATTTTGAATGTTTAGTTAATTTTTGACAGCTGTTTTGCTTGAATGTGTTTTGGCTCGTCTTCGATTTTTGCCTATTCCAAAAAATGGATCAAAGAATCTGAATTTCGCGGCGACCCGACTCATGCCCAAATCATTGGTTAAAATCGAATGGCACGAGCCAATCGATATGTTTAGGTCCTCAGCAACTTCTCTAACGGTGATTCGACGAATGGCTAATACTATTTTCTTCACTTTATCAATGTTTTCGTCTGTTGTTGACGTGCTCGGGCGTCCGGCACGCTCTTCGTCGTTCATATCTTCTCGGCCCTCTGAGAACATTTTGTACCACCGATAAACGTTGCTTTGGTCCAAGGTAGCTTCACCATATGCCACAGTCAACATTCGAAATGCGTCCGCGCACTTTATTTTGTTTTTCACACAAAATTTGATACAGATTCTTTGATCCATTTTTTGGAATAGGCAAAAATCGAAGACGAGCCAAAACACATCCAAGCAAAACAGCTGTCAAAAATTAACTAAACATTCAAAATGGCCGACCTTGTCAGCATAAATAAGGGACATGAGTACCAACATAACGCTACAAAAAAATCAAAAATCAAATATACTTAGCCAGCGGAAATTCAAAATTCGCGATACTTTTTGAACAGACCTCGTACATATTTTTTCCCCTTATTCGTGAGATATCATTTCTGCTGCATTTATTCTTATTCCATCCTTTTTTACCAGTTTCATGCTTCTCTTCCATGCATAATCGGCACCAAAATGAATGTACCAATTTAATTTCATAAAACGTAGGATATCTAAATACGATAGTGGCAAAGGTAAATTCAATATGTAAGCTTCCCTTTTGGTCAAATATCTGCAGTTCAGAGGCGCATGAACTAGATACTCTAGACAATTCCTTTTCACAGCAGATCAAAGGATAGCTCGGATATTGCACTTTACGCGGCAGTGTTTATCTTGTTCCACGTACCTAGAGTGTCATTCCGTTTTGAACAAGGCTTCATCCCCCCAAGCTATCCACTTAACGTTTTGAAAGTATTTTCGATATTTAAAGTATAATAAAATTTAATATAGGCTTTATCCCCCAAGCTACCCACTTAACGCTTTGAAAGTATTTTCGATATTTTAAATATAATAAAATTGATATATTTTCCACTTATTAAATTTCATTCAAGAAATGTTACGAATGTAACTAACTAACTAACTAATAATCATACTCTCTCTCCAGAATGGTAGGCAGAAATAATGAACCGCCACATTGTTCTGTTCTGACATACCTCTCAAGTTCCTCTACATTCATACATCGTGTAGTAGTGCACGCAAGTCGATTTCTCCGATTCATTACGTGACCGATCATTTAATATTTTATTTATTTGATCGTGAAACGTTTTCCTCGGCCTTCCTCAATTTCTAGTTCCGTTCACGTCGTGTACATATGCTTTCTTTACCATTCTGTCTTCATTTATTCTTTCTATGTGTCTAAATCATCGTAACGGCCCCTTAATTGACGACCTTCGTGGCCGAGTGGTAAGTGCATTGACTGCCACCCCGAAGGTTCCGGATTCGATTCCCGGCAAGGGCAGTGTGATTGTCACACTGTCTTTGGTCTGGTGTAGAATTCACTTGGCAAAACAATGGCGATAGATTAGCTACCTATCACATGTCACGGGAATCACTATGATAGCCATAATACCCTTTACATCAATTTGGTTCATGCTGTCATGATGCAAAGAGCGATTCAACAAAATAATAATAATTATTATTTGTTCATAACACTTTCATTCGCACTGCATTTACATCTTATATTTGCATATGACACTTTATCATATACACATTTATACGCATTTGTCTAAGAGATCCCATATTTACTGCATTTATTTTAGTATCACAATTTTTTGCCAGTTTTATGCTTCACTTATATCACGCCTAGAGTTTATTGGCGAGGGGCCTCGATTAATCAAATCAAAACTACTCCCATCACGAAAGAACGTGTTGTAAACTCAGACCACACATAAGTGTATACAACATTATCTTATGTAATAGGTAGCCCCTGTGCAAATACGAGTATATCCCGACTACATAAATCTTAAGGATATAAACTTTGTGGATGGAAGCGGCTAAACCACTTCGCAGTCACACGGTGTTATGTATTACATGATGTGTATTAAGGTAAGAACGCTTCAAGGTAGTAGAGATTTTTTCCCGGTATTGGTTTCAATTACAATATTTGATCCTTTAGGTGTTTATCTCATGGTCCATGGGCAATCTATATAATGTTCCAACATTCGCCTTACAGCTGAAGAAACCATGGAAAACCTCAACCGGAAAATTTGGAGTGTGACTACATTATTTACGAATTACATAAGAACATTTGTGTAAATTTATTGAAGTTTAAAACTATGTAGATATAAAATTCACTGGATTAACAAATATTTTATATTTTTAATATCATTAATTTATTAATAATGCTGGTAGTCATCTCCTGAAATGTCATCCACAAGTTTTGATTCTTGAGAATAGCCAGAAAGAAGTCGAATTTTTTTTCTTCAAAATATGGATTTAGTATTTTTTTAATAGTTCATTGTTTTCTATGAAACTTCAACATTATTATCTATTAAAATTTTATTTATAATAGTAAACACGATTGTGTAGTGGTTTTACTTGGATTTAACTTACATAAATTATATGAATAGTGACAAATTTGTTTCGCCTTGGGGGGCATTCTCAAACACGTGAAATCTACTAAACAATAACTAAACTATAATAAACTACTAATACCTCGACCATTAATATTAAAATTTATACTGTCGCGACAAATAATAAAAAAATGTATTAAAATATAATATCATAACAGTGACATAAATTTTATTTTCTTTCCATTTACGGAAATCTTTATTTTTATAGAACCTCATTTTTACAGAATAACTAACTTTCTTCCTTCTACAATATAACCATCTAAACTAAGTTGTTTTTCTCTAACGTTTTACATTGAGCAAGTCACTTTAAATTATCCATGAGTAAATTATTTTCTTATGTTATATAATCTAGTCACACGATCAGCCCATCTCAAGACCTACCATAACCAAATACTACTTGTTTGTATTATGCGAGGTACAGCTCTCGGGGTTTTTTTTGCGTGAAAGCTTGTAGAAATAAATCACGCAGCACCCCTGACACATCTTACGTTACGTGTTTTCACATCTGCCGGGACTAACTTGAAAACAGTGAATATGCTATGTATCTATGTATGAATTTTGTGAATTGCCTTCATTTCCAGACAGTTTTATGAGGCCCCTTAATTTTTCATGGCTTCTTTTTCCACTCACGCTGCTTGTGTACAACTTTTTAACCATTCTACTCTCATTCATTCGTTCCATATATCCAAAAGATCTCAGGGATCCTTTTTTAATTTTATCCATAATGCAGTCTCTGCCTTACATTTCTTTCTTTTAAAAGTATATTTTTAATAATTATTCATTTATTCGCCCTTCAAAAACAGCTTTTGAAATTTTTTTTGTTTCTTGAACAATGATGTAAAACGTCAGTTTTCTAGAAGTTTTATTATATTTTATGGGAATGACATGTTTCGCCCTTCTAAGGCATTATCAAATGTTGTAAATGCTTTAGAAGGGCGAAACATGTCATTCCCATAAAATACAATAAAACTAAAAATTAATTGTATCTCAATAGAGACGAAGAAGTAAATTATTTGGATACAGATTATGGTGGTCGAGGCGTTTACAGGACTTATGACCTGTCATTGGTTGGGTTAAGCAATCACTTTATGTAATACAATATTCCCCATTCCTCCCTTCTTACGAACACCACGTCTTACAATTATTTTTGAAAGTTGTATAAATGTATGCTACCATGTTGAGGAACATTTCACATATTTTGTTCAATCTACACTAGCGCCATCTATTGAGATTAGTTAAGCATTAAGCAGAAAATCTTTTTTAATGTAATGTGAAAAGCTATCAACCCAATTATCACACATTACTAGACAACGCCTGGAGAAAACTCTCCAATTTTTATATGCTTTTTGTTATAATTATCACACATTACTTGCCTTGATCAGTTTTTATAAACATTTTTTTAATGTATACAAATACTTGTAGACAAATATTACGGGTTAATCATTAAGAATTAATTGTATCTCAATAGAGACGAAGATGTAAATTATTTGGAAACAGAATATGGTGACAGGTCATAAGTCCTATGAACGCCTCGACCACAGCCACTCTGCTTCAAAGGGCACCAGTCTGGTAAAACTATGTATTCAGCAGGCAGTTTCTGGTACAGATCAATCATTATTTTATAAATAAATATTTATGTAACACTTTAGCTTAAAATATTTATTCACAAGTTTCTTTATACATGTAAGTTGTTTAAAAAAATCTTTTTTCTAATCTATAAATGTTACTTAAGCTTTCTGAATATGAGACGCTACTGAAGTGATTAATTAAAAGAATAACGTGATACATCGAAAAGTTTTCGTTAATAATATTTCTATTATTTGAATACATTTAATTTTACCTGTTAATTAAGCTTATACATACTAAAAAATAATTCGTAATAGAAATTGTAAAACCGATGTTCATTACAAGAAATTCTCTTAAACTTATAGTAAACCACACGAGCGTTGTAATATGAGAAATTCAACCCCCACTGCCCACCCCTACTAGCATTCAATCAACATTTATTAAGGTTCTCTCATTTCAACGGCGATATTTTAGCAAGCAGAATGTGTGTTCGTATCGAATTTTTCGTACAGGGTAATCAGATAAAAACTAAATACAAGCCTCGGGCGTTTGCAGTGTGGAATTTCATTTACTTTATGCAAAATAACTTAAAATGAACCCCAAAAGACTATCATTGATAGTGAAAGCTGGGTAAAGTCTACAGAGGATATACCTACATTGAGAATAACAATACATAAAGGCACGAATGATTTCGAAACACATCGCAGAGACGACACTGTAGAAAGGAGAAGGAGACAAAAGGTGAGACCATCGAGAGACGATGACGGTTCCACTACCAACGTTTTCTCCTGATCTAGATGCTCCAAAGTGTGTGGGTCTAAGATTTGACTTTATAGTCACACGAATACCCACATCCCTGAATAGCTGATTATAATTTTCTTAAATATTTTATGCGATGTCTAATATGTTTTCTTTTTATGATATTTGCATATGTTTTTGAATATATTTGTTATATAATATAGCAGACTTAAATTACAGATACTGAAATGCGTACGTGCAGAGGATGGATCCCACCAGAATCCCACACGTTGTGGCGCATCAGATTCCTGCCGGCTGCCATCCCGCCGGAAGACCGCCAAAGAGTTGGAGAGATAGTTAATAGTCAACCTCCCAAGAGAGGCCAGCCTGATTTTAGGAACAGACCAAAGGTCTATAAGGAGAAGAAGAAGAAGAAGAAAAAAACATTATTATCATTTTGTTGAATCACTATTTACATCATTACAGCCCGATCATAATCGGGGTGAAGCTATCATATTAATTCTCATGACATGTAATAGAAAGCTAATCAATCGTCATTTTGTTGTCATGGGAATTCTACACCAGACCAAAGACAGTGTGACAATAGCATTTCCATCACCGAAAATTGAACCCTGGACGTTCGGCGTGGCGGTCATAGCACTTGTCACTCGGCCACACAAGTCGTCATTAACCAACATTTGTAAAATTCTTTGCTGAATACAGAAAAAACGATTATGTTTATAATTTTAGATTTTTTTAAACCAGATTTTTATCGTTCTAAAAGATAACAATATCGTAAATTACTTTATATTTACATACTAAAACAACGTGTGATTGTGATCTTCCTATACATGGATGGAGTTAGAAAAATATGCCCTATCTTGTTACACGTGTTTTCCCTTACAATAACACATCATTCTAAATATTCGACACGTGTGGGAATTCCAAAAAATGTACAGGTGAGGACAGCTATGATATTTGAAGAAATTTAACATTCAACTCACAGTTTTCAATTTACCAGTGATATATCTTTAGTACCTGACCCAAATCAAATATATTATCTCATGTGTTTTTTTTTAATTTTAAAGGTTGGTCATGTTAGAAGTCGGAAGAATCGACGTTGCATGTATGACTCGCTGTATGAATGTGGAGGAAGCTAGAGAGGTGTGCCAGGATAGAGTAGTATGGCGGTCCATTCCCTTTGCCTATCTCTATGGGAAAACGGCGTGATGGTTTGTTGTTGTTGTCTTTTTTTAAAGTAAATAACCGACATTTAATTTTCTATCAAACTATTTTCCAGAATCAGTAGGCAGAGGACATTATCCGCCACAGTTTTCTATATTGATTAAATTATAATTTAATTAAATTATGTTTTTTAAAGGCAACTTCCACTTTTGTCTTTTTTTAAACAGCGACATGGTTCAAATCATTAGTATTATATATTTCAGGTTTTGGAATTAACATGTGACTAGAATGGCAGAACCAAAGTGCAGCAAGGGATGGTTCACCTTAAGGAAACAGTTCCCAATAACGACCCTCCAAAAAGATTGGAGGACGGCTGGCAGTCAATTCTCAAAAAAAAACTTGACGTAGAGAATAACAGGTCAAAAGGTCTTAACGAAGAAAAATATTATTATCTCGAAATATACCAGTTGATCAAAATGCAACAGAATGAAAAATTTGTTCTTTAAATTAATCTTAGTACAATTACGTTAAATATTTTTCGTTTCTTTCATTCATTATTTTTTTAATCAATCTAATCAGTTGATTATTTGAAAAGACATTACAAACAATATTAAAGATAAGGCATTTATTAAGTACAGGTAGTGGAGGCCGTGGACGGCAAAGAGAAGTGCAGGGCAACCGCAACTAAGATGGAAGGATGATCTGAACAGACACGTCGGAATAAAATAGATGCAGTCTGCACAGGACAAAGTGACACGGAAGCGAATGGAAAAGGCCTTTGTCCAGTGGACGAAAATAGGCTGAGGAAGAAGAAGAAGAAGATAAGATAATATCAGGAACGAATATGAGATGGTTCGACATTAGGAAGACAAGATACGAATACTATCTAATATCAAGATATTTTTTTATCTTTTGAACGTACTTTCACTAATACGAAATCTGCATTCGGCAGACTGATTGCTCATCCCACCGGTGTCACCAAATTGGTTCTGGCGGCCGGTAGGTAAAACAATCTATGTTGTCGCTGTCGGAGATATCTATCAGGGACAAAAATACTCACATTCTCCAGCACGGCGGAGTGTTTAATCTAAAGTAATGGGTTATGAGATGCTCGAAGGTGCAGAGAGTTGGTCCCAAGCAATCCCAAAAGACATTCCGTTGGATAAAGTCACGTATAGCCACCAAATTCTTCATTTTTTTTTTCAATATCAACTAAAACAACCGATTTGAATCGAATATCATTAGAATGGTCACTGTAACAAGAAGAACTATCGTGAAACATTGCGTTTATTTGCCTGCTTAGAAATGGTGGAAGGGAAGACCCCATACAACTTGACCGATAAATGTTCAGAACGACATAAATATTCACGGCCTTAGGGAAGAAGATGATATAGAGCGAAACACCTAGCGCTTCTTAGCGCAAATCATTGAAATCGCACTACGAATAACGGAAAGGGGCAAGATGAAATAAGAAGAACAAATATTCAAAAAAGCTAAAATGGCAGTGCACAGTGGTGTTCTTGTACCGACCCTTTTGTGTGGAAGCGAAGCATGGAACTGGCAAAAGAAGGATGAAAGTAGAATAAATGCAGTAGAAATGAAATCTCTTAGACGATACTCTGTGAATGATAGAGTATCGAATGAAAATATAAGAAGTGAATGCGGTGAGAATGATGGTGTTGTGAACAAAATAATGAAAGGATCATTAAGATGG
Organism: Lepidostoma basale; assembly: GCA_022606425.2. NCBI lineage: Eukaryota > Metazoa > Arthropoda > Insecta > Trichoptera > Lepidostomatidae > Lepidostoma > Lepidostoma basale. Next base: position 372,061 of record JAHDVF020001016.1, read on the forward strand.
TTTGGACACATGGAAAGAATGAATGAAGAAATAATGGTAAAAAAGTATATGTTAACGATGAAAATGGAATAGTGTTCTTGTACCGATTCATATGTATGGAAGCGAAGCATGGAAATGCAAAAGAAATAAGAAAGCGGTAAAAATGCAGCAGAAATGAGATTTTTTAGACGAATGTGTGGAAAATCTATGTATGATAGAGTGTCGAATGAAAATATAAGAAGTGAATGCCATGCAACTGAAAATGATATGAACAGAAGAATGAAATGATCATAAAGATGTTTGAGACTCATGTAAAGAATGCATGAAGAAATAATGACATAAAAATATATGTTAACGAAGAAAATCGAATAGAAATAGAGATGGACCAAGGAAAACGTGTCACGATCAAATAAATCAAATATTGAGTGCCGGTCATGTGAGGAGTCGGAGAAATCGACGAGCCTATCATAACAGCGAATCGTAGCATAATATGAATGTTGAGGAAGCGAGAGAAGTATATCTGGAAAGAAAAGTGTGGCACTTTATTCTTTCTGCCTACCCCTTTGGGGAGAAGGTGTGATGGTTAGTTCGTTAAATATACAACTTCTCAAAGTGACCACACTGGAGATGGGTAATACTTAGTATATGCAGTGTAAATATAGATTGAATACCAAAAATATTGATTGTACCCACATATTAACCTATATATATAAATATATTGACTACGAGTCCTCCAAGAAAATTTGATTTGTAATAACAGGATACCTAATTTCCTTACACTGATATGAGTCACCCGTAGACTCACCCCTTTTTCTCTTGACCCTCCGAAATTAAGGGCGTTTTAGAATCCCTTATTTCGTATGACGATTTCCCCAGCGGAGCCTGCCTCTGTTCCTTTCTACCCTGTAATAATCATATTAGCCCTACCCACTCTGGAACCTCTTTGGGTTCACTTCGTCTAAAAAGAACCGGGCATCTCTTTCCTGAAGCGTAAAACATATCTTCTAGGCATTTGTATTTGAAAAGAGGTTTCATGTAACTAGTTGTTCATGTAACTACCTTTTTTAAACGTATTTAATTGGCTTTGTAAATTGTAGGTTTATAAAAAAAATATATTATTTAAAGTTGACGGTGCATAATTTTGTTATTTTGCTGACCCTTATATTATATTTTAAAGTGAAGCATGCAACTGTCAAAAGAAGGATGAAAGTAGAATAAAATCAGTGTAATGAAATCGACAAATACTTTGCATACACTTTGTATATACAATATAACTGTTGTATATACAGATTGTATAAAAAAAATAGAAATTAACCATCATAACAACACAAAGTTTGGCGTATATAGAAGAAATTAACATATATTGTTATTTTTTATATAGCTACATATATAATATTTAGTTTTCTAATTAAATGAACGATGAGAAATATAAAACATCATTTACAAATTATTATTTTTCAATTCCATGGATACGACATAAAATAAGTTTGTATTTAAGATGTACATAATTTTTCTATTTTTGGTCAGCTCATATTATTTTATTGCACAAATTCTATGGGTTTATGAGAATATTTTGTTTACGTAAAAAAATACGTAAACGTAAATATAAAATCCTAATATAATTTGAATCGTACAAGGTTGTGAGAATATTTATGGTACCATCATGTCATGTTCTTGCTTGAAATGTTGTCCATAGCGTAATGGCAGAGTATTACTCGTATGTACGGGGTTGGTAGAATTTCTCTGTTGCCTTACAAAAACAAACCTTTTGACATCAGATACAAAGCTCAAATAACGCGAAAAAACAGTTTGACTAATATTTTGCGCATTTTTGTGACGTCAAGCGGCTAAAACAAGGGTGAAATGAGTATTTTTCGTAGTAACACAGCATTTCTTGATGAGAATTTGACGGGATTAAAAATCCGATATGTTTGTGTTTTCATTTGTTTGAACAAACAAAATTTTAATTCAACATTTCCAAATATGATAATCTTTTTCGGATGAACCGCAATTTGTTCTTCATTAGTGCGCTATTGTTGGGCTTGTACAAAATATTCAAAGGATTTTTAAGTTGATTTGAAAATGTATTCTATCTGGAAATTAAAACAGTTGATCTTTTCTAATGAGAAATTAAACGATGGAATTATTTTCTTGCAAACGATTGTATAAATTTTTTTTTTTCTAATAATTTATATAAGTTTTTTTTTGTATCCAAAGCAAGTGAATCTATTGTCGACCTTTGTGGTAGAGTGGCAATAGCAATGACTGCCACACCGAAGGTCCCAGGTTAGATTCCTGACGATGATAATGTGATTCTCACACTGTTTTGGTCTGGTGTAGAATTTTCGTGACAATAAAATAGAAATAGATTACTTATCTATCGCATTTCTTGATAATCAAAATATATACTCTATACCCTGTACATGAATTTGGCTTGCGCTGTATTGATGTACAGAGCTATTCAACAAAACAATTATAATAATAATTGACTAATAGTCATCTGCGGCAAAATTAGCATCGACTGTTTTACTTTTCAGTCTACAATGACTGCCAGCTTTTGGTGATTAAATTTTCTAGAGAAACCACATTATTATAGCACTGTTAGAAAAAATATCGACTCTCTGATGATCTTTTTTTACCTACTTTTAATCGATCTGAAGGTCGATAACACAGAAATAATGTTTTCTGAGATGTTCAGGTCCAACTGTCTCTGCATTTTAATGGTGTCCATATTCGATTTCATTATCTGCTATATATGTTTGTCTGTCAATTTCCATTCTGAATACATGGTTGCTCCAGTATCTTCGTCTGGATCTACTCCACCGTGCGATCCTCTATTTCGCAAGTTTTCCGCGCTACAGACACAACCACGGAACATTTTTCCAGTAATGGATATTAGGACCTCCATCTTTGATGTTCTTAAAAGCCTTTTGGTTCGTACAGTATCGGTTTGGGTTTCTACAGTATACGTCATGATAGGTAGCACGCATTTCTGATAGATTCTGACCCTTCTGTCAATACGAATGTGGTTATTCTTCCAAACCAGATTTACTAAACACCCTGATATAGCAAACGCTTTATTGCCTTGTACCATACTCATACTTCATTATACGTTTTTAGGTCGTAATGGTTGCAGATTTGTACGTATTTATTTATGTAGGTACGTATTCAAAATAAGACTGTCTGTATTGTGTATTGTAAAATACACAATACAGACAGTATCTTAAATCCTAGAAAAAAGTTTTCTATGTTCTCACTCAAAATAAAAATGTTTCGAGAAATATCGAAGAGATTTTTGGATTAAATTTGTGATATTTATTATCCTGCATGATCCGTTAAGTCTAGTGATACATAATAGGTTTTTTAAATGAAAATACAATACTAGTGATCAAATCAAATGTTTAACTAATAACATTATAAATTTAACTGTTATATATTATTCAATATTTACACCTGAAAATGGAGGTCAACCCCGAAACAAGTTGTTTTTAATTTTTTTTTTTAATTATTTAATAAATAAAAGTGGAATAAAATCAGTGTTGTGATATCAATTTTTAGGTTATTACAATGGAATTCCACAGCGTTAACACAATAACAACTACAAACCATCAAGCTGTTTCTCCGCAGGGGAAGGCAGACAGAATGGACCGCCACACTACTCTATCCTGACATACCTCTATAGCTTCCTTCACATTCATATAGCGAGTCATACACGCACGTCGATTCTTCCGGCTTCTGACATGACCAACCTTTAAAATTTGATTAATTTGGTCATGCCATGTTTTTTTCGGTCTACCTCGACTCCGTACTCCATTTGCATCGTAAACGTATACTTTTTTTAACCATTCTTTCTTCACTCATGCGCTCCAAATGTCCGAATCAACGCAGCGATCCTTTCATAATTTTGTTCATAATACCTTCTTTCGCTCTATATTTTTTTCTAATATCAGTATTTGAGATTCTGTCGTACATCGTTCTACCAGACAAACGTCTCAGGAACCTCATCTCTACCGCATTTATTCTGCTCTCATCTTTCTTCTGCCAGTTCCATGCTTCGCTTCCATAGATAAGAGTTGGGACCAGAATTCCATTGTGAACGGCCATTTTCGTTTTCATTGATAAATTCTTGTTTCTAAAAATTATTTTTAAAGCTCCATTTACTTTGTTACCCGCACCAACCCTTATTTCAACATCACTGTCCGTTCGGCCATCCGCTGTTAAGCGTTAACACCTTAACCTTAAATAAAAAAGATATACATTTGGAGCTATTCATGAACCAGGTTTTCAATGAAGTAATTTATTATCCATCGCCGGAATGCTTAACGGATGAGAAAGCTTAATCCAAAAATATTTTTAATTGGTCCAAAACTGATACCCTTAATGAAGACATTTCAGGTGAACCCGAAAGGCAAAGTCTAAAATCCTTATTTGATTACAGGATTTAGATTCAAATTATTCAATCTCTCCCAAAGTTTCAAAACGTGTTTTGATTCTGGGAAAGTTAGATCTAAAACTTGAAATAAAATTACCATTAAGCTTTTATCAATATCGTGTTATCGTACAACTGAGAAATTCGTATGCTTTATTATTGTTATGCTTTGACTTTAGAAAGAGTTTTGAGTTCATATACCATTCTCCTGAAATGTAAACAAAATAACGTGGAATTCCATAATGACGATTTTTATGAATTAAAACACTGTTTTTTGCAGTTATCAGTTTATGTTTCTCGACATGTTTCGAAGGCTTACACCTTCATTATCGGGAGAACGATATATAGGAATCTAACCAGAATAAGTGCATAAACCTAGGTAATCTTTCTAAGTTAACTAACACATATTATACATGTCTGTAAGATCTTGCACTCATTATGTAATAATTTTGGTTAGCTTATATCGTTCTCACACTCTCTACATCTCACATTGGATACCACTATTTTGTACAAGGGTTAACAGCTGTAATCATATCACATCTTCTAAAATTGTTTGAAAGTTAGATCACCACAAGGTTAGGCAATATGCGCAGTTCATTCTATACCACTAAGTTAATCAAAGATCTGCGTTGTATATAAATGAAAAACATTGAGAAACAATAATATTACGATTCTTAAATATTAAAAACTGGCGAACAAAACTCAAGTGCTTCTTTTGTTTTTCTTTGGCACGGCTTACATTCAATTGAACTTATTGAAGTTACTTACTTTATTGTTTAAATTTATACACCACCACAAACTATAGATGTGAAAAATGCTTGTTTCTATAAGATTAAGAAGAGATTTCCTATCCTAGTATGTAAATTTATTATTACAACATTCCTAGCATACAATTTTAATTATAATATATCATCTTGTTACGATACGTCGCTTACCATTGTTATCATAAGATTACTAACGAATACTAACAAAGTTCTATATTACTAACGATTCCATTAACATGCTTTTTTATGTAATTGTCATGATACAGGTGTCAAGTACAGACCATAACCTTTTTTTATTATCAAATGTTAATTAAATAAATTATTATGTAAAAGTAAAATAAAAATAAAATAAATAAAGTTATCAAAAAAGAGCAATATTGGAGGTCACTAAAATAACCAGAACAAGAGTGTCGGACATCATCGGATAAGTGACAGCGCTAAAATAGAGCTGGATGGGCCTTGTCAAAGAGAAAAAAATTATAATTTCATTTCGTTTTTGTAACCCTGACGAAACTCCGGCGGGAGCTAAGCTGGATGGTTCCATAAAATAAAATAAAGTGGTGTAAAAACAAAATACACAAGTGTTTTAAATTATTTGAAAAAAAATGACACTCATTCCAGTTTTTATTATTTTTTAAATCGCTTTTTACATCATTACATCGCTAGTCAAATCGATGTGAAGTGTTTAGCTATCATATTGATCATCTCGTGACATATGATAGGTAATTAATCTTTTGCCAATTAATTATCACGTGAATTCTACAACAGACCAAATACAGTGTGACAATCACACTGCCATCGCCGTGAATCGAACCCGGGACCTTCCGTGTTGCAGGCAATAGCTCACTGGCATATTCATTTCGACGTTTCATAACGACGATCAACTTTTTTGTGTTGGCATTTTTTTCAATATATTCTCGTACAAACGTTTTTTTGGGCATTTTTTTCAATATATTCTCGTACAAACAAGAACTGCGTTTTCCCTCGGGTTCATCCTGATTTAAACGGTATGATTTCTACAATTTGATCGTGTAGTAGATTGGTCAAAGAGATAACCGAGGGATTTGCATGTAAAATAAGAGATTGTGGAATAAAACGTGACTTAATCAACCGAAATAAATTCAGAAAGAAGATAAATTCAAGTCGTGATAATAGACAAACGTGTTTCAAAAGATGGTTTGATAGTGGAATTGGTAAAGTTTGTCTTAAAGTAATTATAAGATTTAGTTTCAACTCATTTTATTATATACTTTATTCATATCAGTGATAATTATTTTCATACTCCATATCCATTGATACTAGAAGAAGACTGAATAGCTATCGAAAGAGAAAAATATTATGTGCACAATACATAGTTAAAGAAAACCAAAAAATAGTTTAAGGAGAATATATTACTACTATTCATTAATGCACACAAATAATAACGACTTATAAAATATTGCTCGTTGAAAAAAATTACGAAATATATTTTTTTAATGTTAATTACAAGAGAGAAAAATAAAGGTCACTGACAGCATCCACCGGATGGCGACTCTAAAATGGCAATGGGCGGGTCACGTAGCCAGAAGCTCAGATGAAAAATGGACAAGAAGACTGCTGACTTGGAGACCGTGGACGGCGAAGATAAGTGCAGGGCGACCGCAACTACGGTGGAAGGATGATCTAAACAGACATGTCGGAATAACCTGGATGCAGTATGCACAGGACAGAATGACATGGAAGCAAATGGAGGAGGCCTTTGTCCAGGAGTGGACGGGAATAGGCTGAGAAAGAAGAAGAAGAATTACATTTTGCATTTTATTATTATTTTTTTATATATACCTTGTATACAACACCTTCTTTTTAAACAAATAAAAATAAAATATTAAACATGTTTTGGACTACCCAGCCCTTCCTCAGTGATATTATATAGATATTTAAAATATTATAAAAATGTTTACAAATATGGTCAGTTTTGACGGATGTTATAAAGCATTCCCACTAAACCAAGAAGAAGAGGTCGCCCAATGGCAACATGGTGGGCCAACATGGAAAAGGAGCTCCAACGCGAGAACCTGACAGCGGAGATGAGTCAAAATATAAAATTATTTGGCATTTTCGTACGAGGAGGGCCGACCCCAGATGATGGAAAATGGCAAACGGAAAGAAGAAGAAGATAAAGTACAGCTAACAAAATACCAATATATCTTCACAATTAACAAAGGAAGTAATTAAACTTTTTTTAACTACACCTACCATGATAAATTAATGAAATTTAAACGAGTTAGGAGATAAAACCTTACCCGGGAGTCTCAGTTTCAAAAGTGAATTTAAGGTCAGTTAAAATGTTTCCAATGCTTGGAGACGAATCCAATTGTAAAGTGGTTTGACTAACGAGAAGACTCGGGTTTAATTATCTATGAAGTGTATTATTCAGCTAACAGAACGTAGCGCCCCGCAATGCCGAACGGTTCTCATGAGAAGTTAGTTAAGCAAATTCCTTAACCGAATACAAGATGTAATAAAAAATATTGCAAAACTAACTAACTAACTAACCATCACGCCGTCTCCCCAAAGGGGTAGACAAAAATAATGGACTGACACTTTTCTTTCCTGACATATTTCTCTCGCTTCCTAAACATTCATACATCATGTCATTTCTCTGACCTCTCACGTGGCCGACATTCAATATTTGATTTATTTGATCGTGCCACGTTTTCCTTGGTCTTCCTCTATTTCTGGTTCCATTTACATCGTTAAAATATATTTTTTTATCATTCTTTGTTCATTCATTCATTCCATATGTCCAAACAATCTTAATGATCCTTTCATTATTTTGTTCATAACACCATCATTCGCACCGCATTCTCTTCTTATATTTTCATTTGACACTCTATCATACACAGAGTTTCCACACATTCATCTAATAGATCTCATTTCTACTGCATTTATTCTACTTTCATCCTTCTTTTGCCAGTTCCATGCTACGCTTCCATATATAAAGGTCGATAGAAGAACACCATTGTGAACTGCCATTCTAGCTTGCATCATTGCAAAACAAGTTATAATCTTTATTTCAACTAACTAACCATCACGCCGTCACCCGAAGGGGCAAAAAGTAGTAGGTAGGAGGCAGAACTAGAGCGCCACCTGGAGAAGAACCCTGCAGGATGAGGCCAAAGCAGCAGGCCTCACTTGGGATGTTAGGGATCAGGCGTGCGTTAAAGTTGGTTGGAGAAGGTTCCTCGAGGCCCTATGCACCACAAAGGTGGGACAGATTAAGAAGGAGAAGAAAAAGACACTTTGCCACCAACGTTTCATTATTTTGTATAAATCAGAAATACCCTGTAGATGTGTGGTAGCGATACTTTTTCTTGTCAGTATCTGAATGTAAGCGGCAAAACTTCGTACATAAATTCATCATACCCGCTAAAGTGTCGCGGTTCTCGTCGAAACCAAAGTTGTGTATGTAATAATAGAACAAGTTTATTGCGCGAATCCAGCCCTCAACAGATGTTGTGTACTTGCTTGATTTTCCTGTCTAGTTTTACAAGCAAATTTAATTTACCCACGAGCGCGCCGAACGCAGATTGAGAATTGAGATAGACAACAATCTGGGAACAATAAGAAACTTTCCAGAGGTATTCGTGTAGGCACATTATTAACCCGCCGTACAAAAGTTTGAAATATTTGTGTACAAGGTGGGGAACTTGGAAAACATTTACCCAAAGCCAATTCTTACTTTTCAGAAAATTTCACTTCTCTTGAATCTAACATCAATTGATATCATTCAATTGAAAATCTTTTTGCTTATAGAATCAGAAGAATTTGAGACAAAGGGAAACTTCTATTACCGATGACTGGAATTCACGTGTCAACGTATAGGCGATAGATTGCTACCCATCTAACTTGTCATGAGAATCAATATATTATAATATACTTAGGAAATTTAAAATATCTTTGTTTAATCCACAAAATATTTAAAAAAAACACGACATGTTTCGGAGGATACCTCCAAAATTGACGAACCTTGAGTTGAGGATTTCTAAATTTTCAAGTTTGTTTAATTTATTGCAATTGTTAACTTGTGTGTAGAAATATTGTGTCATTTTTATCGAAACTATGATCAAATTCAAAACAATGGTTAGCCAGAAAAATAGTATGTTTAGTGAAAGCTTGTTTATGTTCGTTCTTAAACTTGAAGTAGTTAATTAGTAACATCAGTAACCAGGAAACAGTGAGATTCAACGCCTGCGGTGGGCTGGCCATATAGAAAGAATACCAGAGGTAGAGCACCAAAAAATATATCCAGATGAGAAAACGAAAAGAGACCAAGAGACCGACCAAGGAAAAGACGGGCGGACTGGGTGAGGACTGGGAGATAAAGGAAAGATCAGGAGACTGCGTAGGGATGGCCAGACCAGACAGCCAAACCAGTGAAAGGAAAAGCCAGTAGAGAACTGGAGGAGGTCATAGCGCCGAGAAAAAGAAAAAGATCCAAGTAAGCGATTAAATTGTACCCTAACTAATCAGTTGATAAAATATTTATTATAAATGATATCATGGCATTATACAGTGATGTATTATACAGACCATTATATGTAAAATTGTATTTGCTTGAACAATAATACAAAACTGCATATTAAATAGATAATACGAATGAAAACGTTTGCTATCGTAAAGTTTTATTACATTTCTGGTAATGGCACGTTTCACCTTCCTAAGGCTGTTAATTAATGACTTTGAAAGGCAAAACATGTAAACAACGAACTAATCATCACACCGTCTCTCCGAAGGAATAGAAAGAAATATGGACCACCACATTGTTCTTTCCTGCATGTCAGCTCTCTAGTTTATTCAACATTCATACATCGTGTCACACGTCGCACGTTGGTTTCTCCGACTTCTCAAGTGGCCGACATTCAAAATTTGAGTGATTTGATCGTGCCACGTTTTCTTAGATTTTCCTTCATTTTTTGTTCCATATACCTCGTAGATATACTTTCATAATCATTCTTCAAATCTCCAAACAATTCATTGCATATGCTTTTACGTCATAAAACCTCCTGTTTATTTACCAAAATGCCTCCAACGAAAGTAGATTTGAATTTTATATCTGTTACGGCAATTTATAATAATAGTACAGTATATTATTACGATTATTCCAGCATAACAATTTGATTCTAGTGTTCATTCATCCATTTAACATTGCGAAGTTTTATCGCTTAAACATTATGTTTAAGTGTCGATTTAGTTACAGTGCACTTTCATAAAGATTAATGGTGAACAATGCAAATCACCATTTTATCGTACATTCCGTGAACTGTTATCTCAAAATGATCATGAATGATCATTAGAGTTACCGCCCAAAGAGGATGGCACCCTTACTATGTTGGGTTAACTAAAGGAAGCTTTAAAAGCTTTAGGGACGTTAACATAACAGAATATTCATGAATACCGTAGAATCTAGAAAAGTGTGTCAGGATATACAGTTTGGACAAGATTTTATCAATGAAAGCAAATAAAACGTTCTGAAACTGGCGGAAAAAAATAATTCAGTAAAAAATGAGATCTCTTAGAAGAATGTGTAGAAAATCTGTGTATGATAGCATTCGCACTGGATTCAATGCATATATTTGCATTTGACACTCTAATCATATACAGATTTACTACACATTCGTCTAAGAGATTTCATTTCTACTGCATTTATTCTTCTTTCATATTTCTTTTGCCAGTTCCATGATCCACTCACACACTTAAGGTTCGGCACAAGAATATCATTGTGCATTACCATCTTAGCTTTTTGGATAGGCTTGTGTTTGCGATGACAACTTTAAGTGCATTATTTATTTTGTTGCCTGCCCCAACCCTTCTTTCAATATCGTTCTCCACTCTCCCATCCTTCGTAAACATACTTCCTAAATAAACAAATTCATCACCTTGTTCAAGATTTTCACCGTTCACGCTAATGTTCCAGAATATCATGCTTTCTTCTTTTTCGAAAATCATACCTTGGACTTATACAGAATTATCATCAAATCATCAAATTTTCATTTAAAACCGGATGATGATGTAACACCGGATGATGCCTACATCGGTTGGCGAAACAGCTGTCGCGACACTCTTAGTGAATAAAAAGAAATTTTGATATTATAACAGGGTTTTAAATTTTAACAGTAAAACAAATTTTGTTTAATTAATATTTAAAATGAACTTCCATCAAGAGATATCAGTAAATCATTCGATTAACTGAGTAATTGGTTTACAGAATCGAGGAAGACCAAGGAAAACATGGCGTGACCAAATAAATAAAATTTTAACAGTTGGGTATGCTAGATGTTTGATAGATATGCGTGTATAAAATAATGTGTTCCCTTTGGCTTCGCAACCTTTTATTTAGAATAAGAAAAATGAATATTCAATATTGTATTGTTATGATTTTTATACCAAGAAAAGTTAACAATCATTCGTAACACGTATGTTTTAGAAACGGGAATTATTTTGAAATTCTTATAATGATTTATCAATGAAAGCGAAAATGGCCGTTCTCAATGGAGTTCTGGAACTATGGAACTGGCAGAAGAAAGATGAGAGCAGTATGTGTGCTAGAACGATGTACGACAGAATCTCAAATGCTGATATTAGGAAGGAATGTAGAGCGAAAGAAGGTGTTATGAGCAAAATTATGAAAGGATCGCTGCGTTGGTTCGGACATATGAAGCGCATGGGTGAAGAAAAAATGGTTAAAAAAGTATACGTTAACGATGTAAATGGAGTAAAGAGTCGAGGTAGACCGAGGAAAACATGGCATGACCAAATTAATCAAATATTAAAGGTTGGTCATGTCAGAAGCCGGAAGAATTGACGTGCGTGTATGAATCGCTGTATGAATGTGGAGGAATCTAGAGAGGTGTACCAGGCTAGAGTAGTGTGGCAATCCATTCTCTCTGCCTACCCCTGTGGGGAAACGGCGTGATGGTTTGTTGTTGTTGTTGTTCTTATCATGATATTTTTAAAGAGTTTTGTTTAGTTTAACCAGTAGAATTTAAATGTATATAATAACTGAAAATAATAATAAGTAAGGCGTAATAGCTTACCTGTAGAACGCGTAATCGGAGAACAAGGGCGAAGGGGTAAGTATTGAAGGGGAGTCTAAGGTCAGAGTCGTCGGCATTGGGGCGGAGAGGAGACAGATCAGTGGTCAGGCGGATTGTAGACTCCTTGCGCTGACTCAGGCCCACCTGGAAAGGTCAAACAGATCATTGTAACACAACCATTATATTTAAAAGCTTAAATTCAATTCAATTTATTCAAAAAATTATAAACATTACAGAATAGCAAATCCAAATCGTTTATAATCACAATATACAAAAATAAAATTAACAATCTAAAAATACATATTTATAAATAATATAACAAGAAAAAAAATGAGAGCAAGTAAGAAAAAAAGAAAAACAGAAGACAATTAAAAAAAATATTCGAGAACAGTTTGGTAAAGATAAATATTTTTGTACAATAAGAATAGAACCAAATAGCGATTTAATACATAAGAGATAGATGCTTTCTGAGGGTAACCTCACTATCGTGAAAAATATCCACATCCGAAGAGATGCGGTTTAATAGGATTATTGCCCTGCCCACGGGCATTACCTTAGGTAGATTGGTTCTACACAGTGACAGGTGAAATAATCTATGTTGCCTTTGTCGCAGATATAAGTCGGGGACATAGTTATCAGAATAGTTAAAATATCATATTCGACCACGAATCAGTTGGAAAAAACGAACACCCAGGTGGATAGTTCGTCTAATTTCCAATGATTGGTAGTCCAGCATACCCAGCAAGAAATCAGTTGGGTACAGCTAGGGGCAGTAACCGTATGAACGATGATAAGGTATTATTTTAGACAAAACGAATGACAAAATATTCAGTTTGTCCAACTTTTAGATAATAAAAACAAACGCATTGAAGTGGAGCGTTTGTTTTTTTCGATAAAATAAGTTTCATCAATAAGCACCATAAAAAAAAATATAACGTAGATATATTTATTGTACTGAAGCCAATTAACAGTCTGCTGGCGAAACCTATTACAAAGATAAACTTGATGGAAGTTTTGAAACGATGAATAATAATATCTCGCTTACAACTTTTTGTTAAATATTGATAAATAAACAGAGTTTCATAAACATAAAATAATAAATCGAAAACGAAAATTTTTATAAATTGAAACAATGTTTTTTTTACTTTTGATGTTAACGAGAACTTTATTTATGAACTCATTTGTTTCAGCATGTATTCTTCTGACATTTCAGTTGACATTAAATTCCATTTGATATGCACAATAATTGATTGATATCCTCTTATTACTCTCAGGGGATGAAGAATTTTTTTTTTAAATAGCTAGACTTGTCGTCACCTGAGAGTAAGAAGGTTCCAACTGTCAAAAGTAAAAAGCTGAAAAAAATGAAGTCAAAGTTTTGATGGTTTCGGGTGTGTATCTTGGAATAAAAGGGTTCCATCTGAAGCAGATGAAATTCTTTTATCGAGAAGCGTATAAATTTTCTCTGGCGACAGTTGGAATAATAAAGTTCTAAGTGTAAATGAATCCTTCTTCAGTGAATCGTGTGTTTTATATGATTAGATGGAACTTGATTTTTTTCGTAACATCAAAATGACGATACTATTACATGTTTTTTTTAATTGTACGTATAGATAAGGTTAGTAAGAACCCTTTTCACGAAAAAAAGCCAAATGTGAAATTTTGTTAGTTGGGACCCTCTTACTCTCAGGTGACGTTGTGTCTGATTTACACATAAATATTACAGTTTTTGACCCAAGCTTCCCTGATATCATTCGTCAAATCGTCAAGTTAGCGTATTAAAATTTTGGATATGTCTAACTAATTTTGGATATATGCTCGTTGACATTGTTTTAAAAGTTTTCTTGCGAGCCTAGTGATTTTGAATTCAGTTTTGGATCTTGTGATGTTATTTTGTTAAATGATCTCAATTTGGTTAAAAAAAAAAAACATCGTCATTGTGTTAAGCAGTTGCAGGTTTATGCAAAATTGTTGAGTCAGGCCACATAATAAATATGTATTATGTCAGTAGATTTTTACATATATCACTTATCACAGCACGCTTCAGATTTGTAATTAATGAAAAACGGCGTCTTACAGATCATTTATTTACATGTATTATATTATTAATATAATCTTCACTTAACGAACTCTATGCACAGCTATGATGTTTTCTCCACAATTGATTTTCTGCGTGGCACCCCCTGCCGTAAAAACATTTTCATTATACAATTGAGCGATGTTTTACGTGTTACGTTGTTTTATCGTTATTTGTCTTTTTTATCCAAATTCAGAAAAATTACAATCTTATTGTCTACTACTAATTTTCCTTTAAATGGCGTTCGTAATATTCTTATATATATTTTTAATTCTTATTATTAGCATTTCTTATTTAAAGATTAATGTTAAATGTAAATCACAAGCCTTAAGACTTTCAAAGCAAGCACACACTGTCAACACCGATGCTGTTAGAACATAAAAGAGAACGTATCACTTATAACAAATAAATCCAACGGTGCAAAAATAGGAATCAATATTAATATAATAGCGATGTCACTAAGGTTCGTCACTCCAAAATGTAATAATATAATATGATCAAAACACTGTTTATAACATTAATTTGGTGGTTTAACACTTTTATATTCTGGATTACCAAGTTATTGAACTATTGGCACTAAATTTCGCAATATTAATCAGATTTTACGTGTTTATTACGCACAACAGCATTTCGGTATGTTTGACAGTTGTTATTGCAAGGTACATTGAAATTCGTGGTGTAGATTCACATTTTAATATATTTTTTAAAACAAATTATTTTCATAAAAATTTGGGCGCTTTTCACAAACATGTAAAATTATTAAATATAAAATTTTACGAAAATGATTATTATTTTTATTATTACTAAAGATAGATGGATAATACAAAATTACTTAAGAAAGATTATTATTTATTTTTTTCTTCTTCTTTTAATAGATCTGTCGATCTGTGATACAGAAATCATGTCTCGTCGGATGATGAGGTCCAGATGGCCCTCCATCTCTCCGGCCTTCCAGGTGGGTGGTGTCTTGAGAGGATTTCATAACCAGCTGTTACCATCCATTCGGGCTGCATGATACCTCCAGTATATTCTTCTAGATCTACTCCACTGAACGATATCCTCTATTTCGCAAGTTTTTCTTGTGTCTACGTTGCGGACACGATCTCGGAGAGTTTTTCCAGTAATTGATCTTAGGATCTTCATCTTAAAATATTAAATAATTATTTAAATAGTCCATTGTTTTGGCCGAAACACTCTGATACTTTAACATTTTATAACTGTTAATGCAATAACTTTGTTTTATATCACAATTGTATTTATTTTACGAAAGCTGTTTCATACCTAACTCAATTCCAGCAAGAACTTCAAAATTATATCAAAGAAATTATTAAAATTGACATAGGAACAAATACACAACGATTCGAAAAATTATGAAAATTTGACATTTAATATATTTTTGTTACACCTGATGATGTCAACATTGGTTGATGAAACAGCTGTCGTAAAATAAATACAATTGTGATATAAAACAAAGGTTTTGCATTGACAGTTATACAATAATTATTTAATCTAACTCTTTACACAAGTTTTTAATCCTTTCATTTAGTATTTAAGTAACGATTTTATCTTACGAGGTCCGTTCAAAAAGTATCGCGAATTTTGTGTTTTTTCAAAAATAACTTATATATTCATGAATTTCTATTTTGTCCCCTTCAAAGTGATCCCAACCAGATATTATACACTTGTGCCAACGTTTTTTTCAATCCTCGAAGCACCCCAAAAAATCATTTTTTGTGATCTTGTTCAGCTCCTCCTTCGATGCCGTCTTTATCTCCTCAATCGTAGCCTAGCGTCGTCCTTTCATGGGCCTTTTCAGTTTCGGGAACAAAAAAAAATCACAGGGGGTCAGATCTGGGAAATACGGTGGCTGCGGCATTATTGGTGTGTTGTTTTGGCCAAAAATTCGCGCACAAGCAGATGCGAAATTGAGCAATTTTGGTACGAATTTCGCGGCGACCGATCTCATGCCCAAATCATTGGTAAAAATCGAATGGCACGAGCCAAGCGATATGTTTAAGTCCTCAGCAACTTCTCTAGCGGTGATTCGACGATTGGCCAATACTATGTTATTCACTTCATCAATGTTTTCGTCTGTTGTTGACGTGCTCGGGCGTCCGGCAGGCTCTTTTTCGTTCACATCTTCTCGGTCCTCTGAGAACATTTTGTACCACCGATAAACGTTGTTTTGGTCCAAGATAGCTTCACCATATGCCACAGTCAACATTCGGAATGCGTCCGGGGACTTAATTTTGTTTTTCACTCAAAATTTGATACAGATTCTTTGATCCATTTTTTTGGAGTGTGCAAAAATCGAAGACGAGCCAAAACACGTGCAAGCAAAGTGGCTCTCAAAAATTAACTGAACATTCAAACTGGCCGAACTTATCGGCATAAGTGAGAGACATGAGTACCAACATAACGCCACAAAAAAATCAAAAATCGAATATACGTAACCGGCGGAAATTCAAAATTCGCGATACTTTTTGAACATACCTCGTATTTTATTGTTAACATTTCTACATTGAAGATCTGATCGGTCTGTGACCTGAAACATGATAAAACTTATTCAAATACTCTTAACTGATACTCAAATAGTCTTAAATGATACTTGTTATTACGTATTATGTCAATGTTTTGTATTATGCTTTAATTTCATTGCCTTTGTGTACTTCTAAGTCAATAAAAGAGATAAAATTTATCGAGACATAACAGATGTAACGACTCTAAATAAAACAAATTAAGATGATATTTCTAACTGCGCAATATGTTACAATACTAAATACGAAATAACAAAGAAACATCAAAATTATATAGTTTTGTTGTTAACAAAGTATTTAACTGCTTTTTTAGTTGGTTTATAACCATTTTTGTAGTTTCCTTCGCTTTGGAGCTATAACCAGAAGCACTTGTTCTGGTGGCCGGCAACTTTGGCAATAAACTGGATAAATTAAATTTTCTAACGTTCGGGGCCGGTGGTGTAAACACTTTCTAAGCTAGTTATATTATTTCACTGATGAACGAAACGAAACTTTTACACTCCGCCATTATTATTTTATAAGTTAATCCGAGCAACGCGGCACTAGATGGAAGTGACAATGTTGTTGGACTTAACTACGCAAGTTTAAACCACAAATGCGCTTGATCACTTTTAAGCACATTCGCTACGTTGTAACACCTTTTAAATTCCTGTTATGGCTGTTTACACACCAATATAAAACAAAGAGACAAATCTCCTGCGCGGTGGTGTGTTTTAATGAAGAAGATGATGAGGAATATTTGTTTCTTTGAAATAATAATAAAATCGATATTTTAGAAAAATCTTATTATATAAGTTAATGCTTACATCCAGATATCATAATAGATGGCGCTAGTGTAGATTTAACTAAAAAATGTGAAGTGTTCCCCAACATTGTAGCATATATACATCTTCCAAAAAATTGTCAGACGTGGTGGTCGTAATAAGGGCGGAATGTGGAGTGTTGTATTACATTAAGCGTACGCTCAACCCAACCAATGATAGGTCATAAATCTTGTAAACGCCTCGACCACCATATTCTGTTTCCAATTTGCATCTTCGTCTCTATTGAGATACAATTAATTAATTTTGTAAAACTTCTTCTTATTCTTCTTTTTATAGATCTGACGATCTGTGGCACAGAATTCATGTCTCCTGGAATGATGAGGACCAACTGTCCCTCCTTCTCTTAGGCGGACTTCCAGGTGGGCGGCGTCCGGAGGGGATTTCGCGAGCGGCTGTATATGCTATCTGTCACCATCCATTCTGGCTACATGGTCCCTCCAGTATCTTCTTCTGCATCTATTCCATCGAACTATATCCTCTTTTTCACAGCTTTAGTTTTTTTATGTCTGTGTTACGGACACGATCTAGGATAGTTTTTCCAGAAATTGATCTTTGGTAAAACTTCATTACATAAGAATCAATTGTATCTCAATAGAGATGCAAATTGGAAACATAATATGGTTGATCAAGGTGTTTTCAGGACTTATGACCTGTCATTGGTTGGGTTAAGCGCACGCTTTATGTAATACAACATTCCCCATTCCACATTTTTTTCTTATGACCATCATGTCTGACAAATTTTTGGAAGTTGTATATATGTTAATCTGCAACATCACCCTTTGCGGGGTGGTTTATTCAATTTACACACTAACGCCATCTATGAAGATTGTATTTTAAGCATTAAGCAGAATATCTTTTTAACGCAATGTGAAAGGCTACCGCCATTTAGCGCATTGCTAGAAACCGCCTGGAGATGTCACTCTAATCTATATGCTATAATTTCATTTATAATGAGAGCTCGATTGCTTTTTGGTTTAATATTAATTTATATATGCACATAAATAGATAAACAAATTAGACACTATTTTTTATATATTTGTGTAAATAAACAAATCAGCTTAAAACTAAAAAACAATTGAACTTTCTTAATACAATAAATATCATTATTTTACTCACACAAATTCGTAAATAAATATCTGTATTCTAACAACACTATAATTCCTGCTCAAAGACATTATTTTTTACTCATACAAAGGAGTGATGATCCAAAGAATAATCTCAAAGGCCAACTTTCCAGGAAAGCCGTTAAACTCAATGAAATTAGTTTGATCGTTATCCATTGAGCAAAACCTTCTTATTTTATTCGCCATATTTCACCTTTATTCGAAAATAACATTGTTTGGTATATTAAATGAAGCGATCAAATTTCATTACACAAAACAACGAGAACTGGAAACATGTTCCTAAAATAAATTCCTTTTGTTTACCTGCCTTAGAGCAAAATATCCATGAAAGTACACGAATGAATTAGGATTGTTAAAATATAATATAAAATAAATATGTACGAAAGTAAAGTCTATCGAAGATATTCATAGCATACTAATATTCTTACTGAATTGGCGGAATAGAAATCAAGATATCATTTTTTATTTTAGTAGTAGGCAAATAGTATTGATTAAATATTATTAGGTGTATAACTTTGCTTCCGCCGTTTTGCAATAGATGGCAGTAGCGGTAAGTGGTAGTTGGAATAAATAGATCATAGATGTCATACAATAAGCTTAAGTATTTGTAAACATAACGCCATCGAAATATTAGTCGATTTGTGTCTGCATCATAAAGTTATTCCCGATTAAACATGTCAGCTTACGAGCCAAATCCTCGTCATTTGCGGGAGGTTTTAATTTTATGCTTTAATATGAAGAAATCTGCGGCTGAGGCTCATCGAATGCTCTCAAATACCTATGGTGAGGCCGCTATTAGTAAAAGAACGTGCCGAGCGTGGTTTCAACGCTTAAAGAAAGGTAATTTTAATGTCGAAGACAAGCATGGCGGTGGAAGAGAGAAGGTTTTCTAAGATGCAGAATTGGAGGCATTACTTGATCAAGACTCCTGTCAAACGCAATAAGAATTGGCAGGATCATTGGGAGTGACGCAACCAGCCATTTAAAAACGCCTGAAAGTCATGGGAATGATTCAGAAACAAGGAAATTGGGTGCCGTACGAGTTGAAGCCGAGAGATGTTGAACGGCGTTTGTGTGTTTGTGAACAGCTGCTTGCAAGGCAAAGACGGAAGGGATTTCTGCATCGCATTGTGACTGGGGGCGAGAAATGGGTTCATTACGATAATCCCAAGCGCAGAAAATCATGGGGATATCCCGGCTATGCTTCCGCGTCGACGGCCAAACCGAATATTCACGGTTCCAAGGTTATGCCAAGTATTTGGTGGGACCAGCTCGGCGTAGTGTATTATGAGTTGTTAAAACCGACTGAAACCATCACAGGCGATCGTTATCGAACGCAATTAATGCGTTTGAGCCGAGCATTGAAAGACAAACGGCCGCAATACAACGAGAGGCATGATAAAGTGATTTTACAGCATAACAATGCTCGACCCCATGTTGCGAAAGTGGTCAAGACATACTTGGAAACTTTGAAATGGGAAGTCCTACCCCACCCGCCGTATTCTCCAGACGTTGCTCCCTCGGACTATCACTTGTTTCGATCAATGGCACACGGCCTAGCTAACCAGCACTTCCGGTCTTATGAAGAAGTAAAAAATTGGATCGATTCGTGAATCGCTTCAAAAGATGACCAGTTTTTTCAACGCGGGATTCGTATGCTGCCCGAAAGATGGGAGAAAGTAGTGGCCAGCGATGGACAATACTTTGAATCATAAATGTATAACCAGTTTTTTACGATTAAGCCTCGAATTTCGGAGAAAAAAAACGGCGGAAGCAAAGTTATACACCTAATACAATAATTTTATTTTATGGTTTTATTTTACGCTGTATCACTGAAAAGGTAGGCAGATAGGATGGACCGCCCCACTTTTCTATCCTGACATAACTCTCGCTCCTCTTTGTTGCTTCGACTTTGAACATGGCCGCCTTTTATTAGTTGCTTAATTTGGTCATGTGCTTCCTTGGTTTCTTTTTTCCAATTACGCTATTTGTATATATGTATATCATTTTATCAATTTTTTCCTCATCTATTTGTATTATATATCTAAATCACCTTCGTAGTACAATAAAGGTTTTTAAAATGCATAAAGGCGAATAATCGATATTTTGACATGTCAGCTAAGTGCGATTTCTACATTAAATGATAGAACATTTTTGCAATGACTGCCACCCCGAAGGTTCCGGGTTCGATTCCCGGCGAGGGCAGTGTGATTGTCACACTGTCTTTGGTCTGGTGTAGAATTCACGTGACAATAAAATGGCGATAGATCAGCTACCTATCACATGTCACGAGAATCACTATGATAGCTATATAATACCCTTTACATCGATTTGGGTCATGCTGTCATGATGTGAAGAGCGATTGAACAAAATAATAATAATAATAATAATAAGAAAAACTGTAAATAAAAACTAATAGGAATATTTTTTTCTTGTAAAATATTGTTTAAGTACGTTTTGGGAATAATTAGAATTATAAAGTTGTCGATTTTTACTACATTTTATTAGGAAGTTTTTCCAAAGTGATCATCAATGTTCGGGAAGGAGTACTGTACAGAAAGAATAGAGAAGACGAAATGACTTTTAGTTCCGTAATCATTTTTTTTTTTTATATGTTTTTATTTATGTAAATGGTACAAAATGGTTGCACTTAAGTTACATTTAAAAATATTGTAATGTGTCTCTCCCTACCTCGGCTAGCGCAGAGAGCGGGCCCTTAGATCTCCGGTTTTCTCGTGAGATACTTTCCGGCTTGTCATTCGAATAGGGAAAGGTGTAAATAAATACATATGACGGAATACATGAGGGTTTATTATAACACAAAAAAATAGTTACAATAGTTATCTAGGGGCTAGAGATGTCGTACATATAAAAAAAAGAGGCACATGGTGAAATAATGAAGAGGCTGTTTGCGGCGATTCCTCGACGGCGTGCTCGTCAGGACATCGACCGGCGACGTCGTCCGTAGACGTTATCAGCGACGCTGACCAGAAGATGGTGGGTCAGCAAATCAATATGTAGAGCGTCACCTGGCAGACACGAGGTTCCCTAACCTGTGGGTGCTGTCTGAAGCGGCGTGAAGTGGTCCTCGCAGTTCCGCATGGTGGTGAGGTCAACCACGTTGTCGGGGCATGATGTGCGACAACACGTGGGCGGCAATTTCGGGAGCAGAGGATGGCTCGGACCGTGGCGGAGGGAATCAACCGCAGCAAGGTCGGGCTTGACAAACGGCCTGGGAGCGGATATGCACTTTTGGCATCGCCATAGCGCAGGACAAGTTGGCAGAAAACCTGAAATAATGCCACAGATTTTATGGGCACGATGGCAAGTACCGCAAATACCTTGCTCGAAGTTATTCCATGGCGGATGAGGCTAGATGAAAACGGATTATCCCATCGGGAAAATCGCGGGTCGAAACGGCGATCCTCCAATCGATGCCGCGAAGTTGACAGCTCCAAGCGAAGTGAAGTCGGGCCGAATCGGCTGCGCAGAATCGGTTGCGCAGAAGGGGCTGAGAGTGAACTGCAGAGGGCGCACACATCGGGGTGAATTTAGCGCCAAATCCGAGAAGCGCGCGGGAACAAGAGTTTAAAGTAGCACTCTGGTGGTAAAAACGGGAACTAGGGGTTTGAATGGGGTCTAGAGCTAAACACTGAATATTAAGATAACCGAAAATAAATAAGAAATAGTAACTTACGTTACACTCGCTCTTATGTGGAAAAAAAAAAAAAAATAATAAAAAAAAGCTCCTTCAGTGAATGGCATACAAAAGTTACACGTGGATTAAATCCTAGAAGGTGACAGTTTGGACAATTGAGAAATACAAAGACAGTTTATTTCAAAGTACAAATTAGATTCACAAGTTTAAAAAATGTATCATTATACACATGGGAGAGGTTTATATCCTAAAAGGTAGCAGTTAGTTTGACATATTACAAATTGTTAAGTTTAGTTTAAAAATACAAACTATAGTCACAAGTTCAGAAAATTAAGGATCATTAAACACAATAAAAACAGGTTTAAATCCTAGGTTACAGTTAGTTAAACATTTTACAAACAAAATTTATTTAAAAAAAAACAAATCATAGTTTAATTCTGAATATTAATGATCATTAAACACAGAGAAAGCAGGTTTAAGTCTTAGGTTAGCAGTTAGTTTGACATATTACAAATTGTTAAGTTTAAAAAAAAATACAAATTATAGTTCAGGTAAAAACACAAACACAGTTAAGTTATAAATACAAAAATTATCATTGTTTTAAAGTTTCCACAGCACAAAAGAGACAATTGTTTTTTTTTTTCCTTTGCAGGTAAATAGCACTCACTGATTCTAAAAGGAGAAGGGGTTAGGGTCTTGAGGTAAATTATTGTTGGACATCTCTAGCCTAGATGATAGATTATAAAGAAAAACAGTTACAACAATATTATGTGTTCAGTCACCAGTAAAAACAAAAATTTAAATTACATACAGCAGAGGCATGTCCGTTTACATATTATGAGGCTGTATACCTATAGCGTTGCTTTGTATTAGGGTCTAGCTCCCTTTCGCCTCGGATAATAAGGCACATCTACATATTCTAAGGCTGTATACCTATAGCGTTGCTTTTTATTAGGGTCTGGCTCCCTTTCGCCTCGGAAAATAAGGCACATCTACATATTCTAAGGCTGTATACCTATAGCGTTCTGACTCCTTCTATTCTCTACAAAAACAAATTCTACAGGTGACTGAAACAACATATATATCTACAACATTTTAAAACATATAATGGACGTTATTGTTCAGGTGAATTGGAGAAGTGAACTCAATCGTAAAAGTGATTACCAATCCAATATGCAACACCTTTAACTGACTCACGACCCAAAACACACATGAACATATATAATAATAAATAAGAAGTAAAAAACAAACAAGTTTATAAAGAAATTGGTGTTACAATAGTTATAAATTTAGACAATTTGCACATACAAAAATGATATGTCAATAAAATTTCTGTTCAGGTGAGATGGAAAAGTTCATAATATTATAAGTGATGGACAATCTTGTATTCCACACAAATAAAAGAAGTTTTTAAACCATCCAGAACACACAAGAACATGGAACACTCAAGTAGGAAGGGAAAATATAACCAAACCATAATACAAATGCATCTGTAGGTCTACCAAGTGTCTCTAGCGTTCGGGAAATTTACAATTATTCATGCATTCGATGGATACAGGCATCTTCTCTTAGAGCGCTCCTAACACAACTAGATCAAGTGGTGAATGGGGGCAGTTTATTCTTCATCAGGCGCTTATTCATACATACCATAACACAATAGACACTACAAACGCAAGTAAGATAGAAATTGGCACAAGGAAGGGGGCAATCATAGTGGGGATAGGATGCATAATGAGGAAGGAAACAAGGTTAGATTGAAGGACACTACTGCTATGGGGGAAAGTATGCTAGGAATAGCAGTAATGGCTAGGGTCCCGGGGTCGCTTACCCGTCCTCGCGAAATGATGGAAATTATGCGAGTCCCTTGAGAACTAAAATACATATCAAGACAAAGGTTTGAGTCATAGGTTAATATATTTGGGCGCCACTAAGTTTTAAGTTTAACTTAGAAACTATTCCTGTTTGACTAAGTCCTTGATGTGAAATGTACCGATACTTTTTCCAGCCATATCAGACAGTTCATATATGGTATCTGAAATTCTTTTGAGTATCCTGCACTTGATAAATCTGGGACACAGTTTGGCAGATATGTACCTTGAAGCGTCAGATTGAAGGAAGGCACGGCGCCAGACCAGTTGTCCGACATGCAAGGTACAAGATTTACGCCTTAGATTATACCGAGTAGCGTTCCGTTGGAAGGCTTGGAGTAGTGCGGAAGAAACTTCTTCATAGACATTTTCCATTCTAAGTAGGCCAGATGCGTAGTCCGAGGTGATGTCAGATGGATTATGGGAGTTTGATTCACGAACAAATTTATTGTGAAATGAACCGTGGGGAGCAGTTTCAAAGCCGTGCAAAAGAAAGAACGGGGTATATCCTGTAGCAATACTGACAGTATTATTTAAGCAAGATGAGATCTGTGGAAGCTTTGAACACCAAGTCCGTTGATTATTCCCTACCAGAATTGCCAGTGCGGTAATGATGTTTGCATTATGACGTTCGCTTACATTGTTCTGAGGATGATAGCGGGCGTTGTAGTACAAGTCTTGTATTCCATAGGTTTCAGTGAACTTACGGAACTCCTTGGAGACAAATTGACTTCCGTTGTCGATAATAAGCGTACGGGGAACAGAGTAAGGCAGAAATATTTTCTCCTCGAGTAATTTAATTACAGTTTTGGAGTTGGCTGTCCTAAGGGGAAACGCCCAAACAAATTTTGAAAAGTTGTCTACTACTGTCAGAATGTGACAGAAGCGATGATTGGACATCGGGAGTGGCCCTACGAGGTCTGCAGACAAGGAGACGAGGGGTTTAGAAAGGCGTTTAGGCACCGTCATTAAACCTAAAGGGGACTGCGTGCTATGCTTATAGGCCTTGCAGGTGTCGCAAGTTTTTATGAATTGTTTGATAGTGCGACGCATATTGCTCCAATAAAATGTTTGCGAGAGGGTTCTAAATGTTTTTTCAATCCCGGGATGACAGAAGTTGTTATGAAAGTCAGATATAACATGGGGGATTTCATTAGCGGGTACAACAACCTTCCAGAGGTAGCTGCTGGAGTCAGGGCGCGAGGAGTTTCCTGATTTCGAATAACGGTACAGGTGTTTGTTATTGATAAGATAGTTGGCTGTCGACTGCGGGTTATCCTTACATGCCGAATATAGATTTAGATAGGTTTGATCAGTCACGTTAGTGAAGGGCGGAGGGAAGGTCAGGGAGGACACTTCGATGCGACTTAGGGCATCAGCTAAATTGTTTTCGCAACCTTTTTTATATACAAAATCGAAACTATATTGTGATAGACGGCAAGCCCATCTGGCGAGTCTGCCTCCTGGCGATGACAGATTGTTCAAATATTTGAGACAGCCATGATCACTTTGGACCGTAAAGTGTGTGCCATCCAGGTAACTCCTGAAATGATGTACCGAATCCACAATAGACAATAGTTCGCGTTCAGTGGTAGAATAGGAACGTTCAGGAGCAGTCAGTTTTCGGGAAAAATACGCAATAGCATGCTCGGAACCGTCAGGCATTTTTGGGCAAGGAAGCTACCAATACTAATACCACTGGCATCACAAGTAAGAATGTAGGGTACAGAATAATCAGGGGGTTTCAACACAGGGGCGGTAGTCATAATATTTTTTAGGGCAACAAATGATTGTTCAGCCTCTTCGTTCCATTGGAAGGAAGTGCCTTTAAGCTTTATACTTGTTAAACGGCATAAAGGGGCAGCAATTTCGGCAAAATGTGCAATGAATTTACAATAGTAACTGGCACAGCCTAAGAAGGATTTAACTTCTTTGGTAGATGTGGGACGGGGGAAATCAATCATTACCTTAATCTTATCTGGGTCAGTTCTTATTCCTTCACGATCAATCACATGGCCTAAGTACTTCAGTGAAGATTTGCAGAATTCTGATTTGCCTAGACGAATAGTGAGGTTGGCCTCACGCAGACGTTCGTAAACCAGGGCGAGTGTGCTGACGTGAGATTCAAAATCTGGACTGCAAATAAGAATGTCATCAAGATAACAAAAAACATGGTCACCGAGATCACAAAACAGAGCATCCATTAACCTTTGCAACTGGCTCGGTATATTGGCGATCCCGAATGGAGTAACTTTGAAACAAAACTGACCCCTACCCTCAATAAAGAATGCGGTTTTAATCATTGATTCTCTAGTCAGGGGCATCTGACAGAACCCCATGCTTAAATCAAGGGCAGTAAGGTATTTAGTGTCACGCAGGTTGCTTAGAATTCGGTCAATGTTCGGTAAGCGATAACAGTCGGCTTTGGTAATCGAATTTAGTTTTCGCGGATCCAGAACGAATCGTGCAGAACCATCCTTTTTGGGGACAATAAATACATTATTTAGCCACAGGCTCTTGCAGGGTTCAACTACGTCCAGCGAGATCATTCTCTCTAGTTCCTCTATTAATTGTTGGCGGCGAACATGGGATTGGGGGAATGTTTTCTGTTTAACCGGCGGATGGTTACCCGTGTCGATCTCGTGATTAACAAGATGGGTCCTGCCCAGACCTATCTTTTCGAAAGAAATTTGTTCGAACAAGTTTTTAATTCGGTCCAAGTCCTTGGACTGAGCAGGATTCAATTCTTCGGCAGGGACGAGACAAGATGGCGAGGGATTCACTGAGTACACGGGTTGAGTATTTGACTGTTTGGCTGGTTTGTTATCCAGATGTCCAGGAAATAGCCTGGGAGTGAGTCCAGATGATTCAAGAAAAGGGACTCCAAGGATGAAACAGTCGTTTAGGGAAGGGACTAGGACGAATGATACCCAGGTGGTGGTATTGTCATAACGAATGGGCAAGGTAACGGTTCCGATACTACGGTGGGAGGTATTATCGACCGTGTGAATTGAACAATTACCAGGGGTGATTTTATAATTGAGATTAATAAAGGATTGGTACAGATTTCCGCCTAAGATGTTGATGGCTGCACCGGAATCAAGCAGACCGCGAAAGGGGACACTGTGGATTTTAAAATTCAAGTATGGGCGATTGTCACGGGCATTTGTAATTTTTACCGCATGGAGATACCAGGTTTCGTGGAACAATTTTACAGAAGCCAGCCAGTCTAACCACTCCGCTGAGCGCGGGATTACGGGAGACTGGCTAGCTGCTAGTTTTTTGTTGCAAAAAAACTGGGGGGTGGTCTAGAGGTGTCAGGAAGGTTTTTTTTTCTGCAATTCTTGGCGATATGGCCCAGGTTTTTGCAGGAGAAACATCTTAGGGGGCTATTGGGAGGCACACGAACGGCAGCTAGGGATTTCTGGACGTAGGGGCCGGATTTAGGTTCAGAGCGGCTGGGGTGGTCCGACGCACCAATCAATCTTTCGTAGGTCTGGCATGCTCTCTCCAGTTCCACGACGGAGGAGAAGTTGCTGAAATAATTACGGGGGCTAATTTGGGCGAAAGTCCCTTCCTTAATACCTTGAGGATCTCCTGGTCAGAGAGACCGTCCTCCCCAATGGTATTATTGGTGCTCACTACCCGGGCGAAGTAGTCTGCCGCTAATTCATTTTGAGACTGGCGCGAGGACCATATCTCCAACTTCTTTGAGATGACATAATCGTCATCCTCGAAACGCTGCAGGAACTGTGACTTAAGGAGCAACCAGTCACTGGAGGTCGTACAATACGCTCTATAGTGTGTCAGAGCGCGGCCTTTGAGGAATTCGGGAAGTACAGATGGCAACAATTGGGAGTCGAAGCGTCTAGATTTGGCGATTTCTTCTAGACGGGTGAAAAATTCGCGCACATCTTCCGCGCCGGTGAAATGTTGCACAGGCCACGATGCGAAATCAACATTCAAGGGCTGAAGCTCTACAGGGGGTCGTGTGAGAGAAACCGATGAAGAGGACACGATTGAAAGGGGGGCGGAGGTCGGCAGGTCAGCGACGGTGGGGGGGGGGTATGGTGAGTGGAACGACATCACTCGTCCGTGAGTTGAATTCCTCAGCCTGAACACGGACTTCCACGAGGGTATTCTTTGGCAATATTCCGCGATCCTTCAACGCCTTGCAAAGGGTTTTGAAATGGGCCCCGGGAACATTTACTATTTGTTCCAGTATAAACAATTAATTACAAACTACCAATTCGACAATAAACAGTTAACAATCAATATACGACATATGTTTAGCCCACACAAGTCCTTCATCGAATGACAACGCCAGAACGCCACACGTTTGGGCGCCAGTGTAATGGGTCTCTCCCTACCTCGGCTAGCGCAGAGAGCGGGCCCTTAGATCTCCGGTTTTCTCGTGAGATACTTTCCGGCTTGTCATTCGAATAGGGAAAGGTGTAAATAAATACATATGACGGAATACATGAGGGTTTATTATAACACAAAAAAATAGTTACAATAGTTATCTAGGGGCTAGAGATGTCGTACATATAAGAAAAGAGGCACATGGTGAAATAATGAAGAGGCTGTTTGCGGCGATTCCTCGACGGCGTGCTCGTCAGGACATCGACCGGCGACGTCGTCCGTAGACGTTATCAGCGACGCTGACCAGAAGATGGTGGGTCAGCAAATCAATATGTAGAGCGTCACCTGGCAGACACGAGGTTCCCTAACCTGTGGGTGCTGTCTGAAGCGGCGTGAAGTGGTCCTCGCAGTTCCGCATGGTGGTGAGGTCAACCACGTTGTCGGGGCATGATGTGCGACAACACGTGGGCGGCAATTTCAGGAGCAGAGGATGGCTCGGACCGTGGCGGAGGGAATCAACCGCAGCAAGGTCGGGCTTGACAAACGGCCTGGGAGCGGATATGCACTTTTGGCATCGCCATAGCGCAGGACAAGTTGGCAGAAAACCTGAACTAATGCCACAGATTTTATGGGCACGATGGCAAGTACCGCAAATACCTTGCTCGAAGTTATTCCATGGCGGATGAGGCTAGATGAAAACGGATTATCCCATCGGGAAAATCGCGGGTCGAAACGGCGATCCTCCAATCGATGCCGCGAAGTTGACAGCTCAAAACGAAGTGAAGTCGGGCCGAATCGGCTGCGCAGAATCGGTTGCGCAGAAGGGGCAGAGAGTGAACTGCAGAGGGCGCACACATCGGGGTGAATTTAGCGCCAAATCCGAGAAGCGCGCGGGAACAAGAGTTTAAAGTAGCACTCTGGTGGTAAAAACGGGAACTAGGGGTTTGAATGGGGTCTAGAGCTAAACACTGAATATTAAGATAACCGAAAATAAATAAGAAATAGTAACTTACGTTACAATATAAATATATATTTATACCTTTATTTATTTATTTTCGTTTCTCTTACTCTCCTTATAAAGAAAATGTGTTTTGTTAAGAAGAGGAGTACCTGGAATGTTACTAAAATTACATTGATTTCAACAAAGAGTCACAGTTCACTATATTTTAAAGTTTGTTGATAGAAAGTTTATATTTATTGTATGAGACCTGGTTTCTGGTTCATCGGGCTGGGCATTAAACCAGTTTTGTCCATTTAATTGTAAATGATGCTGGGCTGTGGGTGTGTTTTTTTAACATAATAAATAAATTTTAACGTAAGGTAAAGTAATTATTTTTTGTTTTTTGTTTAAACATCTTTAGCAGTACATTTTTCTTATAAAGTTCACTAACCTACCTCATGTCAAACTGCTTGAGCAATTCGGCTGAGGAGAATCTTTTATCAACAGACATTACAAAATGTATTTTAAAGGCATCTATTGAGAACAGGTAAAATAATATATTGGGTATATGCAGTATACTACCAGAAACGCATGAGAGATGGTTCAACATTAGGAAGACGGGATACTCTCCAGAATTAAGAGTATTTGCCTTCTGAACGTACTTTCACTAATATGAAAGACGTCGATCTCCGAGGAGACCGCGTTCAGCAGATTAATTGCTCTTCCCACCGGTATCACCAGAGGCAGGTTGGTTCTAGCGGCCGGTAGGTAAAACAATCTATGCTGTCGCTGACGGAGGAATCATCAGGGACAAAAAGCCGAACACCCTCTCGAGTTCTCGAAATATGTCTCGAAAGATGTTTCTTAAAAATTATAATATTCAAGGTAGAAAATACTATTTTACAGTCGCTACTATTTTACATGTTTCCACTACATTCATACATTGTAACATTAAGGCTCGTCGATTTCCGACTTTGAATGTGGTCGCCTTTTAGTATTTGGTCAATTAAGTAATGCCATGCTTTCCTTGGTCTTCCACGTCCTCTTTTTACCACTCGTAATGCTTGTATACAACATTTTGTCAATTCGTTCCATATATTCAAACCATCTCAGAGATCCCGTTTTAATTGTGCTTATGATGCAATATCTGCCTTATATTTTTTCCTTTTTTCGTCGTTTGGTATTCTATCATATGTCGTTTTTCCGCACATTCTTCTTAGTGATCTAATTTAAACGGCATTCGACTGTAATGAAAATGATAATCTATCCAATTCCACAAACACTTATTATGTATATCGTTTATTCAATTAAAATGTAAGATTACCATGATTTCAAAGAGAATTATAAAATAAGATTAATTATAATACATTACTTTATTCCAGATTCTGATTAGTTTTTTTTTTTTTTTAATTCACCTTTTCCACGAACATTTTTTTTCAAGATGACATAAAAGATTTTCAGACAAAGAAGGGTCCTTCCGTTTGTCCCTCCATTGTTTGGTAAAATAAATTAGATAAAAGAAATACTTGTTTAGTCTAGATATTAACATCGCCTTTCAATTCCTTTGAAACGATTTCCAAAAACTGGCATCGAAAAATGCTCAGAAAAACGAATTTGTGTGATGAATAGATAACAACAACAACAACAAACCATCACGCCGTTTCCCCGCAGGAGTAGGCAGAGAGAATGGATTGCCACACTACTCTATCCTGACATACCTCTCTAGATTCCTCCACATTCATACAGCGAGTCATACACGCACGTTGATTCTTCCGGCTTCTGACATGACAAACCTTTAAAATTTGATTTATTTGTTCATGCCATGTTTTCCTCTGTCTACCTCGACTCCGTACTACATTTACATCGTTAATGTATACTTTTTAACCATTCTTTTTTCACCCATGCGCTCCATATATCCGAACCTTTCATAATTTTGTTCATAATACCTTCTTTCGCTCTACATTCCTTTCTAATATCAGCATTTGAGATTCTGTCGTACATCGTTCTACCACACATACGTCTTAGGGACCTCATTTCTACAGTATTTACAGTATTTTTATTCTGCTCTCATCTTTCTTCTGCCAGTTTCATACTTCGCTTCCATACATAAGGGTTGGGACCAGAACTCCATAGTAAACGGCCATTTTCGCTTTCATTGATAAATTCTTGTTTCCAATAACTATTTTTAAAGCTCCATTCACTTTGTTACCCGCACCAACCCTTCTTTCAACATCACTGTCCGTTCGGCCATCCGCTGTGAACATGCTACCTAAATACACAAATCCTTTCACCTGTTCGAAGTTCGCTTCATTCATTTTTATATTACAAACTGTCATTTGCTCTTCCCTTTCAAAAACTAACACTTTTGACTTTCCGACATTCATAATTAAATCGTTTAACTTGCATACCTCATACATTCTCGACACCACGACTTGTGATTCGTCCTATATCAAATAATAGAATTCGTGAAGATACGCGAGTAGCTATATACCATTCTCAATTTGTGTAGATATTTAGGAACTGATTTTTTTTTCAATTGTGTACCATATATCAAACATTATATTTATTTTTAGTGACCTGATGGATAACCAATGTCTTCTAGGTTTTATTTAATAAAACAAAGCTTGGTTATTAGCAAAACAGGCCGCCAAAATCATTAATTGAATTGAGTTTTTACAAAGCGATTTTGAAATTCAATCAACTGTTTATAAATAAAATCAAATGTGACAGCAAAATAAATCTTTTAACTCTAGAACGTTGTTATTAAATACATATTAGTGTGTACTAATTTTGACAGATGTCAGTGTTTATTTGTGAATAATGTGATTCACCAAAAGATGGCGCTCGAGTAGATTTCAATGACAGTCATTAGTAGATCGTTATTACATTTCTGCCCGTGTATTCAAGCAAAAATTGCAATCATAAATGGATTTCATTGTTAAATGTCATATATATTTTTTAACATGGCATAAATTATTTGATAAAGAACATCACTTGTATTTCTATAATTCATATATTATGTATGCATATGCTCGAATATAGCAATAGCGAAGCGTTATAGCGAAGCAAATAAATTTAACGTCAAGTGTAATATTTGATTTGTTTCCTTTGTTGTAATTTAATACCTGAACCCCAATAAGAACTTTTAATTATTATTTGAAATTTATTCATAATACTTGTTACAACAAAAGCATTAATGTTCCAAAATAAATCATTATAACATCTGTAAAAACAGACTATATTTGTAAAAAAAATTATAATATTTTAAATATTTACGAATTTCTATGAATTAAAACACTGTTTTTGCCAGTTTTGAGTTTATTTTTCTCGACATGTTTCGAAGACTTACACCTTCTATATCGGGAGAACGACATATACTTTATAACGATAAAATTTTACATCGTTCTCTCGGTGATGAAGGTGTATGGTAAGCCTTCAAAACATCTCGAGAAAAATAAAGGCGAAAGTGGAAATAACAGTGTTTTAATTCATAAAAATTCGTCATTATAAAATTCCACAGTGTAAACGCCTTAAGTTTATCTAAAATTGAAATATTTATATTTATATTATGTCACTTATGAAGGGCTGGTTAGTCCGAAACATGTTTGGTATTTAATTTTTTTTTTTTAATAAAGTGAGTGTTGTATACAAAGTATATAAAAGAAGAACACTAAACTAATCGGGTGGTGGTCTAGGGGATAGAATGCTTGGCTCCTGATCCAGGGGACATGGGTTCAAGTCTGGACACGACCAGATTCCTTCTTCATAATAATGAGCTATTTTCTGCTCACATTGAAGATTGTAAAATAAATTCTTATATCATTGATTAAAATCCTTGGTATTAGTCTTTTTTTTTTTAATTAAAAAAAAAAAAAAAAACATTAAAAACAATGGTATTAGAATTAAGTATATAATCTCCAAAATGAGTGAATTATTACGAAGAAGAAATCGGGTCGTGTTCAGGCTTGAACCCATGTCCTCTGGATCAGGGCCAAGCATTCCGTCACGACCTCCACTCAGTTAACTTGTTTCTTATACCTGATGATGCTAAAATTAGTTGGCGAAACATCGGTTTCAAAATTTTTATAAAAAATAAATGTATAGATTCTTATATTATAAAAGTGTTCCAAAATATTTATTCAACCACAATATGAGTACCTAACTAATAACTTAAGCATACTTGTTCGGAATGATTTAAATTTAAAATATAAAGAACCAATTGAATGCAACCTAAATCTGTCAAACAGTTCATATTTGTTAATGGAGCAGATGATACATAGTGTATTGGGTTATTTTTTCTAAGCATTTAGCGTTTGAAGGTGATTAATTGTATGCGCAAAGTTTTAAACTCGTTAATTTGAAGATAGGGTAAGTCCTGGTGTGAGCCAATCTCGTTGTTTGCTCGCAACGCCTTCCCCGAGTATCGATCAAACAATTCCCGAGTAGAAAAGTATTCCTTAGTCGTGAAACGCTGGTTGATTAGTTCGGTTGTTTCGGCTCGAAAGAAGTTTTGTTTAACTTAAAGTTTGATTGGAAATATGAGCTCCGAGGAGAAGCTTAACCCAGTGGAAAGCCACATTGATAACCTTCAAGGGGAAACCTTGGTTGAATGTAAGTCAAATATCCGCACAATGTTTATTTACGTTTCAAAGTTATTAGATAGTCATGGCGTCAACAAATTGATTAAATGCGATACTTTGGACAATTTTAATTAAATTTTAACTAACTAAACTAACTAACTAACCATCACGCCGTCCCCCCGAAGGGGTAGGCAGAAAGAATGGACTGCCACACTTTTCTTTCCTGACATATTTCTCTCGCTTCCTCAACATTCATACATCGTGTCATGCACGCGCGTCGATTTCTCTGACTCTCACATGGCCGACATTCAATATTTGATTTATTTGATCGTGCCACGTTTTCCTCGGTCTTCCTCTATTTCTGGTTCCATTTACATCATTAACATATAATTTTTTTACCATTCTTTCTTCATTCATTCTTTCAATATGTCCAAACCATCTTAATGATTCTTTCATTATTTTGTTCATGACACCATCATTCGCACCGCATTCACTTCTTATATTTAAATTAATTTTAAATGAAGTATAATTTATCCCAACATGTTAATTGTTTTAAGGGTTAATATTACATTCATGTACCTATTTAAAGCCCTCGAGGGATTGTAAAAAAACTAACAATTAAAGTTTAAAAATGTAATGGATATTCCCACGAAGAAAAAATATTTTGTACAAATTATTATGCGAAATAAAACAAAATAACAAATCGCTTTTTATAAATTTTGTAAATATGTAATTAAAAAGAAAACTTAAATGAAAAATTACTTAAATAAAAATTAAATAAAACGATGTTTTTTAACTACTTCCACTTTTGTCTTTATTTAGACAGCGACCGGTTTCGCCAGGCTCGCTGGCATCGACAGACTGGTAACACTATTGTAAACTTAGTCCTTTATATACATACAGATCAGGGGTGGTAAACACGCTTCTATACAAATATGCTTATCACCCCTGATCTGTATGTATATAAAGGACTAAGTTTACAATAGTGTTACCAGTCTGTCGATGCCAGCGATCCTGGCGAAACCGGTCGCTGTCTAAATAAAGACAAAAGTGGAAGTAGTTAAAAAACATCGTTTTATTTAATTTTTATTTAAAATGAACTTCCATCAAGAGATTTCAGTAAAATCATTTGATTATCTGAAAAATTACTTTTTAATATATATTCATTCCACTTGATTTGATGGCCTCGACCAGTTTCGGCAGCTTGCTGCCATCTTCCGGAGTGGAATTAAATGGAATTAAACTAAATAAGAATTTTATCTTTGATAAGAAACCATAACTTGGTGGTTGGACATATTTAACACTTAATGAAATACTTTTTGTACTTGGTATACAACTAATTTATTTGTGAGGATAAAGGCCTACCGGTTTCGCTCTATGCGAGCTTCCTCAGGGCTTTACATATACTGTACAGTATGTGTAAAGCCCCGAGATAGCTCGTATAGAGCAAAACCGGTGGGCCCTCATCCTTACAAATAAAGTGGTTGTATACCGAGTACAAAAAGTGTTTAATTGAGTGTTAAGTATTTTAAAGATTTTTTTTATTATAATGTACAATGAACTTCTACCAAGAAATTTCACTTATAATAGAAATATATTAATTATGTACAATTATTTTATCAGTTACATAAGTGTAATATTTACACAAGCTATGATATTATTAAGCTAACAATTAATTGTAAATACACATTTATTTTTACAGTGCAAGAAGATGGAGCAGATTTAGGAGAAGGAGAAGAAGGTGGGGAAGATATAGCTAAACACTTCCCAGACTACGAAGTCCCCGGAGTGAGTATCGTAACGCTAGA
This sequence comes from Lepidostoma basale, assembly GCA_022606425.2. Classification (NCBI taxonomy): domain Eukaryota; kingdom Metazoa; phylum Arthropoda; class Insecta; order Trichoptera; family Lepidostomatidae; genus Lepidostoma; species Lepidostoma basale. The sequence continues at coordinate 408,087 of JAHDVF020001016.1, forward strand.
TGAGCTCACGCAAACGGCCCTGGGAGTCTTGGTGGGAGTAGACGTCACCGGGGAATATCCTTGGAAACTGATTAAAAAAGAACTCCTGTATGACAATATCCAAGTTTTGGGAGAAGATTCTCCATTCGTCATCCACAAAAATGCAATAGACGCGTATTCCGACGAATACGTACTCGTGGGATATATTCTCGATGAATCGAATGATTTCGATGAGTTCTATGTCTGCCTCACTGACGAATCACGAGCTCACTGCGAACAGGTATCGGAATCGTTTTTGGAAAATCAACACAAGCAACTCGAGCAATCCGTCACCAAGGAATGTAACCCGTGGGTTTCGCAAGGCAGCGAAGTCGAGGTGGATGATAACATACCGAAAAACAGCAGACCTTTAATAAGGGTTGAAGTTAAATCTATTTACCCTGTTTGGCATCAACCTAAACGATTCATCGCCCGGAATTCCGAAGCCGTTAGAGACGGGTATATTGAACTAGTTCCGCAAAGAACAAAATACGTTAACGTTGTTCAAAAACGGGTAGATGCTTCGATTCAAGCGAATCCGGAAAAATGTACGAATTCAGCTCAAACTGTACCCAGATTTCCCCAAAATATCTGGACGCAATGCAACCTTGAAGAAAATTCGCCTAGGGATACAGCCCACAAAGATGGAGCGGTTGAAGAGCACAAAGAAAGTGAGCAAGGCGACGGAGATAAAGCCAAGGCTGAGGCTCCTTCTAAAAGGGCTGAGAAAGAAAAGGAACAAGCTTTACTTAGACTAGCAAAGTTCTTAAACGATAAAACTCCAGAAGTGAACCGAATTCTGCGTTTCAATGAAAAGGTCGACATTTACAATCTGGATTATCCGAATTTAGTAAAAGGTGTTGGAGAATCTTCTAGCGCTGATATCTTGGAATTTAAGGAAATTATAGTCTTTACAGACTTCATAGCGAAGGATAAATATGTCTGCTCCGTGTCCTGGCATCCACTTTACACCAAGCTTGTGGTATTATCTTATTCAGATGCCATCCCGTGTGCTACTCAATACCCAAAGACGTCGGTTGATCTAGTTCTCAGAGCAGTCTTCGGGGAAAATCCCGTTTTAGTCTGGAGCCTTTCCGATACACTCAAACCAAAACTTTATTTGGAGAGCAATCGGGAAGTTATTTCGCTTTCTTTTTGTCCCTTCCAGGAAAACATTTTGATCGGTGGCTGTTGTAATGGCCAAATTATCATTTGGGATCTGGAGGGAAGACTCGAGGAATCGAATGAAATGGATTTACTGTCGGATTACCAAGAGAGTAACCGTATCGCCATGAACTCTCAAATGGGCTGGATGAAAAAGATCCACGACAAGTCTATTGTCAGAACAACAGCAGCATCAAACCTCCTCAGCAATCATACGGCCCCCGTTACGGACATTTCCTGGCTCTCTTCACATTTTGAAATAACCGAGAAGGGAAAATTAAAAGTATTACCGGAGAAAAGCGAGAGATCTATGCAGTTTGTTACTGTTTCCGAAGACGGGACAATTTTGATTTGGAATATTAAGCAATCGACATCGGATAATATTCCGGAGAAACTTTCTAAAGATTCCAAACGCGTGCCAGTACGTCCAGCCCATTTGATTTTTGAAACATCGCCGTTAAAAGTATTGAATGGCTGTCTTAAACCCTTGTACAAGGTTGTTCTGAATCAAACTGGCGCAAAGAAAAAAGATTCAGTGCTTTGTTTCTCCCTCCAGTACCCGAGACTTAATTCAATCAACATATCGAATGATCCCGGTGCACCCAGACTCCAAGAAGCGGAATTAAACCGAAAAGAAATATACGAGAATCTGCAGCCCATTCTATGTCTAACTTCAATGTACGGAGAATATCTTAAAGCGACCTGGAGCGGCGGAGAATCCACTATGGAGGGCGGGGTTAGCACTGAAAAGTGCACATTTTTGTCGAGAGCATCCATCCATGGCGGACCTATTTGCAGTTGCGTTAGAAATCCATTCTACAACGACGTGGTCGCTACTGTCGGTGGTAAAGTAATTGCCATCTGGACGGGAGACTCGCAGGAAAAACCTTTCTGCTGGAAACAAATGCCTTATTATTTGACCAGCGCGCGGTGGTCCAGCAACATTCCGAGTCAGATTTACGTAATCACGTACATCGGCACAATTGACATTTGGGACTTCCTGGAGAGGAGCGACTTGCCTGTGCGCACTCAAACAGTAGCGGGAGATTTCACAACTGGAATTTATAACCACAAAGTCTCTCAAAATATCAATTTAATGGGAATAGCGAACTCTTTTGCCCTATTTATGTTATATCGCGTACCGCAAGCGCTCGTCGCATGCAACGAGAATGATGTAAATCAAACAGAAAGGTTATTCTTCCGACAAATCAGTATAAACAGTTTATATAAAAATTGGAACGATGCTTGGGAAAAAAAGAACGAAGATATATTGAACGCAAAGAAGAAAGAAACTGAAGAAAAAATTGCAGAAAGAGATTTGAAAGCTAAGCTGGCAATCAAATTAGAAGCGGAACGTAAGAAGCAGGAATTGGAAGCGGCTGAGAAATTAAGATCGCAGCCCGTGAGTGCTGAAATGAAATGGAAGAAGCTACAGTGGGAAGGTGTCGAGATATCGATTCAGATTAGAAAACAACTGAACAAAGCGGAACTACTGTTTCAAGAAAAACCACTTAGGGATATAGAAGCTCAAAAAATTGCTAAATTGAGAAATATGATCGAAGGATTGAACAATCGTAATAAAGTATTCGAAGAAACTGTGGCAATTTTGTTTCCAGAAGTCATTCCCACGCCACCGGAGCCAATAATTCAAAAAACGGAAGACGAAATCAAAGAAATTTGTTCAAAACACCTCCAAGAATATAAAAATATAGCTCTTAAAGCCAAAAAGTTTTTGAAACAAAACAAGTATAAATTTAAATACGTCTGGGAAGAAGTTGCGCGAGACGGAAAGGATAGGAAGAGGCATTTGGATGCATCTAGCGGAATACTGGCGAGGAGGAAAGCTAAGATCGCACATAGACTGAAAGAGGAGAGAAGCAAATCGTAAAATGAAGAATCGTTACTACGTTCTTAAATAGATTGTAGAGAATCGTGATTATAGATTGTATTATATATGAGAGGGTCAAAAACATATTGAATTTTTTGCATCGCACGACTGCTGTATTAATCCTCGTGACTCTCGATCATGGACTTTTGTATCTATTTGAAGTAAATTTGACAGTATTCCATTTATCTATGAAACACTTCATCGAATTCTCATTCCGATTCTACAGTCCATTTGCGAAATTGCCAAGAAGTACGTCATTTCAAGGAAACACAAATATAAATTAAATCGGTTCTTAAGTATGATGGAAACATGATTTTATACACAAATCATCAACGCGATTGACTTGTTGGGCTTATTTTAAATAAACTAACGGTCATCAAAAGAATAATATAATATTTTTAAAATCCAATCATTATTATATTTGAAATTTATATTTTGAGTTCAATTCAACGTTCATATATTTAAGGTGATAACATTTTTGTTCGTAAATGTGCTAAATAAACAATTATATCATAAAATGTATCTTGCTTGTATGAAAACCGACTTACTTTTACATTGTACGCATACATTTGTAGTCTTCATTTATCATACAAATTACTCCCCGAATGTTCGTCTAATGCTAATTAAATGTTCCCAAATAATGTGACACCGGTAACAGCTACCACAATGGGTATTCACTTCTACCGCAATATCGTAAAATTAATATTCTGTTACTGGCTCATACGCACGCATTCATACTTTAATTATTTATACAGAGGCATAGAAATTCGCAATGTTTCAAAATTTAATTTAACATTCATAAACACAAGCGACATGTTACGCTCGGTATATTGGGGTGACAACCTAAGGGTTGACAGATATATAATATTTTTTCAACATATTCGGTAGACAATTCTTTACTTAATATCAAATCCAAAGCTTGATAAATCCTTAACTGAAATATTTGTTATACAGAGTCCATTGGAATATATTAAAATCTCTTGTTTTTTTTTTCTTTGCCGAATTATTTCCAGTGCATTTGCATAGAATCAATACTTGAATTAATAAACTTCACTTTACATTTTTATTATAAATACAAGAGATAATTTGAATATTTTAACATAAGCTAAATTGAAATACATAACAGAATCTTGCGATGGGTTGTATACATTGATAGATTAATGTTTTTAAATGCATCTATTTTCATTTCGAAGTTGATCACTGTTATCGACAGATGGCGCAAAACGACTTTGGATTGGAAATCCCGGTTATCTAAAACGCCTTAAAAGCTTTCGCAAGTTTTATGCAAAATGTGACGTTATACATAGCATCCGTAAGGCTGACTATGGCAATTCCACGGTTTCGTAAACACACACTAGAAATTTCTGATCGTTTATGTGTGAAAGCACTCAAAGGCCATTTATCTTGAATCGCGTCCAAGGTGTTTAAAAGATAACATTTGAGGATGTGATGAGAATACAACTTCTATTACACTCTGCTAGTTTATTGCTGTGATGAGTAGGTACTTCTTTTTTCGTATATATTTATTTTATTTTATTAAAGTTTTATTTTCAATACTTATTACAAGATAATAAATATAGACCAGAAGATGGCAGCAAGCTGCCGAAACCTTTCATGAGTTGAAGCCCACTAAATATATAATAAGAAAGAAATTTTCAATCAACTTTTTTTTTTCATTATTTATAATTAATACATTTAATTTAAAAAGCTTAGCACTCTGGTTGAATTTATCTAGTGGCTGTTGTAGTTCAGTTTCAGAATTTGCTATTATAGTGGCATCGTCTGCGTAACATATGATATTAATGAGCTTATCTCCCATATACCCTAAATTTATTGATGCAACACTTTCGATAAGTTTTTCCATGACAAGCTTGAACAGGAAAGGACTGAGGACCTGCTATACCGAAGATATTGTCAGATGGGGCAGGAAAAGAAGACGCTTCTGGCGTGACCACGCAGAACGAATGAGCGACGATAGACTCCCCCAAGCAGCCGCAAACAACGTGCCAATGGGAACTCGCCAACCCGGAAGACCTGCGAAGAGATGGCGAGACAGTTGGAATTCTGTGTCTCAGAAGACCTCGATGCCATAAAAACAGATCCACAGATCTATTAAAAGAGGAAGAAGAAGAAGAATTTAAAAAACGGTTTTATTTTTGCTACAATACATTCCACGTTTGAAACTATTTTTGTAATAATTTAATTTTTATTTTAAATTAATTAAAATGTCAACTTTTATTACATACAATATTTCAAACATGTCCTAAGAGTAGCAGAAATGAAAACATTGCGGCCTATCGTGGGTAGAACCCTTAGAGATAGGATACCCAACGAAGTGATTCGCAGATCCTGCAAAATTGATGACATAGTGAGATGAAGAAGACAGAGAAGACAATTCTGGAGGGACTACATGGAGGGATGGATCCAGCGAAGAATCCTAAGATCGTGATGCACGAGACTTTAGAGGGCAGTCAACCACCAAGACGGCTACCAAAGAAATGGAGAGAAAGCTGGGTGTCTTCATCACATGAAGAAATTTGATATACTGTATAAGCAGAACGCAAGATCTGCAATAAGGGGAAGAAAAAGAAGAAGAATATTGTATGAGTGATACATTTTATCGTGCTAAGGTCTTATTAATTTCACAAAAAATACGAATTTAAAGATATCACAATTTACAAGGAAAAAATCTTGGAAAATTACGAATACGAATTTAAAGATATCACAATTTACAAGGAAAAAGATTGGATAATTTCTTGTTAGGGAAACATGTCATTCCCATAAATATATAATAAAACTTCTATAAAATAAAAATTTTCATTCAAACACAAAATCTATTATGGAAGTTTTAAATTTTCGTATGAAGCATTCAATTTGTGGTAAGACATTTAAAAATATGTATTATTGGTATTTAAAATAAATTAAAATAAAAACACTGCACTTTGTTTTTCACCACTATGCGGTTATTTTAATTGTCGACTAGTTTTGCTTGTACCCAAGCTTTCTCAGGGCTTTGTAATAACGAAGCCCTTATTACGAAATTACCTGCAGTGTTTTTATTTTATTTTAAATACAAAAAATAATAAAAAAGATTTAAATAAATTATTTTCAATCAATGAATAGTTGAATTGATTTTAAAACGATTGAGATTATATTTTAAAACTGTGTAATATATTTTAGACAATTTTAGTAATATTCTATGTCTCTATTTTAAATAAACAACGAAAAACCAACCCATTTTAAAATTAATAAAAAAGTACAATTATAACACCCCAAAATAGTAAAATAAAGTTGGATTATCTATTACACAGTGTTTTTTTAATGTTAACAATCCGACCATAAAAGTAAAAAAAATTAAAACAAATTATTTAATAAAATTTTATTTTTATTTTAATAGTTTTTTTTTCAAACGTTATTTAAGCGCTCGACTCAGTCCGACACCCAGCGCTTTTCCCGTTCGTGTCCAAGAACTCGGTTGATTAGAGGTCTTTTACATATAAAAGCTTCGCTAAGAACCAGTGACAGTCAGCCAGATTTAATAAAATAAATATCAGTTTTATTTTTATTCGCGTAATATAAACTAATTTAAATGGAGTAACACTAAATATCTAAAAAATAAAACTGTTGAATATCTAATATCTATATCTTTCTAATTGTTAAATCGTACTTATATTGACAAGACAAAAACGTTAAAACTTATTGGGGGGCCACCGAAAAGATGGACTTACGACCTTGCTAAAATAACTGGAACGAACATGCGGAAGGGATGAGTGGAGAAAAATGTAAGATGCCTGTATCCAGCAATGGAGAAATAAAGAGCTGAAGAAGAAGTAGAAGAACTTTTTTATTTCTAAAACAATGATGTAAAACTCCATTTTCAATAATTAATACGGATGAAAACGTCCGTTTTCCAGTAGTTTTATATGTTACAACATTTTGAATGTTTACAAATTCTTGTAGATAAATACTGGATTTTACCCATCGCGGATAAATTATTTTTTTATAAAAGGATTAATTGTATCTCAATAGAGACGAAGATGCAAATTATTTTTCTGGGAACAGAATGTGGTGGCCGAGGCGCTTACAGGACTTATGACCTGTTATTGATTGGGTTGAGCCATCGCTTTATATTTAACAACATTCCCCATTCCGCGCATCTTTTGACCTCCACATCTGACAAATTTTTGAAACTTGTGTATATGCTATAATCCCGCGCTTATCTTTACATATTTTAGTTCACTCTACACGAGCGTCGTCTATTAAGATTGGGAAGCATTAAGCAGAAAATCTTTATTAATGCACTGTGAAAGTCTCTGTACCCACAAAACATTTGACTAATGCTTAGGAAGGCGTTATTATAATAAAACTTTTTGAAAATAGACGTTTACATTCGTATTACGAAAAAGAAACACTAAAAAAACATTGTTCAACAACAACATTGTACTCGTATTGAGATTTGAACTAAAATCTTGGCAAAAATTAAGATAAATTTTCTTGACATTTTCGCTTTAAAGCCGTCCTTGGCGCTAATGGAAAATACTTTATAATGGTAAGGCTGACCTCACTCTCGGTCTGAAGAGCCATTCGATGATCACCCTTCCCACACCCCTAAAGTATTCACTTCTGCTGACTATGACAGCTTTGTGACGTCACTTGACAACATCGGATATCCCTGTATTATGAATACAAATATCATAATCATATTTACTAAAATATTTAATGGATTTGCATAATTTCAGTCCGTGATAACAATTTGTAATTACTAAATGGTTTATGACATTTGACTTTTTATCGCAACTTTAAGCATAAATTAGTAGCATAGAAATTAAACCACATTTTCGTAAAATAAAATAAATATATGTTCTTCTTCTTCATTCGGTAGTTCTTGCATCTTTGATCTTGCAAAATTGATAAATGTTTATAAAATATAATATTTAAATTTAGGTCAATGGTCTTTTGAAGTTTCGTCCATCACGATCTTGTGAATCCTCACTAGGTCCATCATCTTGACGTGGTCCCACCAGAATAATTTTTTTAGTCTTCTCTATTTCACGATGTTATCAATATTGCAGGTTCTGAGAATCTCTTCATTAGGTTATCCGTCTCTCATGTCAGTCAATGAGTTATTTTATATCATTCTCCCGATGATGAAGGTGTAAAATCTTCAAAAGATTTAGAAAAAAATAAACAAATAATTGAAAAATCCAGTTTTTAATTAATAAAATATTGTATTAATTTTGCTTGCTATATATTGTTTTTTAATAAATAAATCGTATACAATGACAAAAATATTTCAATAATTGCTTGTATGTATAACATAATATACACGGACATTGAAATAAGATGCAGAATTGAAGTTGCACGAGCTGCATTTAATAAAAAGAGAACATTATTTTGCAACGATAATCTTAACTTGAAACTCCGACAGAGAATGATTAAATGTTATATATTTATGGTATGTTCTACTAAATAGCTGCGATACCTGGACTCTGAAAGAAAATGTAATGAACCGGCTGGAAGCGTTCGAGATATGGATATACCGCAGAATGCTCTGTATACCGTGGACCGATAGGGTCTGTAATGCAGACGTACTGCAGAGAACCAAAGCCAATAGAGAGCTGTTGTCGAGTGTAAAATTTATAAAGGGGAGAAAAATACTACCTCCTTTGACTAATATTAATGGTAGTAAAGTCGAGGAACGTCGGGGAGTTGGTAGAAGGCAGCTGTCCTGGCTGCGGAACATCAAAGAGTAGACAGGAATAACAAGAGTTCAGAACCTGTTCCAAGTGGCGCAGGATAGAGATGCCTTTGCTGCAGTGATTGCCAACGTTGGGGGACCTGACACGGCACCGAAAGAAGAAGAAGAAGAATCTACCAGTGATGTTCAAATAAAGTGAAACATTTTACAATAAAAATGTTAGTGTAAACAATTTAATATGAATAAAAACGCCTGTTTTCTACAAATATTTTCTTATTTGGCATTATATAAGATTCTCCTTGTTAAGGCATTTACAAATGATACTAAAAAATGCCTTAGGAAAACGAACATTTATTATTCAAATGATATTAAAAACACACATTTTTATTAATATTTATTATTTTATATGGAGCCTTACACCAATAAACTAACAACAATGCATAACAATAAACTAAATTATTTATTAATTTCAATATAGACCTATACCACACAAAAACATGAAGATAATAATTTCGGAATTAATTATAATCTTTTTTGAGGAAAAAATTACCAGATAATCGAAATTAAAATTGAAAGAAACCAAAGTATCAGAAGAAAACTCTGACTAAAAAATCTTCAAAAATAGTTCATTTGCAGTACAACATCCCTCGTTCGAGCTGATGCATTCGCTCTGCATTCATATTCTGCTCCCGGTTTTTGTATGAAAGGGACATTTTTAAATAAAGAATGCTGAAAACTAAAACCCAGACATTTAGTTTTTTGAGTTAATCCTGCAGAACTGTAATTCTTGAAATCAGTCATTTAATACTCTCCGCTGATAATTACTTTTTTATAATATAAAATACGACACTTAAAAGTTAAATGCAGTTTATTGCCGAAAAATTTAAAGGAATCCGCAATATTCACCTTTTTTACTTTGGTGTACTTCAATTCAAGCTTTAGATACGACGGGCTGGTAGCGTCAAAGGAAATTCCCTGTTTACGCTTGATTTGTATTGTAATTATACAACACGAGACTTCAGTTTATTATAGTACTCTCGAGAAGTTATGAAGCTGTTTGAAATTACTTTAAAATTTGATCTTTGGACTTTCTACAAAGAGTCTCTACTGTTAAATTTATCCGCTCGAACGAGAGTTGCTCAGGTAAAGAAAATTGTTTTCCTTTAGCTAATTGGATGGAAACATAAACATGGTTTAAACTCTACATAATACGTTTAAACTAACATGAAGTTCTCGTGTAAGTCAGGTTATCTATATAAGGGTTTTGAATTTAAGGTTATCTTAATATAGGGTAATTTTGAACGGCACGTTAAAGCAACATAGGGTTGATTCATAAGGTTGAAAATATATTTTTAAATGTTACTTAGTTACTCTATGAAACTATTCATGATCAAACGCGAGAAATCACTCATTTTGTCACGTTCGTTGCATTTGTAAAGAAACATTCACGTTGATAAAAAGGATGGATAGAACAAACGCAGTAGAAATGAGATCTCTAAGACAAATGTGTGACAAATCTGCATATGATATAGTGACAAATGCAAGTATAAGAAGTGAATGTGATGCGAACGAAAGTGTTATGAACAAAATAAGGAAAGGGTTATTAAGATGGTTTGGACACAAGGAAAGAATGAGTGAAGACAGAAAGGTAAAAAGGTATACGAGGTATACTCGTATGTAAACGGCGTGAACGGAGCTAGAAATAGAGGAAGGCCGAGGAAAACTTGGCACGATCAAATCAATCAAATATTGAATGTCGGTCACGTGAGGAGTCGGAGAAATCGACGTGCGTGCATGACAAGATGTATGAATGTAGAGGAAGCGAGAGAAGTATGTCAGGACAGAACAGTGTGGCGTTCCATTCTTTCTGCCTACCCCTCTAGGGAGACGGCGTGATGGTTAGTTAGTTAGTTAGCTAGTAAGTTTTTTCATATCATTATTTGTTAGGTTAATAGAATGAGCAAATAGACTCGGACATCCATGGGAGGATCGAACAAATAATAACAGTGTTTATCAAGATTTTTTACAACAGAAATATTACACGTGATATTGTTCCATTTACCTCGTAGATTAGCATCGAGGCAATATCTATATACTTATTGTGACAACTCCAATACGGTATCACTATTAAATATCTCCGTTCGCCGTATACACAATTGAGGCAGTAATAATAAATATCTCGTCGAAACAAATTATTAATATAGTTTAGTAAAATATCTAGACGATCTCTTACATGAAAGTGTAGAAAAACTATATGATAGTGTCAAATGAAAATGTAAAACGTGGATGCGGTGAGAATGAAAACGTGATACACGAAACAATAAAAGAATCGTCAAGATGGTATGGAGACATGGAAATAATGAATGAAAATAATGGTTAAAAAAATATTTTCACGATGTAAATGGAAATAGAAATAGAAGAAGGCCTAGGAAAACGTGGCACGATAGACGCCATAAATATTATATGTCGGCCAAGTGAGGAGTCGGATAAATCGACGCGCGTGCATGACACGATGTATGGATATTGAGGAATCGAGAGAAGTATGTCAGGAGTGAAAAGTGTGGCAGTCTATTTTTTCTCCCTACCCCTTAGGGAAACGTGATGTTCAGTTAGTAAGTTAGTAAAATATTATATGTTTACGGACGTAGAAAGGCTTATAGAACTAAAATTATAAACTTATAATTTTTTGTTATACGTGTATATATATTTTTTATATTGCTGAATTACTAACTGATTTAACTTTTGCCAATTGTACTAATAACATGTAATAATGCTCAATTTTAGAGATATGTAAGATACATTATAAAATTATAAAAGTGCTAAATTAATGATCAATTTTAGAGGTATCAGTACATAAGTAAAAAAAAAATTATTGAAAAAATAAACTCTAAATTATTTTGAAAAATAAACCAAAACTTCCCTTAAAGATCAACTTTTATGATAATATTTTATTTTAGTATATACTTTTAGGAGAGACATTGCAATCAAGAGATTCTTACAATGACCCAGCAGCTTTATAACGATCATAATGAGAGACGGTCGCGTAGCATGGATTGGGCACACACGCCGAGCCGGAGAGTCCAATTAAGACCCTTACGCGTCAAGACCAGCTGGAGTAAGACCTATAGGAAGGCCAAGACGGTGCCTAATGAATAATGTCCGTCTGATTGGCTAAGTTGGCCGAAACGGACTGCTGTGAGCAAAAGGCGCTGGATCATAAAACCTGGAACAAAAAGGACTAATATCTTCAAGAGACGGGTTAACGAATAAGTTAACGTATTAGGATTAGAAATATTATTTTTTGACATACGTGTTTATTAAATATATATTTTTTTTTTAATAAAATAGACTAATATCAAGGATTTACATCAATGATATTAAAATTTATTTTACAATCTTCAATGTGAGCAGAAAATAGCTCATTATTTTGAAGAAGGAATCTGGTCGTGTCCAGGCTTGAACCCATGTCCCCTGGATCAGGAGCCAAGCGTTCTATCCCCTAGACCACCACCCGGTTAAATTACAATTACTTTTGTCATTGTATTATTGTATTAATTCAAATTACTTTTGTCCTGTTTGATCGCCCAATAAAAGAATCTGTCTATTTATATCGCAGAAGAGTTTATATATATATATATATATATATATATATATATATATATATATATATATATATATATATATATATATATATATATATATATAAAACATAACATTTTAATTGT